>JANHMN010000026.1:8789719-8817587 GCA_030674055.1 Rhabdomys pumilio
CACACACACACACACACACACACACACACACACACACACACACAGGTGCTGCTGCCCAAAGGACACATAAAGAGTCCTCCTTTGTAGAAGTAAGATACTGTCTTGGCCAGCCACTTGGAGAAAGTAGCTGATTCAGTATGAAGGGCAAGTCTTTCTGGCAAGACCAGGGAAGGAAATGGTCTCCACATTCTCAGGTTTCCACAAGACCCAGGACACACGTGCATTTGTCTTGTAGGTCCTCCTGAAGACCCCCTCCAACAACAGTCCCCATACCTCCTCAGAGAGACCACATCCCGTCTCGAGCTCTCGTGATAACTACACTGTGCCTGAAGGATTTGGATTCAGAGATCTGGGTCCTGAGCTTTAAATTCCCAAATAACCTAGATGAAGAAACTAAACAGAACGTAGGAAAACACTCCAGTGATGTTTGAAACAAGGATCTCACTCTCTGGAAATGGCTGCAATATTTTCAGCATGTTTGAACCAACAGCTGTCTGTTTATTTTGCTGTTTGCAAATGATGAAGGCATCCGGTCTATATTGGGGCTGGGGGAGACAGTGGAGGACACACCCACTGTTCCAACCAATGAATGCTGCTTGTTTTCATGCTGTAGGTAAATCATAAATAATATGGTCTATAATTCTCTTCCCAGGGTTCATTGTCAAGGAGACCTGATGGCATAGCCACAACTCAGCTTTACATAAAACATACTTAAAAAAAAAAAAAAGATGGGGTTCATGTAACCCAGACTGACCTCAAACTCTTGATTCTCCTGCTCCTCTGTCCTAAGTACTGAGATGACAGGTACACAACACTGTGCCCTAGAAGTCTTTTAAAGTGCATAAACCTTTTGGCAGACCTCTCTCCACAGAGAATGCTTCAGTAATTGCTTTAAAAACTGAGGTAATATGTTTTAGCACAATGACCTTCAATGTACTAATTGCTGCTATTTCTTAATTTTTGTCTTTGATCAAATGGTTTCGGATATTTTTATTCTTCCTCAAGTGAATTATGCCTTGGAGAGCATCAACAGTCTGGAGGAGATGAGGGTAACCTGGATCATATAAATATTTAATCAAACTGTACTATGTGGGAATTTCAAGTATGAACAAGGCAATCGCTCTCATAACAAAAATCTATTGTTACCTGATCTTGAAGTTAATCCTCCCTCCTCCAAGTCCTCATGTTCTGCTTTTTCTTACCAGAGGCTGTCTGGAGGAAGAGCCAAGAGTCCTCCTGGGAGGAAAGTATGAAGAAACTGAATGTCTAAATAAAGTCAGTTCTCTCTGTGCACCTTGCATCACACACATACCCTCCTGTTCTGTGTAAAGCTCACCTTCCCTGCTTGCTCAGAAAAATAGCCCCAGCCAGTTAGCCCTCCTCAGTAAGGACACACACATAAATAACCTGACATTTAAGTCCGTTTCTAATTTAACTACAATCCTTTGTCAGGGCGGGGGGAGAGTGCAAAGAATATTTGGACAATGACATAAAACCAAAAACAAATGTATGGGGTAGCCATGTGTCTGTGTGTGTCCCTTCCTCACTAAAACTGAGTTCAGCACTTTGTGTAGAACTGTGATTCAATTGCTTTGGGCTCTTGTCCGGAGTCGACTGATCTGAGTGTCTGGCACCTCTTGGCAGCTTTGACTTGATTTTAGACCTCAGGAGGCAGGAAAGAGCAATGGAGGGAGGGCTCTGGGGAGCCAAGAGTTGATGTTCAGAAATCAGAAAGCTCTAAGGCTTATGAAGTCCTTAAAAGCAACAAAGTCTGGTTTATTTAAAGAACTCTTGAGGACCAAAGGAATCAATCAAGAGCTATTGGTTGGGAATAGCAGAAAAACTGAGTCACAATCGCAGTCCTTAGAGAAGTTACAATAAGATTTCTCAAGATGAGGAAGCTAAATCACTAGTTTATGACTGGTGGGGGTTCAAGGTCTGGCTCTACCATCTGCTACTGATTGGATAGCTTATTACCTCCTAAAGACTTTTTTCATTTCAAGGTTTAATTTGGTTTGTTTGTTTGTGGGGAAGGGTATGTGTACAACATGCATATAGGGCCCGGAGAAGGCCAGCAGGGGCTAGATCCCCAGAAACTGGAGTTGCAGACAGTTGTGAGCCTCCTGGTATGGGTGCTGGGGACAGTTCTCCTTTAGAAGAACAGTCAATGCTCTTAACCACCTAGACATGCCTACAGCCCTCAAGTTTTTATTTCCTCATCTGGAACATGGGTATAGGAAGAGTTCATGGCTCAGAATTATTTGACCTTCACCTATTGTGTGAAGATTAAATAAGATTCATAAAGACTAATATGTAGTATTCATTTTACTCTGTAGTATTAGACCTAAACAGTAAGTTCTCTCTTTATATGGGTACTGCTATTGTCTATACAACAACAACCCCAAGACATATGTGACATGACAAATAAGTTATACAATTTTAGTTGATTTCTCCATCTGAACATGTGGGCTTGCTTGTGTGTTTCTCCTTCATATTCCCAACACAGTGGACTCTACAATAGGAAGCTGTGTCCATTCAAGAGAGGGTGAAGTTACACTGGCGGTGTGCCCTGCAGATTCCAATAAAGAAGATGGCTTCCAAAGATCCCCATAGAAAGTGATTCCATGAGGCCATTGAGATGTCTGGGTGGGTAAAGCCTCTGACCACCATCTTTAATGACCTGAGAGGAAAAACAGGGGAAATCAAAAGCCAGATGTGGTGGGTCACTCTTGTAATCTCAACACTTGGAAGGATGAGAAAGAAAAATTGCCATGAATCCAAACCAGCCTGGACCCTTAAGTACTCCCAGGTTAACTTGGGTTACAGAGTGAGACCCTGCCCTTTAATGTAAATATAGTTGGCTATGATAATGTTTGGCAATGATGGTAGAAAGTGATGTATATGGGGGCTTCTTACCGTAGCCTGCTTCCTTTTATGAATGTATGAGATTTTTCCCATAAGAAACAACAGAAGCCAGATTGAGGGTGTGGTTTGGTTGGTAGGATGCATGCCTAGCAAAGAGAGAGGATTCAGTGTGTTGATGGGTTCAATCTCCATCAGCATATAAACTGAGGTGGTAGTTCATTCCTATAATCCCAGCTCTGGTTAGGTAGAAGCAAGAAGCTTGCATAGTTCAAGCTCAATCTTAGCTACTTTGTGAATTCAAGACTAGACTGGGCTACAAAAGGTCTTGTTTCAAAAATGGAGGTCAGGGGAATGTTCCATCTTATAACCATGATTTTTTTGCTTCTTGCTATTCTTGTATTATTCATTCCTCACATGGTCTTCAGCACCCAATTAACAAAGGACAAAGAATGCTTGACTGACTGTGGGTTCCTAGTTCAACAAATCCAGACAATCAGAACTGAAGTCGACTAGATTACTCACAGGGTATTCTAGCCAGGACTGTCCCATGGACCTGATTTCAGCATTGCCTTTTTCAAAGTCACTGTCCTGGATCTAGATGCAGGTTGAAGTATCATGGCCCCATATACCTCTCAGTTAATAAAACCCTATGGTTAACAATGAGGCCTGCTATGCAGCTCAGCGGGGTATCCTGCCAAGTAGAGATGCCAGAAATAGCAGAATGCTGTAAGGTGTTAAGATGGGATGCCTGAGAAACACTGTCACAGGAATTCTCTCCTGGGCCTTGACAGCATCAACCCTGCAAGTGACAAGCCCAAAGGGATATCCAGGGGCTTAGCTCTGAAGGAATCACAGGCTCCTGGATGAAGCCAAAGCCTTGTAATGCTGCAGCTTGTTCATAAATCTGGTAGGCAGTGCTGGCCTTGAGGAAAACTCAGGAGTGGATAAAGATTGTTTAACTCTAGGGATCAAGTATTTATAGTTCACATGGGTCAGTCAGCTGGTTTGAGGGGCTTTTCCTCCTTTCCTTCAGCCCCATTCATTAGACCATCTTTGAGAAGCTCAGCTCCCTAGAGAGTTCCAGTTCTGCACTAAAAAGACCCCAGTGCCAAAGCCCACTGCCTTCCTTTCTGTTTCTGTTGCTGAGATAAAATGCTCTCACAAAAGCAACTTTAGGAAGAAAGGGCTTGTAGCTCACCATTCAAGGGAACAGTCTGTCAAGGCAGGGGAGTCAAGGTGGTGGGTGTTTGAAGCAGCTGGTCTTGTGATATCCACAATAGAGAAGCAGAGAGCAAAGCATGCTTCTGCTCAGCTCTCTTTCTCTACTTGTACAGTTCAGGATCCTTGCAAGGGAATGTGCCACCCATGGTGGGCTTATCTTTCCACCTCAATTAACTCTACCAAAATAGCCTACCCCCTACTGCTGCCGTTATGACCCCAAGCCCATCTGATCTGAGATTCTGTTAAGTTGACAATTAGCATTAACTATGGCACTCACCTTCCATAGCTGAGCCCACCTTCCTTCCTAATTATTGTGTCAAGCCAGTCATAAACCTTTGCTTTGTCGGGAAGCTTCAGAAACATAGGCTTACTTCTGCAATGACATTTGTACAACAGGAAGTATCCCAGCTATCTTCCTCCATCCCGCAGAGGCTAGAAGATATGCAAAGAGTTGAAGAGAACAGCCTAAAGCAGGCCCATGCCCTACTGGTGCTCTAAAGTGTTATCTTAGCATGGATGTTAGTGAAACAATTGTAGCCACCTCCCTCTGTCACCTTTCCCACACCACTTTCATCTACAGCTATGATCAATGAAGCAGCCTGTGATGGTTAATCTCGATTATTGATTTGATTATCTCTGGGAATCAAGTAGGAGACATGTCATGGTCTGTGAGGTCACAGACAGGAAGGATTAACTGAGGGGAGAAGACCTTCTGCTAGAGTAGTTGGCAACTTTCAGAGGTAACCCAGATAAACAGAGCTACAAGAAATAAAGCAGTGTTGTTTGCCTGCTTACCTTCCATCCCTGCTGGTTAGTGCATCAACCCTGTGCCTATCACTTGGGCTGTCATCCTTTGATGATAATGGAACCCAGTCTCCTAACTTTCCAATGGACTAAAGACAAGCAACTCTCCAGGAGTTTTCCAGACCTTCTGACTACTGAGGCAACCAACTTGATCAACTGAGTAGTGACCATGCTCTTGGCCTCCCTAGCAAACTGATGACCAATATTGAACTACTCAGCCCTTATTGTTCAACCAATCACACAGCAGCCACAGTCAGTGCTCTAAAATATAAATCAGGCCACACCATCCTTTGCTACAAACCAAGGGAGATCATCTGTCATCTTCATTGCCCTAACCTAGCGCAGTGGACTGTCATCTGCATTCCCCACGCCCGTCTCTCTTCATCTTCCCTGGCACACCCTTTGCTTCCCAGCCTGAGTCATGGGTCCTGAGATGTCTCTATGATCCCCAAAGTATTTACCAAACACCAAAGCCTGGCTCCATGGGAGATTTGAAGGCAACTTGCTCAACATTCATCATACTGTGCTGCAATTACTGGCTTCCTTTCCTGATCACCCCAACTGAACTTGGAGGGCCTGACTGTGCTCCCTAGCACTGTGTCTACCACACAGAAAGTACTCAAACCCAGAGGCCAATACCCAACACAGTCCTCCTCAGTTGAGAAAGCCTGCCCCCAAAATGTTTTTTCATCATACTCAATACCTTCTTTTTTGAGATAGTTGAGTAATTACAAACAGCATCTGCCCTCTTCCTACCTCCATCACTGTCCTCAGACTGCGTCTCCACTGGATGTCTAATAAAAGAGTAAGATTGTCTAAAGATAGAATACAAGCAGTGGGCAATATAAAAGCCACTGTGATGGTTAGCTTTAATTTTTAACTTGACACAACCTAAAGTCATTTGGGAAGATAGTCTCATTGAGAGACTGTCTACATTGGGTTGGCCTGTGGGCAGGTCTGGGGAGGAATTGGTAATTATGCTAACTGATGGTAGAAGACCAAGCCTACTGTGGGTGGCACCATTCCCTAGACAAGGGGTCCTGAACTGTGTTAAGAATGAAAAGAGCAGGCTGAGTAATAGACATGTATGCATTTATTCTCTGTACTCTCAAATGTGATATGTCTAGCTGTCTTGAATTCCTACCTTGACTGTCTCACAATGATGGACTACTGTAACCCAAAATTACAAATCCAATAAATCTTTTTTTCCTCTCTGTAGCTTTTTATCAGAGTGTTTTATAGTAACAACAACAGAAATGAAATTAGGACATCGACTTTCATGGCCCCAGAGTACCATTGGTTAAACTCTTAGACAAACACTGGGTCCTAGAAAATGTTGGACCAAGACAAAATCCATGTTGTGTCTCCCATTAAATATAAAGGAAATATCAGTAAAAGAATATCCACAATCATAACTTAGAGCTTCTAAAACTGTAAGAACTTTGTAATGCGGATGGTTTCTGTTTAACCACTGACATTCCCTCCTTTTCCCCCATACATGGAACGGCTGTAACTAGTGTGCTCTATCCTCGCTGCTAGAACAGACAAGCTCAATAAAGTCAAGCACTTACTTTTCTGCACAGTTCTCTTGGATGGGTTTCTCTGAGGCCACCATGAACACTTCGCCCAGCCATGGTGCCATTGGGCCCTACAACTTTTCAGTTCCCCATTTTAATCTTGTTACTACAGCAGCCAACGGGTAAAGCAGTAAAGGGCGGAGGATTCAGGAAAGAGTAGGAACTGCATGCATTTTTCAGCCTACATCTAGCCTCTCTCTCTCTCTCTCTCTCTCTCTCTCTCTCTTGAAGAGAGGTGGAAAATGTAGGAAACACAACTATTCTGAAAACCATGAGATATTCCTTTTACCACACTTGCCCAAATGTTGCTGTGGTTAACGGATAGCATAAGGCCCTGGTCCGATATGGATACCAAAACAGTAACAGTTTCCTTCTTGTCTTTGTCTTTGTTTATCATTATGACTGGAAGTTTCTAGAAAGATCTTCTCTATATTAGTGATCCTCAGGTTTCTGTTTTGGTGGATTATTATTATTATTATTATTATTATTATTATCATTATTATTATTATTATATTGTGATATAATTACAGTATTCCCCTTCCCTTTTCTCCCTCCAGCCCTCCCATATTCCCTCCTCATTATATTTTAAATTCATGATCTCTTTTTTCATTAATTCTATTACATGTGCACATGTTCCCCTCTCTCTCTCTCTCTCTCTCACACACACACACACACACACACACACACACACACACTGCTAAGTCTGTACAGTAGTCCCTGTATGTATGTTTTGGTATTGTAGAGTTGGTTGATGTGCTCTTCCCTGGGAAAAGCTGTTTCTCCCACTCACACCATTTCGTAGTTGCCTCTTGAGTTTTTCCCTGTCTACTTTTGCATGTTTATCGGTGTTCAGTCTTCTTTTAAGGACTTACAGATAAAACTTTTCAGGCATGTGAAAGTAAACAGAATCAAAAGTGGAGATGTTAGGAGCCGACTCCTAGCAGAAAGTGGCTATCATCTTTGCAGCCATCTCAGACCATATACCCTGACAAGAGACTTGTTTTCAACAGCCCACAACAGCAGAGCACACTCTGATAAACATCTTGTTTTTCTCACAAATCTTGTTTTGTTGTTTAGTGCCCCCAGCTGCAAGGCACACGTAGTGAAGTGTCTTCAGCTTTGTTCCCCTGATTGTCCAAGGCTGCAAGGCACGCGATGAAGTGTATATATACCCAGGATTTTCCTTTTAGTAAACATGACTTGATCACACACCCTGTCTTGTCTCCATTCTTCATGTCTCTTGCCCCTCCATCCCCACTCTCTCTCTTGCTAGACCCTGTTGTCTGATCCCCTCGGACCAGAGCACTTAGCCTCAAAGCGTGGGGCAGTGCATTCCTCAACATAGAGACACTGAGGAGATAGCTTAGTTGCTAAAGCCCTTGCCTCACAAGAGTGAGGATCTAAGTTCTAATCCCCAACATCCATGTAAAAAGTCGGCACGGAGCATGCACCTGAATCCTAACGATAAGGAAGTAGAGACAAGAGAATCATCACTGGGGCTCACTGGTTAGGGAGTTTATAGGAACCAGTGAGTTCCTGTCTCAAAAATTAAGTGAGACAGTAATGAGGAACATACCAAATGTCAAACTATATCCTCCACACATACACATACCTGCACACACACTCATGAACATGTATGTATACATACACACAGATAGAAAGGGAGAGAGAAAAAAATGGAGTTGCTTGTGTCAAGTCCTAGCACAGGCCACAGCTATTTAAACAAAGCAAAGTCTTCAAGGACATCTGTCTAGAAACTGCCAGTCTGACCTCAGCCTTGTTCTTGGTCCCAATAGCTAAGGACGATTAGTCAGAACCACTCACTCAGTCCTTCTCAATTGCCTTTAAAAGCTTCCCCTTCCATTGCTACTTCAGGCAGGACTCTGCTCTCTCCATTTATTATTTAGGTTAACATACACTGCCTCGTCACTAGAGAAACAAGGAAGTTACCTTGGTTAGCCAGAACATTTGCAAAGTTGTATGCTAGATGTGAGGACCAAAACTGTCCCCCAAATGCCACCATCCCATATACCAGTCCACAAGCATACATCCCAACTTATCTGGAAGAAGAGTGGTTTGGGATGCCTGGAATTTGGAATTTCCTGTTTGCAAAAAAGTTTGAGGAGTCTTCCTGTAGGCATGGAATGACTTCTCTAAGGAAGCATGATTCAGGAGGAAGTCAGTTATTCAGACAGGCTTTCTGAGACAGGTGAGATGAGACACCTAGGAGGGAATAGGCATGAAGCCTGGGCATACTTCAGCATACAGAGGACTGTGAGAACAGAGACAGAGGATGGAGTCACATTCAGGCTCAAGAATATAAACCAAGTATAACACTTGCTTACTGATGAGGAGCACCAAGAGGAAGCCCAAAGACACTGTGGGATGCTCTGTGGGAAGCACATCCTTACCATGTCTTGCTTGGAATTTAGTTTGTCTCTTTGATGATGGGCCTTTCTGTGAGAACCATAACTTGGTTCCTAGCTTGACTAACCTTTCATCCCCAATATCCTCTCATGTTGATTTGAGAGATCTTCTTGTTAAGGAGGCACCCCAGAGCAGTTGCTGACCAGCTGCTGCATACCAACTGGCCCTCCAAGTAGTCAGACTCTTACCCCCAGCTCCACACTCGTGAGACACAACACTCTGCTTTTCTGATCCCCAGATTTCCCAGTGGTCTGCAGCCATTGGCTTCCTGACACCTTGGCTGGTTGCTTTTCCTGTCTGCTTCTCACTTGTCAGTTCCTCTGGAGATGAATAGAAGAGGAAGCCAAGCCAGGCCAGAAGATTGTCTTTGGTAGGAGAGTGCAGAGGATTATCTCATCTCTCAAGATTTGGAAGACACAAAGGCCCAGCCAAACCCTCTTCTCATGAGGATCTAGGAAGAGGGAAAAACAGTACCCTAGATGGTCCATCATTTGTCATCTTTCCAGAAAAGCCACAAACTCACAAGGTGAAAATGAACACACACGCACACACACACATATGCGCACACACACACACTGAAACACACAAAATTTGTTGAGGTCCCTAATACATATTCAGGGAACATGCCAACTAGCATCCCATCCAGTTTGGGGAATCATCTGACTTTATACATTTTGAAAGTCACAGCAACTGGCTGTCATTTCTGGCCAACAAGTCATTTTAGAGGACTAATTTCTAAAACCTGATCTCTAGGCTCTCAAAGCCTAAAGACTCTTCTCCTTTATCAATCCCCCCTCCTTTTGCATATTCGTTTTCAACTAAATTTCTTTTTTTTTCCTCCTTCATTCTGTTGACCAGTCATCACCATGACAACCATCCACATCCCAACCACCCTCTTAGTAATGGGCCCACATGCAAGGGCTTGTCCTAATCCTATATTAGTCAAAGAGGTGAAGAGTGTACCCTCCCCTCCAGGCTACCAGTGCACAATCCTGATTTGTTGCTTTGTAGCTAGGGCAACTTTGTGACTGCTGAGTTGTGGGTAGGGGGAAGAATCCTTCCCTAAGAGAAGGAGGAAATGAGTTGCCTGCATTTAGAAACAGACATTTCGCCAATGGGTAAAACAGAGGAGTTGCTCAATGTCCTTTCATTGCCAGTAGTTCAGAATGCGAAACTGAAACTGTCTTTCAGTATGTAACTTTATATACTATCTATAACACACACACACACACACACACACACACACACACACACACCACTACTTAGTGTGGTAGTACACACTTACTTGTAATCCTAACACTCAAAACTCTATAGCAAAAGGCTTGTAAGTTCACTTGCTTCTTGGCTAAGATCCCAGCACCCACATGGAGTCTCACACCTAGCTATTATTCTAGTTCTGGGAGCTCCAGTGGCCTCTTCTGGCCTCCACAGGCACTGCATGCAAGTAGTGTACACACATACATGTAGGCAAAACACTCATACACATACAAAAATAAATTAATCTCTTTAAAGGAGCAGGGTCAATGAGATAGTTCATCAGATAAAGGCATTTCACCAGGCGTGTTGATGTGAATTTGATTTCTGGAAACCATATGGTAGAAGGAGGCACTGCCTGATGTTTTATTTGTGAGTTCATTACAATAGTTTTTATAAGAATAAATAATAAATAAATAAAAAATAAGAATAAATGTAATAGTTTTTTTTCAAAAACCATTTAAAGCAAATGTCTATTTTACAGTGTTTTGTCACATTCATGAGGAGAATTTACTTTGGCAGGTGATTTTTGCTTAAAAGGAATGCTACCTGAAAATTGACTGAACAAAATAAGCATAGACAAAAGCTGCCTTGCAAGGATTGATCGTGTCTTGGGGAAAACATTTATACCTGGGCACATTTGATTCCTAGAAATAGTATAATATTGGCAAGCAGAAGCAGTATCTAGAACACGTACACTTGAAATTTGTTGAAGTGACTGATAAAAGAGGGTACAGCCTTGTCCAAAACTTGGATTCTATACTAACAACTCTTAAATGATTAGCTAATTTGCTAGTGGTAATATCATTTTTCACTATGGTGAACAGGAATAATCCTGCCTTTTTTCTATATGTGTACATGCTTTAAAATTGAATGTCACTGTGTATATTTTATTTCACTATGGCTATGGTTTTGTTTATTTTTTTATTTTTTTTTTTAAATGTGGTCTCCTTCAGTAGCCTAAGCTAAACTGAAAACTCAATCTGACTTCAAACTCACAGTAAATCCACTATAGAGGCCTTCCAAAAGCTAGGACTACAGGTGTGAGCTACCACATGCAACTCATTAACATAGTCATATTAATGAGAGTAAATAAAAATAAAAACTGTGTTCTAGAACATGACAATATAGATCGGTAGTAGAATTCTGAATTTGAATCAACATGCACAGACCTGGGTTCTATTTCTAACACTGGGGGTGGGGGGAGAAGTGAGCCATACCAGGGCTGTGGGTGTGGGTGGCAATAGCTCTCATAACCATGAGGTCATTGATCATTCACCAGGTGTCATAAGGTGTGTCTCAAACCTGAAATGATTATGAGATTCTCTACTCCTTGGTCTAGATGGTGGATGAATACATACATAAAGATTCATCAGACTCTATGGATTGTTACATGTTGCTATATTGTGATATATACCTGGTTGAAAACAATAGAATTCTATTCATGAAGTAAGCATCAGAGATCTCAGTTTCTCTTGGTTTTGACCACAGAAGAATCAAAATTCCTCCCAAGCTGTGGTAAGCAGGGTAATAGAAGCTCAGACAAGGCATCTCTGAAAGTTCACCACCCATTTAAAGACTAAGAGCCACAAAGTAGCAAGAGATGTTCGTTTACCTATCACTGACTTTGCAAATTAATTTTGTGCTTTTTAAATTAGCTATACTTATCTCCCCTTGCTGCCACTTGGTATTAAACAAAGTACAGTTGATTCTTGTTATTCACAGTCGATTCTTGTTATGTTCTTTAAAGTTGCCAAGAACACTGAATTAGCAAACACCAAGCCATTACTCCTGGGGGACAATATAAGCTTATGTTTTTGTGAACCTCTGGGCACATTTTTACCATCCAGTTAATATATGACTTTGTTTATACAGGACTAATTTAATAAATATATTTTTGATCTGTTGACATTTGAACTCCATGTACCATAACTCATAAGTAAACTAAGGTTACATAACTTGTGTTTTGGGTTTCCTTTTTCCTCCATCGCACATCATAACACCCTAGGCTCAGAACTCTTTAGCCCTATGACTAGGGGCCAGTTTTAAACAATGAAATCAACAAAAAAAAATTTTTTTAATGTGACACGGAATAGACCATGATGAAGAACACTGTTTACAGTGTGGGAGTTAAAACCAGAAGGCAGTGTTGCCATGTTCAACCTCAGTTGGGCACATGCACTTCCAGTGACTCAAAATTGGTGCCACTTTGCTCCCATCTATGAGCAAGTTTGAAAGTATTACAGGCACTGATTTTGAACAAACTTTAGCAAGCAGATGAAATAACAAACCTAGACTCCATGAATACTGAGAATTAACTGTATTTTGAAATTTTTAGCTTAGTTTACCCATAGAAGGGGAGCCAGGGGAGGAGTTGTCTATGTTTATAGTTACCAAATGTTACCATGGAAAGAATCTTCTGGAGACCTTGGTAAACCCTAATGGCCCAAACTTGACTCCATAACAACTGAAGTAAGAGAAGTCAAGCATCTGTGTGTTGTTGTAATTGTTGTTCTTTTAAGTTCCCCGTGGATATTACGGCAATCCACCATGTTGAAAGTCAATGGTCTTGGCTTTGACAAACAAGGAATGTGGTCCATCCTAAGGCTTACTTAGGATATTGTCCACAGCACTGGTTCAAAGGAGAAATTCCCACAGAGTTGTTAGCTCTTCAGGTGTGTTAGCTATCAGCTCTCTTCAATGCTGATTGCTTCAGGGATCCCACGAGTTGGCAATGCAGGCATGGCTCAGCAGGGTCTTCTAGCTCAGTATCTGTGGCAAAGTTAAAAAAGAAAACCTAGGTGACTGTATTACTAACTTACCCTTTTGCTGTGCTAAAATGCCTGACAAGAGTCAAACACAAAGAAGGAAGAGTTTACTTCAATTCACAGTTGGAGGTACACACCATCACTTGGAGGGATGCAGAGTGGCAAGAAGACAGGTTGGTCTCATTCCATCTACAGTCATGAAACAGAGAGATGAATGGTGTCCCCAACTCATTTTTTTCCCTTTATCTAGAATCCAAAGTCATTAAAAGGTGCCAACCACTTTTAGGATGAGATTTCCCACCACAATTAACCTCATCAAGAAAACCTCTTACAGGCTTGACCAGAAGCTAGCTTAATCCAGACACCCTTCACACACATGTTCTAGATGATTCCAGATCCTGTCAGGTTGACAATCAATACTTACCTTGAGCAACAGGTAAGACAGTAGTCCTAGCTGGAGACACAGCCATGAGGATCTGATTCCAAGCTCACCTCAATAGTTACTGACAATGTTTAGTTCCTTGTTGGCCATGGACCCCAGAACCCCAGCTCCTCAATAGCTGTTGTCTAGAAGCTTCCCCTAGTTCTTTGCCATGTAGGATTTTTGGGGCCGCCTATAACATGGTAACTGGCATTTATTAATGTGACCAATTGAGAAAAAAAAGAGCAAATGCCCATGAGTTGTGAAGTTATCTGTTATTTAGTGGGAGACTACTAAATGTGTCCTTCATGTATAATCTGCCCTTTTAATTACTTCTAGAATGTTCTTTCTTCTATCAATTCCTTCTCATCCCTCCCCCAACCCATATACTCCAGCTACATAAGCTTCATTGCTGACTATACCAAGATATTTATTACATTCCTCTGTGGGTTTGATTTGGGGGTGAATGATCCACTTCCAATTTATAATCTTCCCATCCCTTTTGCTCAATTATGTTACTCAGAGTCAAGTTTCTAGGCCCAGCTCACCTTTCAAGGGAAGCAATTGCCCTGTGCTGGTAAGAATACAGATAAAACTATTGGGAGAGGGGAAGTGCTTGTGTGTGTGTGTGTGTGTGTGTGTGTGTGTGTGTGTGTGTGTGTGTCTTAATGAGGATCAAACCCAGGCCTTGAATAAGATAGCAGAGTGCTCTACCACTGTGATGGTTTGTATATGTTCAGCCCAGGGAGTGGCACTATTAGAGAGTGTGGCCCTGTTCGAATAGGCATGGCCTTTGGGGAAATAGGCGTGACACTGTGGGTGTGGGCTTTAAGACCCTTATCCTAGCTACCTGGAAGCCAGTATTCTGTTAGCAGCCTTCAGGTGAAGATGTAGAACTCTCAGCTCCTCCTACACCATGCCTGCCTGGATGTTACCATGTTTCTGCTTGGGTGATAATAGACTGAACCTCTGAACCTGTAAGCCAGCCCAATTAAATGTCCTTACAAGAGTTGCCTTTATCATGGTGTGTGTTCACAACAGAAAAACCCTAACTATGACAACTAACTATGACAACCACCAAGCTTCAGACTCAGCCCTTGGTTTTTTTTTTGTTGTTGTTGTTGCTTCTGGTTTTGATTATTTCTTTGTTTTGATACATCTGTCATATAGTAACACATCAAGGACTGAGAATAAATCTTTCCTACTAAGTAAAAAAAAAAATTCATGAATTTCTAGGCACCAGGAATATAATGGTAAACATTCAAAGTCAGGTATGTTCTTGGTACAACTCTTCAGAGTTGCTTGAGTGTCCTGGTGGCTGGTTTCTCTCAGAGAACAACAATGGAGGCTACTTCCTTTAGAAGCCATTGAAAATGGGTGACTCCTACTCAGTGTGGAGGATGTTGCAACATGAGAAAAAGGAATGAGCGTGGAGCCCTATGGGAGGCTGCCCCCATACCATGGACTTTATCCTGAATGGCATGAGAGCATGCCATCTGTGGACTCTGAGCAGGAAGAGTACGTTCTGACCTTTTTGTTTTGCTTTTGAGTTTTGAAAGGGGGAGAGGGAAGAAGGAAGGAAGATAGAGAATTGTATGTAAATGGGTGTATGAGTGTGGGTGAGCTCACCCAGACAAGTGTATGTGGAGACCAGAGGTTAAAGTCAAGATGTCTTCCTCGATAACTTTTCAATAAATTATTATTATTATTGTTATTATTATTATTAATTATTATATTTTAGACAGATCTCTCACTAAACCTGGAGCTTACCATTTACACTAAACTGGCTAGCCAACATCCCCCAGGATGCTCCTGTTTTCATACACACAGGACTGAAGTAACAGGCATACTTTGTCTACACAGGTACTGGGTTCCAAACTCTGGTCCTTATGCTCAAATCACAAGCACTTTTACTCACTGAACCCAGCCCTAACTTCCATCTTCAGAGGATCACCATGGCTGCGATGATGCAAAGGAACAAAAGTGTAAGAAATGGGATCTATTGGGTGTCTATGATGGTGGTTCACATGATAACAGCAGAGATGAAAACAGGCAACTAGATCCAGAGTGTACCCTGAAGATAGTGGTAGAATACTCGGTTCAAAGACTTCAAGGTAGGGGAGACAGGTTAAGAAGTGTAAACATTCTACATGGAGTAACTAGAAGACAAACTTGTAAATTTCCCTGAAGCCTCGTGGGAAAGTAAATCTCACAAGGTGGCCTAGAATTTGAGTCCAGCATGGTAGTTGTAAGGTCCAAATGAAACTCCAGTACCCCAAACTCCAAACAGTGGTCTAGTGAGCTCAACCTGAACTGTAGAAGGACTTCTGGCAATTAGATAAAAACAGCCTTCCTTGGGAACTTGTGACAATGGTTCCCATCTACTAAAGGGGTCATTTCCCACACCTCTGGCAGAAGTGACACAAGGCTCCCTGTCATGCCTATTAGCATATCATGCCGACCTCCAGGTTCCCTCAGGATCACAAGTGCCCTTTACATGTTTCCAAGTCTATGCTAGCATTCCAGTGCTCTCACTTCCTCCGCTACTCTACACTCTGTCTAGTTCATAGGCTTCCCTCCCCTGAGCTACTCATCTTCCTTATAACCCTGCTATTCCTGCTATGTTCTTTCTGATCTGCGCCTGCTTCCATCAACTTGCTCTACTCTCTATCCTCTGCCAATCTCCCATCTCTTGCAGTTAGCCCGGGCCATCTCCCAGTCTGCTATGCTCAGTCTACCTCTTCCTCTGCTCTGGCCTCTGCCAGATACCTGTGGGTGTTCTCTCTCTCTCTCTCTCTCTCTCTCTCTCTCTCTCTCTCTCTCTTTCTGTCTCTCTCTCACATACACATACACACATCTACAATAAAAGCCTTTCCCTTGACTATACCATGAAGCTGTCATGTCATTGGTTGTTTATACAGTAGATTTGATGCACTTAATCATCTTTGAAATCAAGTGGAATTATAGAGAAAAGCCCACTTTTTCTTGTTTTGCCTCCCTCTCCTCAAGCAACCATCAGACCCTGCAAAATGTGCCCCATTTCACCACTTCTGAGACCCTCAGAGGGTTCCTTGGGATATGTTAATGTGAACTCTAACCAAGTGTAGTGTCTAGTTTTATGTGTCAACTTGACACAAGTTAGAGTCTTTAGAATAAGGAGTCTCAGTTGAAAAAACACCTCCATGGGATCCAACTGTAAAGCATTCTCTCAATTAGTGATCAATGAGGAAGGGCCCAGCCCATGGTGGGTGGTGGGCCTGGGTTCTATAAGAAAGCAGGCTAAGCAAGCCATGGAAAACAAGTCAGTAACTAGCACCTCTCCATGGCCTCTGCATCACCTCCTGCCTACAGAATTCTGCCCCACTTGAGTTCCTATCCTGACTTCCTTTGGTGATGAACAACAATGTGGAAGTATAAGCCCTATAAGCCCTTTCCTACGCAACTTGCTCTCTGGTCATGGTGTTTCATCAGAGCAATAGAAACCCTAAGATACCAAGTTTAAACAGAAAAGCCCCCAGTGTATGAAAAATGAGTTCAGGAATGTAGTTCAGTAGCCTTCAGTACCCCTAGGCTTGATCCCCACCACCACATATCCCCAGCACAGTGGCACGCAGGCACGCACCTGTAATCTCAACACTTGAGAGGTGCAGGCTGAAGGATCAGGAGTTCAAGGTTAGCCTCAGCTAGCAAGTTCGAGGCCAGTCTGAGCCACCTTAGTAAAGAGGAAAGGGGGAGAAAAGAAGGGGAGAGAGACTGTAAAAATGCAAATTTTCAGAAAGAATGAAGGGTGATTAGCCCTCCATGGTGGTCGCCCTTTCCCCCCAATTCTCTTCATCTGAATGTCCCTGGAGTCTCCTTTAAGAGCTCTCTCCTGTCTGGGCCTGTCTCCCCTGGCCACCTTGGGTTGTAGGAAAGGCAAGATAAGGCAAACCATTATCCTCTTGGTTTTATTCTTGCAACCAAGTATGAAGTAAACAAGAAAGGACTTAATCTTGGTTGTGCAGAGGAGGAAATGGGAGCCCTGAGGGGTCAAATGCATCGCTCAGGTCACTCAGCAAGTGAGTGGCTGATGCCAGGACCTGGCCAGGGGCCCAGGCTTGTGGCCTTAGTCCCTGGCTTGTGACCTCAACTGCAAATGTGTTTTTCTCCACAGAGCCCTGTATTCTGAGCTACACAACTTGACCACCAGTACAAACGGTCCCAAATCCTTGTAATTCCACAGTCTTGGGACAACAATCTAATCATAACAGTAGCTGGCGTTTCTTGAGCCTTGAGTACACATGGGTCTTTTTTCTGAGTATTGTATATTTATTATCTTCTTTAACCCTGGTAACGACCTCACATAAGGAAATGTGAAGATGAATAGCTTTACACACACACACACACACACACACACACACACACACTTATGAAACCTACATTCAAATACAAATTAGGACTGGATATATAGTTGGTAGAGTGACTGCCTGGAATGTAGGAAGGTTTTGATCCCCAGGACTGCATAAACTGGGTGTGGTGACACATCCACGTTATCTTAGCACTCAGGTGGTCAAGGCAAGATGACCAAAAACTCAAGGTCATCCTTTGCTAGAGAACTCCAGGCCACCCTGGATACCTGGTCTTTAAAAAAAAAACTAAAAATAAAAATTCTCACCAGAGAAGTGTAGCCCTACAAAACAGATACAGGGTCCCAGGATAGGGTTGTCCTGTACAGTACTGGGTTCAAGCCCTGATTGTTGCAGAAGTCTCCAGAGAAACCTTCAGTCAAACAGACTTCCAGGCCTCATTCTGAACCTTCATTAAGATGTGAGCAGAAGCAGGTGTCTTTAAGAGGCCCACATATACATCTGAAGATGAGCCAACTGTGGAATCTCAGCCAAGAGCCCCGAGGAGGTGGGGGTGGAGGCTGGAAAGAATCATATGAACAACAGATCCCTGTCTGAGAGCCACAGTAAAAAGAGAAGGCATGGTGTGGCACACAGGAGGTCAAGCTTTACAGGACAAGGGCCACTGTTGGGAAGGCTGTTCCCTGCCATGGACACAGAGGGCCAAGGGAAGGGAGGCCACATTGTTCCAACAGCAAGCTCAGACCTGTCGTGCCCAGTGCTAGGTCACCTGGTAGCACCACACAGCTGGCTGGGCTTGGAGGAAAGGGTGTGTCACCACTTTGAAGCCACTGGATCATACTTCCTCCCACCACCACTGAGTGCCCTGGACAGGCCATGGGGGCACAAGAGTCCGAGTCTGCCTCACCTCAGTGTATGCATCACATACAGCAAAGCCAAAAGCACAGACTAGAAAGGGCCCAGATCTGTGTGTAGCCTTCTAGGGTCTGCTTACAGCAGGTCACAGGGAGGCCTAGACAGCTGTGTTAGAAGCTCATCAACACACCCAGAGCTTTGAGCACTGCTTCCTTAACCCTGGCTTTGCCAACACGCTCGCTTCTTGTTGGCTACTCAGATCTCTGCCTCACTTTTTATTTTTATTTTCCTGTGCTTGAGAATTGAACCCAGGAATCTTGCCTGTGTCAGACAAACACAGGGATACTGCCCTGTATCCCCAGATATTTTTTTTACCTGTTTGTTTACTTATTTATTTAATTTTAAAGACAGTGTCTCACTATGTAGTCCCAGCAGACCTTAAACTTGGAATTCTCTTCTACCAGCCTCTTCAATAGCTAAAATTATGAGCCTGAAGTGGTACTAGGTCCAGCAACTATGTTTACCTTTTAGGGGGCATATGCCTAGCATCAGGCCTGGATCACAGGAAGTGTGAATTCATCTGAGCTGAATTCTCCTTTTCAAGTGACCTCAAGGTCCTTCCATCTCCACCATTGCCCATTTGAATCAACTGAGAATCTGACCCAAAGAAATACCAGTCTCTTCAATAACCTGCACACAGAAGCTGGGGAAACAGCTCAGTTGGTGAAATGCTTGCTTCCTAAACATGAGGATCCAAGCCCAGATCCCCAGTGTCCATATGAAGAGCTTGGCAGGGGGCTGGAGAGATAGGTCAAGGGTTAAAAGCACCTGCAGAGAGAGAACACAGCCTCCCACACAGTACTCACAACTGTAGCTCCAGCTCTAGGGGATCTGACACACTCTTCTGGCTTCAGGCAACTGGATGCACAGGGGACAAATACATTCGCTTACCATCACATATATGCATAGATAAATATTTTTAAACACTTATTTATATATGTACAAACACATACATGCTTGTATGTATGCCTATGCACCATCTGTGGAGGCCAGAAGAGGACATCAGATCTCCTGAAACTGGAGTCACAGAGTGTTGTTAATCACCATGTGGGTGCTGGGAATTGAACCTGGATCCTTTGGAAGAGCAGTCAGTGTTCTCAACTGCTGAGCCATCTCTCTAGCTCCCATAAATAAATCTTAAAGAAGTAAAAGTCAGGCACAGTGGCATGAATCTATGTATGTGTGCTGCTGGGGACATGAAGATAGGAAGATCCCTAGGGCTCACTGGCCCGCCACGCCTGATAAATGACTATTACAACCAGGGAGAGATCCTGTCTCAAAACAACAAGGGGGAGAGTGTTCAAGACAGACCCCAATGTCAACCACTGTCTCTACAACCACATATACACACAGACACACACACACACACTTGCTTGTGGGAAGAATTTAGCATTTGCTAGATTTGTTTGTATATAATGAACACCTAACTGTTTTTATTTATGTGGGTGTCGGTTTGGTGTGTGTATCTAGGTGGACTTAGTTGCCATCTTTAGTGCTCTACCGTGATACCCCTAGCTCTCTACCTCCACCTTACCTTCAACTTCTGCTCTAAGTGTTTCAGGATTTGCAGTTGTGCATGCTTCTGTCTAATGCTGAAAGAGCTAATCCCACTTCTACTAGCCAGGCAATCTTTGACAAAGTACTTACCTTGAGTTCAAATGAACTGTGAAATGGAAAACAAAAACCACCTCATGGAACAATTCGAAAGACTAAGGTTCCAAAACTGCAAGTAATATACAGTTGTTGGTACACGTTGTTATTATTTGTACCAACTATGATTATAGTCTCAATTTAAGGGCAGTTCAGTGTTGGGACATGGGTGTCGAGTTTATGGTCTCCCAATATTGCAGAGCCCCTGATTGCTATGGACAGAGAGAAGGGCTGAAGTACTGGAGCAGAGCTCAGAGACTCAACAGGTCTAAGGGCTGTTTGTAGAACTCAATAACCTGTCAATAAAGCTCCATTCAATAATAATGACATTGCTGCATTTTTGTTCATGAATTGGCACACATGTGTAACATGCTTTGCTTGTGATTATAAGTAGCACAACATCTGGGTGTGGATGGATGTATCCCATGCTTGGACAAAGATCTGACAAGGCCCAGTGCCAGGCTCCCAGTACAAAAACATGAGTCCTGTGCTTCTAAAGTACCACCTTTGTTCTCAGGACATAGGAGGAGACAGATTCTTGACACTCCTAGGTGGTAGAGTTGGACAGAGGATTCTGGGAGATAAATGTGGCCCATAAACACCATAAATATAAACAAATCAATTTTTTTAGTGTTTTATTATTTGAGTAAATTAAGATTTAATACCAACTCAGTTTGAGTCTTGCAAAAACAGAAAAGGGAGCCTCTACTGGCCATGGCCGGGACGTCAATTTTGAAAGCCCAGCAGGGCCTAGATATGAACTAGAGTAGTTTTCCCAGACATCTACCACAGGCTGGCCACACTTGATTCCATACTTTAAGACCATTGTGGGAAATGCCTGAGAGAGGTGGGGGGTCTTGCAGATGTACCAGACATGGCAGTACAGATCTGAAATCTCAGCATTTGAGAAGTTGAGACTTGTGACTCATGAACTTAAAATCAGCTTGGGCTACATAGCCAGCTCGAGGACTGCCTGAACTACATAGTAAGATCCTGTCTCAAAACTTAACAGCAGAGTTTTACAGACGGAACGCTGCAGCCTGAACAGTCAGTTCAGGCAGGGAGGGGGAGAGGATGAATGGGAATCTGGAGAGGAGGATTTTATTGGTAGGTCTTTCTTCTTGCTTTAGGTTGCAAACTTGATGAGAGCCAGCCAGGGGACAAGGGAAGCTATATGGTAAATACTATCCTTTTTACAGTTAAGGTTTGGGTGGCATTCTTCCTGATTGGGATCGGAGAATCCAAATTCTGACCCTTGAGTCGATCCTATACTTCCTGAAATGTAACTTTAACAATGGAAGGAGGAGTTCTCCGTGTACATCCAGGCTTCATGAGCTGAAATCAGGGAGGAAAACCTGACAGCAAAGATCTTTTTACTGGAAAGTCCTTACTGGAAACCCAGTCAAGGTTTCCAGTGACAAAGTCACTCCAGCCCTCCACAGAACAGATTTGAGGAGATGTCTGTTGTCCTCGGAGCTCTGTCAGCAGACTGGTCTCTGCTTGTATCATTGTCGGTTACCGTGCGCAGACGCAAACAGCTCTCCAGACTGAGACATCCCCAGACTTAAAGCCGCAACTCCTCACGGTGCTGATGTTAGAAAGAATTGCTCTTTGCTTTATTGATTGGTGCCCCCGGGCTTGGACACATTTTTCCTAATTCCATTCATCCCCTCTAAGGACAAGCCCCAAAATGCTTCCTTATGTCTTTGCTTGGAACAAGCTCAGGAAGCGTTTACACACGTGGTTTTGGATGTTCGTAGCATCTGGAGTCGATTACAGTTGTGCCTGCCTGCATTACAGCGTGAGGAATCTAAAGTTCAGAGAGATTAAATGCATTGCCGAGGACAAACACAATGACAGGCCACTGAGTCATTCAGTCTGCCCCATAAAAGTTATTTAAACCACATAGAACTAAGATCCTGGCAGAAATTAAACACAAGAGAAACTGTGCAACATGTCAGGAAAGTGTAGCTAAGAAATATGGAGATTCACCAAGCCTTCTATATAAGTAGGAATAGTCTCTCCATTTGAGAAGTTTGGTTGAGATTTTCTAGAATGAGTGTAACAACTGAACCATCAGGGAAAGAGGGACTTGTAGGCCATTAGACAGGTGAAAATATCTATCCATGAGATCAACTCTGCCTGGCTAGAAAGATGAGGAAATTAGGGTATTTGATAGCTCATCCATAGAGAAGCTGACACATGACAATGAATGGATCAATCTATAAAATATCTGCTTTATAAGCATAAGGACCTGAGTTAGACCTCCAGAAGCTGTATTTTTAAAAAGCTGGGCATAGTGGCACACACTTCCAGTGCTGCAGAAGCAGGGACAGGCAGATCTCTAGGACTCTAAGGTCAGTCAGCCTAACCTGCTTGGTGAGTTCAAAGCAACGAGAAAGCCTATGTTGAAAAAAAAAAGAAGAGAGAGAGAGAGAGAGAGAGAGAGAGAGAGAGAGAGAGAGAGAGGAGGTGGAAGAGGAAGAAGAAGAGGATGAGGAAGAGGAGGAGGAAGAGTCAGAAGAAGAAAAAGAAAAGAGAGAGAGGTAGTGCCTAGGGACTGAAACCAAGGTACTCTCTGGCCTCCATATGCGCTTCTACACATACATACATGTGAAAACTCAGGCACATAGACATATCCACAAATATTGAGAGCTTGCCATGTATTGAGATCTGAGTTCAGAGCATGGCATGCAGAATCTCATAAAGTCTTTACAAAAGTTCTAATGTATGGACTTGCTGCTAAAGGGCCTTGGGACTTCTGGTGACTCGTCTATCAATGCCGATGACATTGCACATTACAGCAAATCTGACCTCTGTCATACCTCAGACTCCCATCACTAGCCCAGATGTTCACTCTACAGCTGTCCTCCACCACATTTAGGAACAGCATCCTGACTCCATGCCCCTTATTACTTCCCATAGGTGCACACATGATGATTGGTCACTGTCAATCTACAGAAGCTGAGGACAACGCATAGTTGGTCCCCAAGGCATGTAGTAATGTGATGGGAAGACATCCCCTGGCCACACCTGCTGCACAACCAGATAATGAGAAAGAATGACTCTATGTGGGTTGGGAAACTGGATGCTCTTCTCATTAACTTAACCACACTCCAGGGCCAGAAAGTGTAATAGCTCTATACCAGTCAGTCTCAGCATAAAGGCTCGAGGAAGACACAAGAAAGAGTGGAGTGTAGAGAAGTTACTCAAGGGAACACCCAGCTAGATGAGAGTCAGTGCCCAACTACCTCTGACCCTTGTCATAGCCATACCACGCAGAACAGGTGGGACACGCACTGTATGTCTATTAACACATTCCATTCTTCTTGACACAGCCACTTGTGTGGCCTCATGTCACAAATGAGAAACTAATGTGACAGCCTGGATGGTGAATGTCTTCAAAGGCCAAGTGTTGATGGTTTAGTAACCAGCCTCCAGTGCTGTTTGGAAAGAGTGAAACCCTTATAAGTGGTGGGACCCCACGAGAGGAAGTTAAGTCATTGGGAAATGGCTTTGAACAGAGTATTGGAATCCAGCCCCCCCCCCCCCCCCCCCCCCCCCCTCTCCTTCCCAGTTAACAAGACTCCAGAACCTGTGTCCTTTGTGGCTGCACTTATTTATGACTGTTCACAAAATAGTGGGCTAGACAAAATGGCAAGCTTCTGCTCCCATGAGAGACCCTGCCTCAAGGCAGTATGGAGGCAAGCAATAGAGGAATTCATTCATATCCAGCTCCCACACATACACACACAGAAGAGCACACACACACACACACACACACACACACACACACTTGCACACACCATGATGTCTTCCCCTCTTCCCCTACCACACATGCCCAAAGCACACATGGACTAAAGCCATGAGCCAAAATGAATCTTTCCTCCTAATATCAGAATTGATTATCATGGGTATTTTGCTACAGTAAATGGAAGCTGATAATACACTGAGTCACAGAGAGGGTGACCTTCCCAGGATGACATCAGCCATTTGGCCCGTATTCTCAGAGTGATTCTGCTCTGGCATGCTCCTGGAAATATTTTATCTTCCCAGCACCTAGTTAATGATTGAGCACATCCCATAAGATCCAAAGGGCAGAGGAACATGCACCCAGCCACCAGCTCCCCAGGCACCTGCTGTTTTATGAATAGTCATAAATGAGCTGCCACCACAAAGGACACAGGGTTCTGGACTCCAAAAGGCAAGTCCACAGATAAAACAGCCAACCCATACAGACACTCCCTCCTCACAACCAAGCTTCTCACCACGTGGGAGTCCCTATGCAACCTCCAAACAGCATTCAGATGTACAGAATCAATGATATTCTCCTCAGTCCTCACTTCTCCAGAAAGCTCTACTCTTGGCCAATGCCGGTATCACGTCCACTTAAAGAGTCTCCTCTGACCCCTCCCACAAGGATATACTGGGCCATGTCTTGACTCAAATCTAGTTTACTAACCACACAACTGTAGACAGGTGCTTCAGTGCTCTGTGCCTCAGTTTCCCCATTTATGATGTCCTATAAGCATAGGAAATGAGCAGGAGTAGAGCAAACAGAAGCTCTGGGTGACTTCCCCTGTTTTTTTCTATGTGATCCCTGGCCTTATGTAGCACAGCAATGGTCAGGATACCAAGAGGACAGAGCCAGGTCATCGGTCTGCTCAGCACCCAGCACAGAGTAGCTGCACTGTGAGCGGTGTCACTTTAGTAAAGAGATTACTCTTGATTAATCATCCTGAGGGAGGAAAACCTAAATAATCCAAAATAAAACACACTTCTTCTCAATGACAAGTTCACAAACGAGAGTCTCACTCAGAAAGCTAGACAGAGTATGGGCTGCGTTCCACCCCTAAAGGGAAAGGATTCTTCAGTTTCTTCTGCCATGAGTTTATCCTTAGAAGACTGCTTTTACTCAATTGCCTTGTAAACATGTGGACCAGATGATTCATGCATTGAATCTGCACATAATTCCTTAAAGGGGAAACCACCCTGCTGTCTCTTTGTTCGTCTAACTGCCGTGAATTTAACAGAAACCATCTCTCTGCCGTGGTGCATGTACTGTAGTGACTGACAGAGCAGAAGGGAGGTAAAGAGTCTGCATCCCCAGGAGGCTCCCACAGGAACTACACCAGAGGCCCCACGAGGGAGGCTACCTGCCAGCCCAGCATTTCTCCATTCTCAATAATGGAGACTGTGACTGATCCATGAGCCTCTTGTGAGGCGAGGGAAGTTTACCTGCCTATATGGTGCCAGCATATGGTTAGAAGGGCATCTCTCCCTGTCACTTGCCTCCAGACCAAGGCCTGTTATGCCTCTGGTTCACTCAAAAAGCCCAGAGGTTGGGACCAGCGCGGGTGGTCTGTTCTGTCTCAGAAGTGAGCACAGGAGCAGCTCCCAGCAGGAGCCAGCCACTTCTGATCCTAGCCCTAATGTCTGCTGTGCCCTTCCTCTGTCTCTGACCCCAGTCCTCAGACCTTAAACCTCTCTCCTCTGTCAGTCCTCTGTCCCCACTTCTCTCCTCTCTGTCTCTGTCACATTTCTCTCTTTATCTTTCGCCATGTGTCTTTCTTTGCCTATCTCTGTTTCAACTCTGACACTTCTATCCCTCCCTCTCTTTCTCCTCTAAAGAGGCCACAGGCGCCTGTATACACACACACACACACACACACACACACACACACACACACACACTTCACTCTGCTTTTGGCCTCCTGCCAGACATTTGTTTCCACTTCCCCTCAATGAGGACAAGGAGAAGCAATCAGAGACATAAGGGGAAATGGGGGGAGGGGTACACTCAGTATTTGAACGTGCACATTCCTGGTGGGGGTTCCTTGGACCTTTGCCAAGAGCTGGTCTCCCATTTTTTCAGAGCCCAGGTCCTGAGCCTGCCTGCCAGGACTTTTCACTGAGAACAGAAAGTTAACTGGTGGCCTCTCCATCTCTCATGCAAGCCCCCAGGTAAATGGAAGCACACTCAGACATACCTCTGAGTAGGTATGAATGCACACTTATGAGCCAATATACTCACAGTACTCAGAAACACACTCATACCCAGACACTCACAATACCCAGGCATGCATCCAGTAGTATAAACACTCACATACTCAAAGGCATGTGCTGATACATACAAAACCCTCACACACAGTCACACATATGCATGAATGTGCTGATGGGATGCACACAATTGCACATGTACACATTCACAGGCATGTATTAAGACATATGCAACACACATTCACATTCTCACACATTCAAGCATAGACTGATAGACTTACACACGTAGACATGCTTCCATGTGTCACATATGCACACACTCATAGGCGTGTGCTGACATTCCACACACTCATATACTTTCTCACACAAGCACGCAGGCATGTGCTGACAGGTTCACATGCTCAGATAAGCATCCGAGTATTGTTTTGTCTCTAGGAAAAAGCAACACACTCAGATATACATATAAGTGTGCATGCACACTCACACATACACATAATTCACAGGCACTTCCTGACACATACAACAGGTTCATACATATTCACATAGTCGCCAACACAATAGATGTGCCTTTCAGGTTCATACACTTAGGCATTTTTCCAAGTGTGTACACACTCACATACGCACACATTAATGGATGTGTGCCAAGATACTCATATGTTCAGATACACATCCAAGTGAGAAATACAGATGCATAAAACTCACAGGTATGAGCTGGCACATGTATTCAGACATAGTTACACGTACATATAAGCATGTGCGGACACACAACGCACTCAGACACGTTCACATGTTCACACACATGTATACATTATTGTGTATTTTGTGCTTTAGCATTTCCATAAGGTTAAAGACATACATGACCCAATTAAGCCAACATAAATAAATATAAAGTACATATAATGAAATATATGCTGTGCAATGTAAAGTTAAAAAAAAAAAAAAAACCCCAGAAATTGTACCTAGCCTAAATAGTTATGGTCAGAGGCCTTAGGTCCCCTTGGTCACCCTGTCACTCCTGTAGTACCTCTGACCTCTGCTTCTAAGTGAGCACACACTTGATTTTAAAGCTGGTATGACTCACAGAGATTTACTCTTTTGTCATCCCTACCATCAGGCCCTCCTTTGAGAGTAGACCAGCCTGAATGTAGACCAACCCTCACTGCAGGGTTGAGGTCTTTGATGAGGGTCCAGAGTCAGACACAACTGTTAGGGACTAGCCAGAAAGGTCCATCTTCCCAGGTCCCCAGAGCCTTTCCTCCTCAGGACCCATCCAGTGGTGTTTGAAGCAGTCAGAGCCTGTTCAGAGGAAGAGACTGTCAACCCAACTCTCAGCTGGAGGAGCATGAAGGAACTTGAGGCCATATTTAAACCACAGTTTAGTGTGACAATGAGCAAGGAGTCATGAATACTAACTAGATGCAATGAATGAAGTTAAGTTGGGTCTTGGACCAAGCTAAAATAATTCTAAGAGACACCATTGGGCCAGTTAAAGAAATGTGAACACAGGCTAGAGATTAGGTAGCAGAGTTCTATCAATGTCAAACACTTTCATTTTAGTAGCTGAACTCTGTGTGTGTGTGTGTGTGTGTGTGTGTGTGTGTGTGTGTGTGTGTGTGTGTG
>JANHMN010000026.1:8817597-8834600 GCA_030674055.1 Rhabdomys pumilio
GTGTGTGTGTGTGTGTGTGTGTGTGTGTGTGTGTGTGTGTGTGTGTGAAAGAGAGAGAGAGGAGAGAGAGAAAGAGAGAGAGAGAGAGAGAGAGAGAGAAAATGCTCATGCAGCAGGGTCTTCCAGGTCCTCTCAGTGGACAGAGATAGGAATGTGACACCTGCATGTGCATTTTTTTTTTTTTTTTTTTTTTGGTTTGTGAGAACGCCCACACCCATGCCTACGTAAACACAGAAATAAAGAACCAGGAGTCCACACTGCCTCCTGGTACTCAGATCCGTTGTCACAAAGCTACCCCTGCCTACCTTCCTCCATAAACCTTCAACTCTCTCTTCAACTGTGGGAAAATTGGTTCTTATCATCATTTGCTCAGACCCAGATAAACGGAAAAATGTTTATAAACTTGCTAATTCGTAGTGCCAAGATAAAAAAAAAACTCATTAGGTTCCATACTTTTATAGAGGTTTTTAAAATTAATAGATGACTCTTAAT
Source organism: Rhabdomys pumilio (assembly GCA_030674055.1). NCBI lineage: Eukaryota > Metazoa > Chordata > Mammalia > Rodentia > Muridae > Rhabdomys > Rhabdomys pumilio. Next base: position 8,818,090 of record JANHMN010000026.1, read on the forward strand.
CATATAGCTGGGGGTGGATTTTGATAAGAAAACAATTTAATCTAACAGAACTTTCATTTACTCCAAAAGAGACAGAGTATTTCTAACACTAAGGTTCCTTTGTACTCCTCAAGTCCTCACCTAAAGGCAACCATAGATAAATTCTTTAACTGCAGATTATTTCTGTCTAAACTGGGGGCTTTGTATCAGTGAAATCTCTCTCTCTCTCTCTCTCTCTCTCTCTCTCTCTCACACACACACACACACACACACACACACACACACACACACAGGTATGCAAGGCATGCACGTGTATGGGTGTATGCACACACACGTACTCTTTGGGTGTTGACTCATTTGCTCTGAGAGATGCTGATAAAAACTTTCCATGTCCTTGCACACATCAGTAACTTAGTTCCTTTGATTGTAGTACTTTTCCATTTATAAGTACAGCAAAACCTATCCTCTTTCTGGTTTTTATTCTTATTACATCTGTTTGTTTATTTGCTTATTTGTATGGGTGGGTGTATGATATATATGCTTGTGGCACATATGTAGAGGTCAGAGGACAACTTGAAGGAATCAGTTCTTGCCTTCTACCATGTGGGTCCCAGAGATCAACCCAGATCATAAGACTTGGTAGCAGGAACTTTTACTTGCTGAGCCATCTTAAAGGCCTTCTATTCTCCATTGAATGGATATCTGTGTTGCTTCCAGATTTTGCCAATATCATGAGCAATCTTGCTACAAACCTTATTGTTTGCGTATTCTTATGTTAGCATGTCCTCTTGATGGATATCTAAGAGCAGGATCATGATTTGGTCATAACCATGATCATAACCATGGTGTCATGGTTTGATCTTAGCTGTTCACAAAGCCTATCTATGTATTGAAGGTTTGGTCTACATTTTATGTCACTACTGGAGGGTGGTAGAAGCCGTGGGAGGTGGAGCCTCACTAAAGAAGGAGACAATGGCTCATGCGCCCTTGAAGGACATGTGAGAAGTCCTGCTCCTTTCACTGTGCCTCAGCTTCCCACCTCCCTGGACTTGCCACCAAGAGACTCACAGAGACAAAGCATTCAGGCTAAACAAACGCTAAACAAAGTCCCCCAGATAAATATTTCTTCCTTTTCATTTGTTTCCTTGTGTATTTAGTAATAGCTGGGTCACGGGGAAAATATCTGTTAACTTTCTAAGCAATCACTAAATTTTTTTTTCTATAGTGACTACACTATCTTCCCTCCAACGATCCACAGAGAGGACTCAAGATGCCCCACGTCTTTGTCCCATACAGTGCTTCTTGTTGTAATTTTAGCCAGCCTAATAAGTGAAACAGTCTTCATGATTGTCTGAAACTCCGTTCGTTGTCCCATGGGCAATGGCTCAAGCATTTCTCAAAAGTATTTGTTGACCAGTTAATTATATTATTTTTGAGTTATCTAAATGTTTTTCTCATTCTAAAATTGGATAAGTTCTCTTCGGTTGTAAGTAGTTTATTGTGTATTCTTACTACAAGATCTTTGTCAGACATGCATTGTGAGAATGTATTTCCCAAAATATTTCATGGCTCCCTTTGATGAGAAGTTTTTAGTATATGAAATATCCAATTCAGTATTTATTTTTTTTAATGTATCATTTTCTGCAACCTAAAAAACAGATCTTTCTCTCCTGGGTAAAGGATATATTACTCCATTCTTCTAAAAGTTTGCTTTTATGTTTGTGTTTGTGATAATAAAACTTGAGTTCATTTTTGCGAGGATACCCAATAGTCAGTAGTTATTTTTCTCTAATTGATGTATGCATTTGTCTCTCGGCACCATTTGTTAGAAAGGCTATTCTTAGAGAGACATCATGGCTCATTCCTATAATCCCAACACTCAAGAAATGACATGGGAGGATTATGAAGAGTTTAAGGCCAGCCTGGTCTACATAGTGAGCTGGAGGCTAGCTTGGACTATGGTGTAAGACTGTCTCAAACAAACAAACAAAGACTAATATTTTCTTGTCCATCAAATTGGTTTGATGGTCTTGTCAATAATTAATTGTCTGTGTAAATGTGTGGCCTCCATCGTGTTCCATTGGTCTGTCACTGGACGTGATAGTTTGTTATCAGTAAATCTTGATGCCAAATATTGTCAACCCTTTGACTTTTACTCTTTCTATAAAATGTTCAAGTTCCTGTGGGTCTCTGAACCTCCTAACTTTAAAGTCCAGTGTGTTTCCTTTTTAAAATAAAATTGTTGGGACTGTTATTTTGGCTATGTTGAAACCATATATTGATTTGAGGAGTGTTGACAACTTACTGCTGGGCCTTCCAATGCATAAGCACAATAAATCTGTATTTATATGCAATATTTAACATTTCTCAGCAATGTTTGTGGGTTCTGTTTTCAGTATTTGAGCAATATTTCTTCTGTCTTCCTTTAAATGCATTATAAAGTATTTTGTATGCTGACAATGTTGCAATAGAATTGGGTTTTAGTTTATTTTTCACACACACACACACACACACACACACACACACACATGAGTCTTGAGTCTATATATAAAAACTAGGAACTACAAACAAGAGAAAATGTTTATCTTTAAGGGAGTAGATAATTTGCTTAATATGACTACCTCTAGTCACATCTATTTTCCTGTAGATGATGTAACTTCATTGTTTATGGCTAAAAAAAGATCCATCATATATATTAACAATATTTTCTTTACCCATGGAACTGATTTTTAAAATGCCAATTTCTGACTGGTTGTTAATATATAAAAATGCAATGGATATTTGCATCTAGACTTTTGTTGGGAAGAGCTTTAATGGACCAGAAAGGATGAGCTGTGTGAGAGTAGGCTTAGCAAGTCAGCCTGTGTCTGAGCAGCAAAGGAGACAATGAAGAGAAACAGAGCTGACATGGGTGGCACTTGCTCCCCACATAGGTCTCAGCGGGACATTTTCCATAATTAACTTCTACAGCATGTCATGAAGTCCTTCAGAGTCCATGCTTTGCAGACAAGGAACTATGCAAAACCACGTCGCAAGTGGTAGCCAGCTTCCACTCAGAACGCTTGAGCTCTAAACACACAGGCTCTTCCCAGTTCATTGTGCTTCTTCTGCAAGGCATTGGAGAATCATGTGATAAGAACTCCAAAGAGCAGCTATATAGAGAAAGGGTTAAAAGTGTTACCTCTGGCCTAGCCTAGCAGTCAGGAGATATGAGGTAGATAGCCCAAGGAGAGAAGCTTTCTCTCCTATTCCTTCAGTTAGCCCTTAGTACCACCCATCTATGGGAAAGTACCAGGCTCTCAGCACACTGGAGAAGGGACAAAGCAGAGCCCATGGAATCAGCCTGAGTCCAGTCCTGGGATCCCCAAGACCTCCCTAGCTGGGGAAGTTCATGAGCAGGTTGACAGAATTCTAAGAGCCAGTCCACATCACAGGTAAGGAGTACTGGTCTTGAGGCCAGACAGATGGATAAGAACTTAAACCCAAGACAGGAAGGTACCCCTTGCACCAGCTGCCCCACATATCCTCATTGCTTCAGGCAGCTTTACTGAGTCAGATCCTAATCTGCTCAGTTTTATCCAGTGTCTCTGAGCTGAGGCTTAGAATACTATATTCTAAACACATGTTTCTAAGTCATCTCCTAATTAGGACATTTAGGGAAATATAGAGTTGGGGAGGGGTATTGTTACTTTAACCGTTTAGAAACACGATTACAGATTGGGTGGGAACAAGACAGACTGCCTCTAAGGAGGCGTGCCTTAAGCTCAGGCGAGTAAGTCACTGGAGTATCTAAAGGCAGAAAGAATCTAAAGGAAGAAAGAACTTCCTCTTGGAGAGCAGTAGCAAGGGCTAGGTGCTATGGCTGACTTCTTGAGCTGCTAGATGGAGCTCGGATAGAGCAACATGAAGAAAAGATAGAGCTTGACCACCGCTCTTAACATCTTTGAAAGAAATGAATCCCTGCTCTGATTCACCAGAATTGCTAAAGTCAGATCATAGGCCTTGGCCACCCAGACAAGCAAGCTTGTCCATCTATCTCCAATAGTCTAATTAAGCAGACAAACAAGGAGAGGGTTGAATGGTACCCTCAAGTCCATCTTTGGGATCCTGAGATGAGGTTTGGGATTAAATGAAGGGTAGGAAGGCTACATTTGTGGACATCAGTGTCTCAGCTCTAGGCTTTCCTTCAGGATGGTCTGTCAAGTGGATGAAACCACGTCAAATCTGTTTCTGAGAGACAAGCTCCTCTTCTGGTTGGCACCAGGCTTCCTTTCCTTCTCTTACCATGAGATCCCAGGGGAAATTCTATTTCCTTGGGGACTGCTGTTTCAGAAGTCTGCCAGTCTTTTCCAGACTATCTATACACCTGCCAGGAAAGTTACAGTCGCAGCAAAAGTTACCCAGCGAATCACTACAGTGGTCAGGAGAGGACAAACCCTGCCTTTGTTCTCTAACTGATGGATCTGTCATCAAAACTACCTCAGACTTTACTCTCATTATACTGCATTCTATTGAGCCCTTGGACACTAACGTTCTCACGTGTGGGAAAGGATAAGAAAAGAAATTCCAACAGAGGATGGGAGAAAGGAGAAAGCAATTGAAATACAATCATTAGTTAGCAGAGTGTCAGTACAGAACACACTAAATAGAAAAGGCTTTGCAGGACCAAGGGGACCCCTGGTGATGGAGACACACAGAGGCTCTAGCTGGTGGTCCACAGCAGGAGCTGCCAGGCCCAGAGGGTACAGGTCTGATTCTTAGCTGACATTTGGAACAATCACAACTGAATAACCACCTTTGCTCACAACAATCTCTGGCCCTCCCCTCAACTCCTTGACTCTTAAAGGCCGGGTCAAGAGCCTCTAGGCTTTTTTTGTGACCTTTTTCTGCAATGTTGGTTGCCCTGGAAACCACTGCAGCTGGCTCTTGGCCTCCCAAAGCAGGCACTGTAATGAGAATCTCAGGCAGGTTTGTTCTGCTCCGCCAGTTCTGAGGACAATGGGTGGAATGCTGGCCAAACAATTCTGGTTTCAGGACCTGTCCTCAAGACACTCCCAACAACTCACGAAAGAAGGGAAGGGAACAAGATCTGGGAGGAGAGGTGGGGAGAGGGACCCAGAAGCTTATGGCAGTGTGACTCAATATGGAAACTCTCCATCACAACCTTCCTGGAAAAGGTTGTTGATAGTTACATGGTGCTGTGTCTGTGGGATTACATAACAGAGACTAAAAGTCTTTTAGCCATCCCTTTCCTCACCTCCTGTGTGTCTGTATTCTGTATGTGTCTATATGTGTTTGTGTATGTCTGTGTGTGTGTGAGTATATGTGTATATATCTGTATGTCTATGTGTCTCTGTGTGTGTGTGTCTTTGTCTCTGTGTGTATCTGCATTCTGTGTCTGTATGTGTCTGTATAAATCTGTGTGTGTGCCTGTGTGTGTCTGTATGTGTGTGTCTATATGTGTCTCTCTGTGTGTATGTGTTTGTGTGTGCATCTGTATGATTGTGTGTGTGTATGGCTGTGAGTATGTATCTGTGTGTGTCTCTGTGTCTGTGTGTGTGTATGTGTCTGTGTCTGTCTGTGTCTCTGTGTGTGTCTGTATTCTGTATGTGTCTGTGTATGTCTGTGTATATCTGTGTGTGTCTGTGTGTGTGTCTGTGTGTGTGTGTTTTCATGTACATACACATATGAACAGACGTCAACATTTCTATCTTCCTCAATTCCTCTCCACCTTATTTTTTTCTTTTTTTTTTTTTAAGATAGGGTCTCTCTCTGAACATGAAATTCACTGAGTTAGCGAGGTCAGGGCTAGCCAACAAGGTCCAGAGAGCCTCTTGCCTCTGCCTCCTAAGTGCTGGGGTTACAGGTACGTGTGCCACTCCTGGCTTTTCTGTGGATGCTGATGATCTGAACTTGGCCTCTATGCTAGCATGGCTGGTGCTTTTCTAAGTCACCTACCTCCCCAGGCCCAGAACTCACCATTTAGTCACTACATTCTCCTACTGTTTGCAAACAGTGACTTGAATGAAAACACACAGATCAAATCTATAGATGACCTCATCTGGAGATGACCCTGTCTGTAGATAACCCCTCCTGTAGATGACTCCAGCTGTAGATGATGACCCCATCTGTAGATGTCCCCACCTGTAGATGTCCCCACCTGTAGATGACTCCACCTGTAGATAATCTCAGCTGGAGATGACACCATCCAGAGATGACCCCATTTGGAGATGGCCTAAACGGAGAATGAATCTATTTCAGATAACACAATCAATATTTAAGAAATAAAAGGGGCCAGGCAGTGGTGGTGCACGCCTTTAATCCCAGCACTTGGGAGGCAGAGGCAGGCGGATTTCTGAGTTCGAGGCCAGCCTGGTCTACAGAATGAGTTCCAGGACAGCCAAGGCTACACAGAGAAACCCTGTCTCAAAAAACCAAAAAAAAGAAAGAAAAAGAAAAAAAGAAAGAAAGAAAGAGAGGAAGAAAGAAAGGAAGACCTCACCTTATGTAGTTAGGAAAATGAACTGAGACTAGCACAGGAGAACCTGGCTGAATGGAAATTGCCTTAAGTGAGTATAAGTTAGTAGGGCCTCACAACTTGAGAACAGATGCAACTGTAATACACTCGTGTTCTTGGTTAGCTATTATCTGCACCCTTCATGTTTTGCCTAGGAGCTGGAAAACCCCCAAGTGTGCGTGTCTTAAAAGTCAAACTGCCCCACGCAGTTTGAACTAGGTTCAAATGCTATATTTAAAACACATATAGATATGTCTCAGAATCTCATGAATGCTATTAAGATGAATCCTAAAGCCAAACTACCTAGGTTTGAAGCATAGCTCTAGTGATTGTGTGTGTCCTTGGAGAAGTTACTTAACCTGTCTGTGGGTGTCAGTTGCTTCATCTATACCACGGAGAAACAAGGCTACCTCCCTTCTAGTGTTTTGGTTAGAACTGAGTGGGTTAAGTTTCTCAAGTCCTAAAAGGGGAAATAAGTGCTTAGTGATCTCACTCTAGTTTAGTATTTGCCTGTGTGCTTTCCAAAATAGAGAAACATTCTTCCTGGAGGGTTCTGATAAACCTCAGTACACTCAGGACTCAATTCTCAGTTGACTTCTAGTTCAGGCTAGCCAGAAACTCATTCTATCCTCTAGGCTGACCTTGAACTCTCCATCTTCCTATTTTGGGTGTGGGGAGTTACCATCCTGGCAGAAATAAAGATCCTCTAAAGAGATATGTGTGTCCTTCCCTTTGGGTATGAGACTCTTAAGACAGTGAACCCCACAGAATTGGAATGTCCCCAGGATCTCATGCTGGAAGAAGGAAAAGTCTGAAATCTTGTGCCAGCCTTATAGTGAGATTTTCTCCTGGAAAGAGATTTCACTCGTTTTTTTACAGCTTACCAGACCATCTTGTAGGAGACACTGAGTCTGTAACAATGAGAGTCCAATGAGCACAGCTGCCCAGCCACAATAGTAAGTATTCCAAAGATGGACATAAAGGTCATTGCCACTCTTTGTTCCTCTTTTCAATGTGGCCCCAAAACTCCCTGGTGTCAGGTTGTGCTAGTCCACTCCCAAGAGAAGAGTGAAAAATCAGTCACCCCTCCCCAGAATGGCCTGGACTATAGGTGCTTATGTTCTTCTGTGGCCTGAAGGGACCTAATGAGAGGTGTGTCCCTGTACTGACTAGTCAAAGGCTGTCTCCTAAGAACCTGAGGCCACTAGGAGAACGTACCTTCCATCAGTGGCTTCACACCTATAGCATCCTGGAAGTGTGAGAATTTAACCTTCTTTTCCTTCCCAATGGGCTTGGGGAGGAGCAGAAAGCCTTTGAGGGTAGAATGTCTATTTTTCCAGAGGGGAAAAACCTTGCTTTGGTTCAAACCCTCAGTGTGTTTGTAGCCCAATACATCCTCATGCTCGGGTCTCACCCAAGGTCATGTATCCTCGTGAGCACAGTGGTTTTGATGCCAGGAAAGCCAAGAATCTGCACCATTCACACCCACACCCACCCTACACACACAAGCTTAGAACAGTTTTGTATCACTCTTTGTAAGCTTAAACTCTATGTCTAGGAGATAAGCCCCTAATACTAGGTGCTGGAGCCTTTAAAGGCTTTGAAAAGAGGACCGGGGAGACGGAAATTGTTCATAAGTAACGCTCTGACAAGCAGGAGAACTTCAGCTCAGTTGCCAAAACCTAGAGCAGGCGAAGGAAGTCTGTTTCTGTCCTTCCTCAATCCTGTGTGCCTATAATCTCAGGGACAATGAGAGGGAAGTGGAGACAAGCAAATCCCTGGAAGTTCTCCGGCCAGTTAGTCTGGCCTATTTGGTGAGGTTCCAGACCAAAGACCCTGTCTCAAACAAAAGGCGGAAGAATTTGAGGAACAACACCTGAGGTTGTCCTCTTACCTCCACAAACATGAGCACATGTGTAAAGAACCACACTGGTACACACATGTGTACCTGTAACATTACCACATACAGACACATACAGATACACACACATACACACACACACACACACACACACACACACACACACACGGTGGGGGGAGGGAGGGAGTCAAAACACACACACTGGAAAACTGCCAGACCTGATCCCAAGAGACCTGAACATGCTTTCTTCCCATTGCCCTGGCGTCTTCAGTTGTACTGAAAGGCATCATGCAAACACCATAGTGTACGACATTAGATGCTGTCCTAATGTCTTTACTAACAATGCCTCATTTAAGCTTCACAGCACTCCATACGTACATCGTGTTGTAATCTTTCCATTGTCAGAAGGGGAAACTGAGGCACAAGCACAGCCCGCCAGTAAGTAGCCACATCTGGATGGAGACAGCAGTCACCAAAGGGTGTAGTCTGAATGCACTATGCTGCCTTTTACTCTGCTGTGCTCATTAATACTTTCTGAACAGAATAGAATCTTCTAGAAAGTAGAGATAACTTCTTTGTGGAACATTTTAAGATGAAGGTAGTCAACGAAAGTCATACGGTGTCGCTCGCTGGTCACAGAGGGAGTGTTGGAGAGCTCGTTCACCGTAAGTCACTGAGAAGGAGGAACTAGTCCTTTCCTCCTTGAGTGCTCTGCTCCCTACAATCTACCTAAATGCTTTGGAAACAACAGGGGCCACTCCAGCACCCTGACAGGAGCGCACAGTCTCAAGATGCCTGCTCTCTGCAGGGGGAGGGGGTGGCCTCCTTGCAACAGCATGCATGACCTTCCCCGGACCTGTACACCACGCCCTTTTCAGTTTCCCAGACTGCAAAACACCATCTTCTCCCTCATTGTTCTCTGAGGAAACTTGGCAGCAAGCACAGAACGTGTTTCTTCCAGCCCCCAGCTCTGTACATGAAAGGCAGGCTGCTGTCTGCAAGGCCCCCCAGTTTGCCTCTGAGATCCTTGCCAAGAGCTTGCTGCTTAGGGAGTGGCCCTGTCTCTTTTTGTCAGTGTCCTGACCTGAGAGGCTGGGCTGGAGAGAAACAATGGCTGGCTAGCCCAGGGCTGGCGGGCTCCATGTTGCTATCTCAGCAATTTGATTTGACCCTCGCCTCCACCTATGCTGGAGACAGACAGAAGGGTGAGCAGGAGTACCCCCAAGAGGCTCCAGCTGCAAGACAACAAGTGGGCTCATCTCTCCAGCCCAGACCACTGTCTATTCACTCCTCTTTCTCACCGAGAGACCAGACCTTAGCATCTACACCGGAGTTTTGCTTTGAGAGGTTCTCTATGTTAAGTAGAACAAGGTCCTCTCTGAAGATTATGACAGCTGGAGACCCTATAACTAGAAATGCCTCAGGTCCCCCTCCAAGGCCAGCAGGTGAGGTTGAGATCTCTCTGCCCCAGGAAAATGAGGAGGTTATAAAATGGCCTAGCAGGCTGCTTCTTTCTGGCTGGACTATCTCTATCTAAATCCTTCCCTAGAAGTGGGAGTCCATTTCAAAGGTGGAGAAAACAACGCCCACATTGTTTGAGTCAGGTTCCATTACTGGCATGTGATTCTCTGGGTGTGCGTGTCCCCTGTACTTTAACGTGTTTGAACCCTTGGTCCCCAGCAGAGAGCACTGTTCTGGCAGGTCGCAGAACGTTTCAAACTGTGGCCTAGCTAGTAGTCAGCCTTGATTTCCACTTCTACTTCTGGCCTACACCCTCTGCTTCTTCATCTCCTGCCATCACAGACAGCTCCTCCAGCTTCCATGTCTTCCCCTTCCCGATGAGCTACAGCCCTTGAAGCATGGGGCTGGGATGAGCCTGCCTGTCTTAAGTTGCTTCTGTCTGGCATTCTGTCATTTGCATTCTGTCAGGTTAATGCGAAAAATTGTGGATGTCATACAGTCAATCACTTCTCTGGTTCTCGGGTTTTGTGTCTGTAAAATGGGGGTAATAAGCCTCTGTAAAGGGTTGGCCTGATGCTACTGGTATTCTAATGCTAATTTGGGCCCCCAAACTGGTTGCCCCAGAGACAAGAGAGTCCCCAGGAAGACACTATCTAAGTGACCCTCCCCCCACACACACTCCCAGTTAACTATGATTGGTAAATAAAGGTGCCAACAGCCAATATAGTTGGGCAAAAGAGACATAAGTGGGGTTTAAGTTTGGCGGGCAGGGATTTTTGGGAAAGGAGGATGAGGAGGAGAATCGGCCATGAGTTAAAGGTCAAGAGACTGTGGCCCTGAGGGCTGCCCAATTGGAGTTAAGAGCAGCCAGCCCAGATGGAACATAGCAAGTAATAACTAAGGGTTATGGACAGGAAAGTAGATTCTAACAGCATGGAGGGTAGGGAGCTGCCCCGTTACTGTGCTGCTTAAGTTTATCGTAAATAGAAAGGCTGTGTGGTTTTCATCCGGGAACTCAATAACCAAAGGTGGGGTAGAAACCTCAGGCAGGGATTTAAATAATTACTACTACACGCCTCCACCCCATATTGGTTACTTCTCCCCCACAGAAGGTGTGTGACACTCTGTGCCTCTTAGAATTTGGAGCTCAGTGGCGAGCATTTGCTCAGCACGCACAAGGTCCCGAGTTTGTTCTCTGCTCTAGAAGAAAGGAAAGGCGGTGCGGTGCCGAGAGGGAAAAGGAGAGCTGGATAGGAAGAGCAGCACACATTTGTAATCCCAGAACTTAGGAAGCTGAGGCAGGAGGACTACTAAATAAAAGCTATCCTAGGCTATATAGGATAGCTATATCCCTTTCTCAAAAAATTCACAAGAAAGGTGATAGAGAGGAAGGGAAGGAAGGAAGGAAGGAAGGAAGGAAGGAAGGAAGGAAGGAAGGAGGGAGGGAGGGAGGGAGGGAGGGAGGAAGGAAGGAGGAAGGAAGGAAGGAAGGAAGGAAGGAAGGAAGGAAGGAAGGAAATATAAAAGACTGGCTTCTCCTGTGGTCTAGGATGTGAACTGAGGCACTCAGGGAGGTGGCTACCCTGGATGAGGGGCTGCCTAAAAATAAGCATGTGCTTTAAGCCACCGAGTGACAGACAGCCTCTTCCTCGGACACAGCTGGGTCAGTGCAGCAAAGCACTGAAGAACAGGAGCCAGGGAGACTGAGTGTCCCCAGGGGAGTTAAGCAAAGCTATTTTGAAGCCAGTTTATTGGGCAGCCACAAAGATTCCCACATGCTTTCTTGGTGACCATCAGAAGCACTTTGTCCAGGGAACTGACAGAAACAGCAGACTCAAGGCAAAACTGACTTAGCTAGAGGTACAAATACAAGGTCTAGAAGCAGTGCAGACAAGCAGATGGCTGGACGGGTGGGATTTCATGGGAGGTCTTTAGCCAGAGCAGAAAGCCTGTCTGGGAGCTTTTTTGGCTCTAAAGTGCCTGAGGACACTCCAGTAACTTGAAGTTTGTCTAGAAAGAGGGAGCTGAGGAGTGGCTTCCTGGAAACAGCTGATCCCAGTGTCTAGGTGGACAGCTTCCATCATACAGATGGGACTAGGAGAAACAGGAAAAGCCAGGCACTGGTTGTCCAGAAGGATCTGTCCACTCACTTCAGTAGTACTGGTGGGTGGAATCCTCCCATCGGCTGACTCTTGTGGCAATGGCAACTACCCAGCCCTGTTGGGGAATTACCAAGTTTCCTTGTCCTAATGTTTTATGGAAACTACCTAGGGTCAAAGGTTCTAGCTTCTGCAATCTACCTTCTGCTGCAGTTCCTGATGCCCAACCCCCACACCCAGAGATCCTATCTGTAGCTCCAGGTGAGTCAGTGGCCAAGACTTCTGTTTGTCCCCAATTCACTAGGCACAATTCCACACCCTGAGATAGGAGGTTACCCTCGGAGCCCTCTTTCACCACTGAACTCAAATGCCTTCCTGTTGTCTCTGTGTCCCCAGAACCTCCTATAACCAAAGAGAAAACACCCACCAAGGCTTCTATGGCCTGTCCCAACCCTTGAGTAGCTGTAGAAGTGATCCAGACCCCAGCTTGCATCTACTGAGAAACTCCTGCGTGCATGCCCGGAGCGACACGTGTATAACATAGTTAACCAAAATGGATGCTCTTGTTGGATCGTTAGCCTATGGCAGCTGGCTTACAATTCTTTCTTCTTTTTATTTTTTTAAGTAAAAGGATGTGGATCCTTTCTTTATAAAGATGATGATGATGATGATTAAATCTAACAAAAATATTATTTTAAAATTTTTACAGATTTTCATTTTTACTTATGTGTGTGTATATGCATGCACACACATGTGTATACATTTGTGTGAGTGCCCACCAATGCCAAGAGAAACCCTAAAGCTGGAGTTACATGTAATCGTGACTTTCCAGATGTGAAAGCTGGGAACAAAACTCAGATCTCCTGCAAGAGCAGCATGCGCTCTTAGGTTTTGTTATTAATAAATATATTACCAATGTAATGGTAGACAAAATAAAATTATTCTGCTACAGATTCCTGAAAAGAACGTCTCTAAAACATTTGAGCATTCGGATAAATTAGAAAATATTTCAGTTCCTGTATTTTGTTATGCAAACTTGACATGGATTTTGAAATTACACACAGCTTACAAACTAGACTAGTTAAGAACCAGTATTGAGTAACAGTCATTTTTGTTTGCCATATGGTTTTCCAGTTTTATGGTGCGACAGAGGTCATGTTCAATGGAAAATATACTTTGGTTCTTGAATTTTAATCATTTCCTAAGCTGGCTCAATGGGGTATGATAACTCTCCAGCAAACCACAATTGGCAATCAACCCCACAATCAAGTGGTATTTAACTCATATTCTGCACTGTACTATGTTGCTAAACTATGATGATCAACGGATTAGAAATCTCAGATGCAATCTCAGTGCATCCTGAACTCAAAAAAATTAAAAATAAAACTATCATATGACCCGGCTATGCCACCCTGAACATATGCCTGAAGGACTCCCTAGAATACCACAGAGACATGTGCACAGCCATGTTTATTGCTGCTCTGTTTGTGTTAGCCAGGAAACGGAAGCAGCCTAGAACTCCACCAACAGCTTGGTGGATAATGAAAATGTGGCGCATGCACACAGGAGAACTCTATTCTTCTGTGAAGAAAGGGATGCTGAAATCGTGAGATGTGCAGGCAGACGGATGATCTGAAAAGCATGATGCTAAGGGAGGCTACAGGATCTCAGAGAGTCCACACATCTTGTCCTCTCCCCGTCAGATGTGGGCTCTACCCTGTAGAGTGTTCTGTGTACTCATGTGGACGTCTCATAGGGTGACTAGGAGTAAAACCTAAAACCTGGAAAGAGAGCAAAAACAAAAAGTAGAGAAGGGTGAAGACTAGGCAAAAAGACAGATGAGACTTGAAAGAGGAACAAGAACTAGGACTGTGGGGAGTCCATAAAAAGGGATGGGGGTGAGGTAGCAAGCTAGGGAGAATGAAGGGGGAAAAGAATTCACTAAAGCACACAGCCCTAGTGTAGGGGGATGTTAAAGAGGTGAGGCAGGAAAGGGAGGGTAGGTGGGGGAGCACCTGGGAAGGGGGACATTTGAAATGTAAATAAATAAAATAACTAAAACTAACTAAATAACTAAATAAATAGAATGCATAATGATATCTAATACCTTGTATGGTCTTTTTTAATCTTAAAAAAATTAAATGAATCAGAAATAGAAGCTTAGATACCTTCTGAAAAACCTGACCTCTGGCCTCTATGGACCATGTCCACATATGCAGCCACACACCCATGCAAGCACAAACACACGTGCAAATCAATTTTCTTTTTAATCTAATTTTTAGGGCCTGGAGATAGCTTCATCAACAAGAGTTCTTGCTTTGTGAGCATGAGAGCCTGAGTTCAAACCCTCATCACTTACATGAAAGCTGGGCACAGCTGTGGATGCCTAAACTCCAAGACTGGGGAGGAAAGACAAGAAGAGATCCTAGGAGTTTACTGGCCAGCCAGCCCGGACGAAACAAGGAACTTTTGGTTCCGTGAGAGACTCTGTCTCAGGCAATAAGGCTGAGCGTGATAGGGGAACACATTCAACATCTTGCTCTGGTTTCTACGTAGGCAAACACAGGCACACGAACCCACCCACTCACTTGCACATACCACATACCACACACACACACACAAAGGCAATTTCAACTTAATGAAAATTTCAAATCTGCAGTAGTTTATTGCTGAGTAAGCCCGTCATAAGTCAAGAAGCATCTGTGCGCAAGTAAAAGCCTCAGAGGCAGGAGAATGGAACAAAGAAGAAGCAACATGCTTTGCTACAGGCGCAGCAGCTACAAGGAGTCCAGGAAGAACATCACAGCTGTAAGGTTGTTCCAAGAAGGATTGATGCAAGATCCGAAGCATGCGCAGAGGGAACATCACTTTATCATGTGGGCAGAAGCAGACAGAGCATGCAAAGTCAGGAAGACCACACACACAATGGGATGTCTCTAAGGTGGGTGTTGAAGCAATCATAAGGTGTGGGGGATAAATTGGAGGTCAGTAGAAAGGTTCTGCTAAGAATTTAAGCTACATGCCAAGGGGTAGTGAGTGCTGTCTGAGGCGTGGGTATAATGCTGAAGACAGAGAAGTGGAATTTTCCAAAGGTTGGTGTAGATACAGTGTAAGGAAAACCTCGAGGGGGAAAGACCAACATGAAGAAGTCATCTCCAGAGCCCTGCCCTAGAAAATCTGCTCACCAAAACTGGCTAATGACCTGCTTTATGTCATCGGCAACCTGGTGAAGTGACCCCTTCTTCCTCCCTGAAGAGTGGAGCAGGTGCCAGGCATTCAGACACTGACAAAGCAGAGGTCTGGGGCACATTGTTCTCTCTTCCTACCTTCTCATCCTAGGACAGAACTGTAGTACTGCCTTCGGCCCAGAAAATGCGCCTAGGGAATGGGAACCTGCATGAGACTCCCCGGTGTCCTTTGGAGAACCCTAGCTTTTTCCTGAATCCTCACTCAAGGACAAAGCCCACTACCTCTCTATTGCAGCCAACCCCACACATTTACATAGGAGTGACAATTTGTATTTAACCTCTGATAGCATACTTAAATGAATTTTCCCACCCCAGCTTCCTAGAATTTCTTTTTTTTTTTCAAGATCTGAAGTTATAATCCCTCCATAACTGTACCACATCTCCAAAATGCGTGCCAGTCCCTGACTTCACTATAGCTCGCCAACAGCCTGTCTGCTGTTTTGTAACTTTTTGCCCTCACGATACACACCTCTTTCTTCTCTTCCCCCCTAAATTAATAAAGTAACAAAGAGGGGGCGTGTTTGGGCACCCAAAGGATGGGGAATTAAGTGTCAGTCTTCCATCTCACAGAGAGCCAAAATAAGTCTTTTTAGGCTACCAGGACAAACATTTAAGACATTCTTCAAGTTGATGATCCAAGCCTTGACCAGAGAAGGCTAGACTTCCTCACTAGGGCTTTAAAGGAGTATCTGTCTAGAGCTGAGAAGACAGCTTAGTTGCTAAAGCGCGCGCGCGCGCGCGCACACACACACACACACACACACACACACACACACACACACACACACACGGTAGGGGCCATATTTAGTTTATCTCCATATCCTATTTATTTCTCTCTGCCTATTTACCTGCACACGGTGGGCAATGTTTAAGCCTTTCTCTTTCTCTATCACTTCATGGAAAGCTCACATGTGTTTGTCCTCAGAGTCTCAGAAAACTAGATTTCATGCTACCCTGTGCAATTTAAATACAACTGAAGCTGACATTTATTTTTCATATTTTAATATCCATGAAGCACCAATCTTGGACATCAGAGTTTGAAAGGAAGATGGCATGATCAGCACTCTCCAGGACTAGCAAAAAGATTCAGAAGATGCGGTTGATACACAGGACCTGAAACATTGAGCGCTCCAAGTTGTCCCACTGGGTGACAAGAGGGCTTGTGCCTGGAGAGGAAATGCACTCTTCTGACCCTGCAGCTTTCCGGACCCCAGACTAATCTTCCAGGGGGTCGGGAACACCTGTCCCTGTATATCAAGGAGCCCTTCCATGGATCTAAAGTCAGCTTTCCAGGCACAGGCAAAGGGCTGGATGTAGGAAAATGGCTTTCTCAGCCCACTTACTCT
>JANHMN010000026.1:8835000-8861025 GCA_030674055.1 Rhabdomys pumilio
TCAGCCCTCTTCGGAACCCCGATGTCGCTCTCACTGGGAGCTTACGTGAGGGAAACTTAATAGGGTGGTCACAGAATCTTGAGCTATATGCTCTCTGGCCATACTTTATGAACGATCTTATTTTTCTGTCGTCTCTCCTTGAATCTCAAAGGATAAAGGAACCTAGTTTGTGCCAAGAAAGCAGCGAAGCTGATTCTGGGAGCCACCTCTGCAACAACTGTTTCCCAGCCACCCAGGAGGCAAACACAGACAGGTGGCCCATGACCAGGTGACCCATGACAGCCTTGATTTCATGCCGCTCCTCCTATTTGCCCATTCAAAGCAGGTTTATCCCTGGTGTTCAGATATCTCCTTACATCGCATTTGGCAAATTGCTTTTCCGTTCACTTTGAGACCCTTAGATTCTCAGTGTTTGAACATGTTGCTATCTGTGTGGTTCAAATACAACTGAATCTTGTATCTAGTTCTCAAAGTTAAAGGTTCCCAAAACACAAGAATAGGCTATTAGACTATATGATTTGGGTAGAAAACGAACTTAAATGGCGTCTTTGGGGGTTTTATGTCTCATAGGTCTTATCAGGACTTTTAAATTTTTTATGTATATTATACACACACACACACACAGGCTTCCAGCTTAGTGTTTTTTGTGGGATCTCTGAGTATGTAAACAAGTGTCTTTGTATCTGTTTCTTGTGCCTTTCCTAGGCTCTTTTTCTTTTATTTGTATATCCTATTCAGATGTGTTAGCTTTTGTACTATCTTATTTTATTTTATTATTATCCTTTAGAAGCTTGTCTGTTTTCTAATGAGAGACCCAAATGGAGAGGAGGTGAGGACTCGAACTGAAAGGAGTACCAGAAGGGAAAACTCTGTAAATTAAGGTACATTGTATGAGAAAAAAAATCTAAATCACTAAAAGGGAGAATAAAAATCAAAGGAACAATTTGGTATCCAGTTGCAGTGGTGCATGCCTGTAATCCCAACAGTCAGGAAGCTGAGGCAGGAGGATTATAAATTTGATACCAGCTTAGACTACATAGCAAGTTCTAGGCCAGGGTAGGCTATAAACAAAATGAAGAAGAGGAGGAGGAGGAAGAGGAGGAGGAAGAGGTGGAGGAAATGGAAGAGGAGGAGGAAGAGGAGGAAAAGGAAGAGGTAGAAGGGAGAGGGAATGGGAGGGAAGAGAATTTAAAGTGAAGATGATACCAGTTTTACATAACTTTCTGGGGAGGTAGCAGGGCCACAAACCAGCCAAGTCTGAATGTTCTGAAACATGAAATAATAGAATTCCGTGTGGAGTGCTGATGTTAGTACCAGAAACCAAGAATCGTCTTGTTTGTGAAGGAAGATTATATCAAATTTCCCAGGTCATAGCAAAAAGAAGGAAAGAAAAGTTGCCCATCCCCCATCACCAGCCCATCAGATTGGTTTTTTCTGGGTCTTATTGGTATCTAACCTGGGCAGTGACAGAGCAACCTATGAGCAAGGCCCTGTGAGCAGCTTCCCATTCTATCTCTAATCTACTGGTTAAATGTGATCAACATATTTTTCCCTAACTGAAAATAATTCCTTACTGTTGACAGCAGGAAATTTGGAAAGTGCAAACAAACAAAAAGAAGAAAAGGTGAGGTGTGTCTTCTTGCCCAGGGGCACTTGGTTCTTCCATTGTTTCTGCTACTCATGTTTGCTGTTAAATTGTAGCTTTTGAGATGATAACATTGATTTGAGGCATACTTAGATTAGATTCTGCATTTGCCATGCATGTTCAATGTTGGCTCAATGAAAATGGCACACTGGAATGAGTTACCTTATAGGAACCATGACTGTCATCACTTGAATTCATCATTCGTCATTGAATTCATCACCTCTTGGATTCGTCATTAGTCCAGATGTCTTTGTATAAAGAATGCCAAGGTCCATACCTACTTGTCTCTCAGCCCCCAACATTGTCTTCTGCTTTATAGCAGAGCTTCTAAGAATTTCTGTTATTATTGCTTGGGGATTTTGTTTTGTTTCTAGTCCTTCTCCAGACACTCACGGACCTAAACATATGATTCCACCCTCTTGCTTTCCAATGCTGTGTGTCTGTGATGCATACTGGATGATGGTACTCAGGTGCACATGTCAGCTATTCCTCAGAACTCTGATCACTTTCACAGCAGCCTATCCACACAGGCAGTAAATTATATAACCATCCATGTGTCCAGGACTGGTCCATGATACAGTTACTCATAGGCATCCAAAGATTAGAAACAATTATATAACATATCAGCCCATGTGTTCACAGGCTTTTACAGAACTAGAGGGAAACTTAAAGACAAGTGGACACCCTCCCTCCACTATGACACCCTTCCCTTTACAGGTGGGCTTCCCCACTTAGCCTGAGACAAAGCCTTTTTCAGAGACCCACATGTTTGTTCTGGAGTGATTTCTTAGTGATCTTTGTACTTAGCGATTTGGACACATACCTGGAATTTGTCATTGAGTTAATATTAAATCATTTTATTTTTTAGAGAGTATCTTTTTGGGGGTGGGGAGGGGTGAAAAATGTTGGACAGACTCTCTATGTAGCTCTAGTTATCCTGGACTCACTGTGTAGACCAAGCTAACCTTGAACACACAAAGATCTACCTAGCGATACATCCAGAGTGCTGGGACTAAAAGTGCACATAACTATACCTGGCTAGAGGTAGTATTTTTCTGTAGCCCAGGCTGGCCTCAAACTTGTGACCAAGCATGATCTTGAATCTCTGATCCTCCTCCTGAATTCTGGGATTATAGGCTACACCACCACACAATTTCCTGCTGGGATTGGAACACAGAACTCTATGCTTGCTAGGCAAGCACACTGCCAACTGAGCTACAGCCCAAGCCCCACAGTAAATCACTGAGCCTATGCTATCTTCCTTCAAAAGTAAGAAATCACCAAGAGAAAGTGACAGGATTTCGAAACCTCACCAGCCTCAAAGAGTTAAGAGGGGACTGGTGATGTCAGGGTGAACCCACTGCCTCCTGGACAGGAAAAGAACTGAGGGCTGTTTTTCTTCTCTGAAAACCAATCCCAGTGGAGTCTCTTGGGCTCTTTAAACCAAATGCCTTTACAGCTTGAAATGAATAACTCCATGACCTCAGCCTTCACGCACGCAGGCCCTGCTGTTATACCTGGAGCCTAGCTGTTCTCGGGGCATCCCGTAAATAACCCGAGTCTGTACAACACATGTCGGAGACTGAGCTGCCTTCAGAAACAGTTTCAGCTGGAAAGCTGGAGACTGTCTCCATGAAGAATACAGTCATCTGGGATCGATTTCCCCCACTCTCATCAAGCCCAGACGCTGGCTCCATTTGCATTGCTGCAGACCATCATAAGGAATTCATTTTTATTGCTTGGAGGCTGGTCTCTCACCCACATCAATTACAGTCCTTCGTGTTACCATTGGACGAGTGTGAAACGAGACGATGACAGTCTTGTGTCTGGGAAGCCGTTCACAGACTGCACAGAGATGGAATACTGTGTTCATTGTGAGACTCTAACTGTGGTCTTTAGCTAGAGAGACAAATCCACCTCCTCAGAATACAGATACTCAAAATCAGTAAATCATTGAACTGAATGAAGACTTTTGGCTGCATTCAAACCTAACTTTGTATACTTTGGGGAAGTGAGTACTTGAATTCAATCACAAAGAACAATTCCACACTTGTAGAAGTGAATACAGTAACATTGTTATTACCGGCGATAGCACATGAAATGTGCTTGGATGGCTCTTAGTTAATCTCACAGAAACTCGTAAAAGGTTTTTTTTATGAAATATATTTTGATAATGTTTTTCCCTTCCCCGAGTTCCGTGTGTTCATTCATACACACACACACACACACACACACACATACACACACACACACACAGACTTAGCCCCACACACCCCTACTGCACTTGTAGTACATCTTGCAGGCAGGTCACTGCTGCAGGTTGCAGGGTTTGTAGCTGGGTGACATTGGTGACTATCCTTCTCTTCCAGTTGCATTAAGAGTACCATGGATGCTAGTCAGCAGGAGTGAAACTTCTAGCTAGGCATCTGCTCGACATCTCTGTGTCCTATGACATGTATTATCTCCAGAACTAAGACTGTCTCCTTACCATTAGATTTTTGGAGAGTGATCAATAGCCTTGGCAATAACCTTCTGTGGTTGTGGGTTTCCATAGGGTCCATGTAGTCAACATCTCAAGATGTAACTCATTTCTGACACAGGAGACTTTAACTGATGGCATAAGATGTCTAGTTGGGACATTATGTCCCCTATTCTTTAATGACACTGTTTAGATTCCTTTCATATGTGTATATATTTTAAGAAGTTTCTACAGTTGTACATTTCCATATGGTTTTTTCTAATGGCCTTTAGTATTAGTTGTCTCTGCATGTTCCCTCCCTTAACTTTCTCTCTTCTCTCTCCTTATTTAATTCTCCTATTCTAGTTTCAATGTTGTCTCTCCACAACATTGTGTTCTATTTCCAGCTTCCTTGGGAAATCATCTGCCCATCTCACTCACACCCTTAGTCCCTTACTAGGTACCTAACCTCTATGATTACTTGGATGGCAACACATATATCTAGAGCTTAAAGATAATGTCCACACAGATAAAACATAAGAGCTGGGCAGTGGTGGCACATGCCTTTAATCTCAGCACTCGGAAGAAAGAGGCAGACAGATGAATCACTGAGTTCAAGGCCAGCCTAGTCTACAGAGTGAGTCCAGAAGAGCTAGGGCTACACAGAGAAATCCTGCCTTGGGGAAAAAAAATGGAGAGGAAGAAGAAGGGGAAGGGGGGAAAGAGAAAGGCAGAGAGAACATATGATATTTGTGATTTAGGGTCTGGGTTACATCACTCAGGATAATTATTGTTCTAGTTCCATCCATTAACCAGCAAAGTTTATAATTTCAAACCTTTTTAAGATTTATTTATTTATTTATTTATTTATTTATTTATTTATTTATTTATGAGTACACTATAAGCTGTCTTCGGACACACCAGAAAAGGGCATCAGAGCCCATTACAGATGGTTGTGAGCTACCATGTGGTTACTGGGAATTGAACTCAGTACCTCTGGAAGAGCAGCCAGTGCTCTTAACTGATGAGCCATATCTCTAGCCTCCAATTTCAAATATTCTTAACTGATGAATAATATACCAGATTTTCATTATCTATTCATCACTGATGGACATCTAGGCTGTTTCCAATTTCTAGCTGTTATGAATAAAGCAGAAATGAATATGTATCTCTTGGATGAGCAGCTATGTCTGTAGCAGGATGTAGAGTCCTGTGGGTGTACACACAAGACTAGTATAGCCAGATCTTAAGGCAGATCTATCCCCAGATTCCCGAGAAATCACCATGCTGATTTCCACAGTGGCTATACAAGTTTGCACTCCCACAAGCACTGAATAAGTGTTTCTCTCTCCCTATGTCCTCACCAGCATGTGTTGTCTTTTTTTTTTTTTTTTTTTTAAATCTTGGCCATTCTGATTGATGTAAGATGAAATCTCAAAGTAGTCTTGATTTGCATTTCCTGGTGACTAAGGATGTTGAATATTTCTTTTAAGTGTTTCTCAGCCATTTGTGTTTCAGCTTTTGAGAAACCTCCTCTTAGTTAATGTTAATGGTAATATATTTAAAAGGCTATTTCTTGGGCTGACTATCTCAGCAGCAACAGCTCTACTTAGATCTAACGCCATTTTCCACACGCACCACAGCTAGAAAAGGCCAGCCAGAAACACCAGCCCTGGCACCCACGAGACACACAGACCATCCCACCATCCACGCAGTACCCGGTAGAAATGAGACTCTAATGTTTAAAGATTATCCAATAGCTTTATATATTTGGTAATGCTCAAATAACAAGATGCCCACACAATTAGAGGTGTTTCCCAATATCTAATCTTATGATATAAGTTGTTACCCAGGATGGCTCTCAATATGCACGTGGTTCTCCATAGCTCCTACATCTCTGCTCTCCTAGCTCCTCCTCTTCCTTCTCCTCTTTTCTTCACTCCTCCCAACTCCTCCTCCATTATCATGTTTAGTGTAAAATATCCAGCTACATACCACACTCCAATTTTAATTAAGGTATTTGACTCCTTGATGTTCAGAGTTTTTCTGTTTTGTTTTGTTTGTTTGTTTGTTTGTTTTGTTGTTATTATTGTTGTTATTCTAGTTCTTTATGTATTTTAGATCCTAACCCTTTGTCAGATGTATAACCGGCAAAGATCTTTTCCTCCCATTCTATGGGATCTATAGGATGCCCCTTCGCCTGAATGATGGTGTACTTTGCCATACAGAAGCTTTTTATCTTTACAGTGTCCCATTTTTAATTGTTATTTTCAGTACCTCTACTAGCAGTGTCCTAAAAGTCTTTTCCTGTGCCAATGAGTTCAAGACTGTTCTCCATTTTCTCTTCTACCAGATTCAGGGTATCTATCTGGTCTTAGGTTGAGATCCTTGGTTTATTCAGAGTTGAGTTTTGTGGAGTATCATAGACATGGGTCTATTTGTATTTTTTTGCCAGCACCATTTGTTGAAGATGCTGTCTTTTCTCAGGCTGTGTTTTTTTACATCATCATCAAAAATCAAGTGTCTACCACTCTGTGGTCTTATGTCTAGGTATTCTCAATTTCTTTGATCAATGTGTTTGTTTCAAAACAATATCACTCTGTTTTTTATTACTATAGCTCTTTAATAAAACATGAAATCAAGGATTGTGTTAGCTCCAGCAGTTCTTTTATTATGCATGATTGCTTTAACTATTCTGGAGTGTGTGTGTGTGTGTGTGTGTGTGTGTGTGTGTGTGTGTGTGTTTCCAACGTGAAGTTAAAGATTGTTTTTCAATTTCTGTAAAGAATTGTGTGAAATTTTGATGAGAATTGCATTGAATCTGTATATTGACTTTGATAAGATAGCCATTTTCAGAATATTAGTCCCACCAATCCATGAACTTAGAAGATCTTTCCATCTCTTTCTTCATGGTCTAAAATATTTTTTACTATACAAATCTTTTACTTGCTTAGGTAGAGTTATCCCAAGATATTTCTTGAGGGTCTTGTGAAAGGTACTGTTTCCCTGATTTTTTTTTTTCCTCAGTGCATTTGTCATTTGGATATGGGAAGGCTACTTATTCTTCTGTGTTAATTTTGTGTCTTGTTGCTGTGCTGAAAGTTTTTGTTGGCTATAGAAGTTCTCTGGTGTAGTCTGTAGAGTGTTTTATGTATAAAATCATATCATCTGCAAATAAAGATACTTTGCTTTCTTTCTTTCCTAATTGCTTCTCCTTGATCTCCTTCGGTTTTCTTATTGCTCTAGCTATAAGACTTCAAGTACTGTATCAAATAGTTATGAAGAAAGTGGGCACTTTGTCTCATTGCTCATCTTTATGGAAATGCTTTAAATCTCTTTCTTTTTAAGTTGAAGTTAGCTATGTGCTTACTGTAATTTTCTTTATTATGTTGAGTTATGTCCCTTGTATCTTTAGTCTCGCTAGAACTTTTGGATGGTGGATTTTGTCAAAGGCCTTTTCTGTATCTAGTGTGATGATCATGTGGTTTTTGTCTTTTAGTCTGTTTATGTGGTGGATTAATTTCATTGATTTATGTCTGTTGAATCATCTCTGTATCTCTGGAATAAAGCCAACCTGATCATGGTAGATACTGTTTTTTATGTACTCTTGGATTTAGCTTTCAAACATTTTATTGAGAATTTTTACATCTATGTTCTTAAGAAATATTGGTCTATAATTTTTTTGGCTGGGTCTTTGTTTGGTGTGGTATCAGGGTAATAGTGGCTTCATAAAAAGAACTAGAAATGTTCTTCTGTTTCTGTTTTGCAGAATAATTTGAAGAATATTGGCTTTAATTTTTCCTTAAAGGTCAATTAGAATTCTGCATTGAATCCATGGCCCTGGGCTTTTGTGGGAAGGGGATTGGGAAAAAGTACTGATTCTCTTTTCCTAAAGGCTATGGGTCTACTTACTAGCTTTTAATTTAACTTTGTGGGTTGTATATATGAAAAAATTCATCCATTTCTTTTTGGTTTTCCAGTTGGTGAAGTACAGAATTTTAGAGTTTGTCCTGTTTTCTCTGTGTCTGTTGTGATGTCCCCTTTTCATCTTTAATTTTATTAATTTGCATATTTTCTCTCCATCTTTTAATTAATTTGGGTAAGAGTTTTGTCAATCTTGTTGATTTCCTCAAAGAACCAACTCTTTGTTTCGTTGATTCTTTGAATTTGTTTCTATTACATTGGTTTCAGGCCCGAGTTTGGTTATCTCTTGGCATCTACTCTTTCTGGGTTTTATATGTAGTCAAACATTTTGTGCTATGAACTTGCCTCTTAGAACTGCCTTCATTGTGTCTCATAGATTTGAGTATGTTGTGTATTCATTACATTCAGTTCTAAACTTTCTAATTTCCTTCTGGATTTCTTTCTTTAACTCAATAGTGAGTTGTTGAGTTTCTATGAGTTTGTGTACTTTATGTTGCTTCTGTGGATGTGGGTTGTTTTTATTCGTTGGTTGAGGGTATTGTTGTTGTTGTTTGTTGTATTTTGCTTATTTGATTGTTTTGATGTTGTTGTTTAGATTTGTTTTCAATTTTCTGATATCCGTTGAGACTTTGCTCTGTATCCTATTATGTGGTCAGTTTTGGAAAAGCTTCCATGAGCTACTGAGAAGAAAGTATATCTTTTAGTATTTGGATGGAGTGATCTTTAGATGTCTACTTGGTCTGTTTGATGAATGATATTATTTAGCTCCAGTATTTCTCTCTTTTGTTTTTGTAAGGATGACCTCTCTATTGGTGAGGGAGAGGAGTATTAAAGTCTCCCTTCACTGTGTGAAGGTCAGTCTTGAGATTTTAGCTGTAGTGCTGTTTCTTTTATAAACTTGGGTGCCCTTATGTTTGGTGCATAAATGCTCAGAATTGCAATATCCTCATAGTAGATTTTTTTATTTGATAAATACATAGTGTGCTTCCCTATCTCTTATGATTAGTTTTAGTTTAAAGTCTATGTTAGGTATTAAAATGGATACCTACCTGCTTGCAACTTGGGTCCACTTGTCTGGAATTCCTTTTTCAATCCTTATTCCCTGGCTATCTTTAGTTGCAGCAGGAAGATGACCCCATTTTCTAATCCAATCTGTTAATCTGTGTCCTTTTATTGACGAACTGAGACCGTTTATATTGGGAGTTGTCAATGAGCCATATTTATTGATTCTTGTTATTTTTGTTGCTATGGTGTGGGGGTTTCCCCAGTCTTTTGATTTAGAGTCCTGGTATTATTCATTCCTTGTGACTTCTTGGGTGTGGTCAACCTCTTCAAACTGAAGTTTTCCTTCTAGCACCTTCTCTAAAGCCGAGGCTGATACACATAAATTGTTTAAATTTGGTTTTGTCATTTAATGTTTTTCTTTCTCTTTTGATTGTGATTATTTTGCTGGTTGTATTAGTCTGGTCAGATATTAGTGATATATCAGAATTTGTAGACTATCAATCCAGACCCTTCTGGCTTTCAAAGTCTCCTCTGAGAAGTCAGGTATAATTCTAATAGGTCTGCCTTTATACGTTACTTGTAATTTTCCCTTGCATCTTTTAATATTTTTCATTGTTCTGCACATTTAACATTTTGATTAGTATATGTCAAGGAGACTTTGTTTTCTGGTCCTATCTATTCGGTGTTTGTATGCTTCTTGTACCTTGGTATGAACTTCTTTATTTAAATTGGGGAAATTTTCTTTTTTAATTTTATAAAAAACATGTTGTGTACCATTGCACTGGGTATCTTTCCTTCCTTTGTTCCTATTATTCATACGTTTGTTCTTCTTGTGGTATCCCAGGTTCACTGGTTGCTTTGTGCCTGAAGTTTTCTTAGATTCTCTTTGACTGAGATATCCATTTCTTCTACCTCAAGATCTTCTTCAAGATCTGAAATCTTTTTCTTCCATGT
Source organism: Rhabdomys pumilio (assembly GCA_030674055.1). Taxonomy (NCBI): domain Eukaryota; kingdom Metazoa; phylum Chordata; class Mammalia; order Rodentia; family Muridae; genus Rhabdomys; species Rhabdomys pumilio. The sequence goes on from JANHMN010000026.1 coordinate 8,844,987, forward strand.
TTTGTAATTCATTGGTGAGGCTTACTTCTGAGATTTTTGTTTGGCATGCAATGCTTCTCATTTCCAGTTTTATTTCAGTTTGGGTTTTTTTTTTTTTTATGACTTCTATTTCTATTTTCGTGTCTTGAATTATTTCATTTGTTTGTGTTTGTAGTCTTCATTGGGGAGTTTATTCATTTCCTCTTAAAGGTCTTTGAACATATTCATAAATTACTGTTTTGAAGACTTGTGCTTCAGCTAAGTTTTATTTCTCTGGGCTGATTGCAAGAGGGTTATTAGCTTATGGAGGAGGCATATTGTCTTAGCTACTCACAAAAGCATTTATACAACAAATTGGATCACCCAAGCAGGGATTTATACTTATTCTTCCCTGAATTAATTCTGTGCTCTTAAATGTTGAATCCATATTAAGCCTCGATTTCTCCTCCTTTCAGATCAGGGATTATCTGAATTCCCATCAGTCTCTGACTCTGGGGAATTCTTAGTACTTTTATGAAGAGTAGAAATAGAATCATCAGAATATAAAGTTTTGGGGCTGGGGATGTGATTCACACACTAGTGTGACTGTCAGTTGAGGCTCAATCCTCAACCTCACATAAACTGACTGTGATAGTATGCAGTTATAAACCAAGCGTTCAGGAGATGGAAGCAGGAGAGTCATTCTACCTGTGTAATAAAGGATGCTGTATAACTCCAGGACTCTAGTTAGAAAGGGCTGGGTCTCCCCAGTATTTAAGATCAATGATAACCATAAATGAGATCACAAGCACCATTGGGAGAAAGACTAAATTTGGGTTTCAAACCACTTCATGAAGGCATTGTGGAGGCAATTTAATGGTACTGGAAGCACTCCAGCCCCTCCGCTGTAATACCAGCCTCCATGACAGACCGCTCCAGGAGAAAAGACTTAACTGGTGACACTGTACAATGGGGGAATCCTAAAAGCACATGAGACACAGACTTCAGTGCTGCATGAAACTCCTGAACCTTACAGGATGGCTTAACACTGCACAGGTACATTTGAGCCTCCTGGAGGTAGCTCACGGCCGTGAGAGCTCCCTGGAGCCTGTAAAGAAGAGGAAGCTGCAACTGGGTATTTGCAAAGTGCTTTCTTGTTCTTTGGTTTTCTGCAAATGAATGATGGACTCACTTGCCAGGAAATTTACCCTGACGAGTCACTTCCTCCTTTGAAGGCTCTTGACTCACCTCTAACTCACCTCCTATAAGTCTGCTCCTGAGCAGACAACCCAGTTGTTGGTTTGGGTTGGTTTTTCTGAGTTGTAATGTACCATGGCTTTCTTGACTCACAAGTAGTGTGGCTTGTACAGGAAGCCCAGTCTGGAGCTGAGTCTTAATCCTATTCTTTACAAAAAATACATCTAGCTCCAATTCCGGCTCCAGAGGAACTGGGGGATTATGCTACCCAGAGTCACCAGAGCTCAGCTGTAGGCTGCAGTGGAAGCTGATCACACTTCTGATCCCCACACAAGAAAACATCAGCATGGTGCACAGTGCAACAGAGAGAGAGAGAGAGAGAGAGAGAGAGAGAGAGAGAGAGAGAGAGAAAATAGCAGAGTGTGCTTACCATAAAAAAAAAAAAAACCTTGTGTTCAGATACCATGTGTCTTCTAGACTTACTTCTCAGAGGCCTTATAGCCTTAAAAAAGAGAGAGAAGAATTTTCCACACAGTGCCTTTCTGTCTATGGAATGCATGTTTATAGAGTGCCATTGATGTACACACACACACACACACACACACACACACACACACACACCATACACTGCCCACAAGCTGCTCAATTTCACACACATCATTCCATGTCTGACTATCCACAAGGTGTGCCTATCATTTTCTGTGTATCTCACAGAAATGGCTGAAAGCTCCTGAGAGAACCGAGTTCCAGATAAGGAAGGACATATACTATGTAATGTCATTGAAAACTCTTGGGGCAAAGAGTGAGTCACTGGAGGAGAATACATAGGGGGCTGAGGAAGGAAAGCCTATCTGCCAGAGGAAAGGGAATCTGAGCAAAGGCTGAACAATTTATATAAAGCCAAGAAACTTAAACTCAAGGACTCTCCTTCCAAAGATATTCACACACTGAGACTCCATAAGGAATCTACCTCCAACCTACTCTGCAACTTCAGAGCTTGTAAAGGGGAAGTAGGTGTAGAAGGATACTTCTATGTCTTCCCAGGAGGGCTGACCGACAGCTTCAGACAGTCACTGAAAGAGACCCTGCCATACCTCAATATTCATGATTAGAAATAACCAGAATATGAGCAGCAGCCTTTATGGGGTACTTTGGTGTTTGTCAGGCACATTCATTATCAACTCATTCAATCCCAAGGGAGCCATCAAATGGAAATAGCCTCTATGTTTTCCTAGCTTTTGATATCTAAATCCTGGAGCACTTGAGAGAAATGAAGAGGTAGAGAAGGGGGAGAAAGTGTGACATGAACAAGCTTGAGGGGAGAAGGACCTGCCCCTGATGAAAAGATTCCTTTGAGATTGGCCTAAAGGAAGGAAGCAAGGGAGAAAGGGGAGTGTGGGAGCTGGAGAGGTGGTTCAGCACCTAAGGATGCTTGCTGCTCAAGCATAAGGTTCAGATACCAGCACCCACATACCAAGCTGGCAACGGGCTGAGCACAGTCCCATGCACCAAGGAGTGTGGAGACAGGAGGCTCACTGGGGTTTGTTTAACTGCCAGCTTATCTGAAAACAGCCGAAGACCCCACATCAAAATAAAATAAAATAAAATAAAAAACTAAAGTAACAAAGTGATAGAGAAAGGCAGATGATATACTACTTACTCCTTTCTGTGTCCACCACATATACACACAGTTTAAATTTTCTAAAGGGCACTGGTGGTCCTGGAGATATGCTTCAGTGGTTAAGAATGCATGCTGCTATGGCAAAGGACAGGAGTGAGATTCCCAGTACCTTTGTGGGGCAGATTACAACAGTCTGTATGTTAATACAGTTCTAGGGAAATCCAATATCTCTGACCCCTGCAGGTACCTGACATCATGCATTCTAACCCACACATAGACACACACACAAGCACACATACACGCATATACAGGCATGCATACACACACATAAACACACACACACACACACACAAGTAAAAATAAAATCATCTTGGAGAGCCACCCACTGCTATGGACAGAGGAAGACACTCAGAGGCCGGCCAGCCCACCATGGCCTGCCTGCAGTGGAAACCACTACCATGGTCAGGTATGTGGTAGACAAATAGAAGAGAAAGAAAGCAGAACAGTTTGAACATTACGAAGAGAGGTAGAACTGGAGATATGAGGGTGAAGAGGAAAAGCCTGTTGTGAGTAGTCTGCCCTGCCACCTGAGGCCATGGTGAACTCCCAGCCTGTGCTGCTGCTGGGGGCCATGTTGGAATCCGTAGCTATGCAGTGGCAGGGATCTATATTGATGTCCATGGCTCATGATAGCACTAAAGACCATGTGGACACCCCTGGTCTGGCCAGCTGCCTGAGGCCATGTAGATGTCCAAGGGCTATACAGAACTGACCCCACCTCTCACCAGCTCCAGCACTCCAGAGAGCTGACCCTGCACCTCCCCTGGACAGCACAGTAGAACTGGCCCTAGTGGAGGAAGCACAGGTAAGCCAGCCCTGAAGATGTGACTGCAGGAGAGCTGGCCCAGTCCCTTGCCAGCTGCAGCACCCAGGTCCTGTCCTTCAACTGGACAGCATAACAGAGCTGGCTATGGTGGTATGGGTGAACCAACCCTGAGGATATGAGAACAGGAGAGCTAATCCTGACCACTGACAGCTGCAGCATTGGGTGGTAGTGTTAGAAAGCTTGTCTTGGTGGTGCGTATGTAGGAGAGCTGGCAGGCAGACCAACTCAGTTACCACCCAGACTTTGAGTTGGCCCACCCCAACATCTACCTCATCTATGAATTGCTGGAGCATGTGAAAGGGCCAGCCCTGCAGATCCAAAGCTGCAGGGTCTCCATGACACAGGGCAACAACAGGATATCTGAGATGGGTACCAGTCAGGATTCAGTGTGGATGGTCTAGCAGAAGCCAGGGGTCTCAAATCAAACCAATGACTCGCTGCAATGAACATTTGCAAGTAAAGATGTGTGGACAAAAGGGTGTACTGTGGGACACACTGTGACACAGTCGGGCTTCCGAGATGAGATGTTTTCTATACTTTGTTTTGTTTGGGTTTTTGTTTGGTTGCTTTGGTTTGGTTTGGTTTGGTTTGGTTTGGTTTAGTTTAGTTTGGTTTGGTTTGAGGGAGGAGGTGGCAAGAACAGAGGGAGGATAAGGGATGGGGAGATGAGTGAGACTAGGGTGCCTGATATAAAACTCACAAGAGTCAATAAAAAGTTTTTTTAAATTATAAATAAAAATAAATCTTAAAAAGTAAAAATGAATAAAAAGAGATTAGGGTGAGTACTGGGGGCAGGGGTGGCTCAGTGGTTAGGTAGGCATCCAAGCATGAGGACCAAAACTGAGGTGCTCCAAATCCCACATAACAGTGCCCAGTGGAAAGGGTAGGCTACCTGTATCCCAAACTCGGAAGGTGGGGTAAGGGAATCTCCAAAGCAAGTTGGCTGGGGAGACTAAATACATAAGGAAGCTCTGGGTCTGAGTGAGAAACAATGTTTCAGTGAACGTTGTGGAAGAACAATGGGAGAGTATTCCCAACAGCAGCCTCAAGCCTCCACAAAGCCACCCGCAAGCGTGCACACACCTTACACACACACACACACAGGCACACGCACACGCACACGCACACAGAGGCACGCACGCAAACACTCGCAAGCACACGTGAAAACAGAAGAGGAGGAGGAGTATAGTTGGAATACCTGGGTCCACATTCTCAACACTCAGGAAGAAAGATCTTGATCCTGAATGAGGTTGAAGGACACAGGACAAAAGCCCCACCTGAAGCCAGCCATAGATGCTCAGAGTGGAAGGGCCATCAGACTCAAACCCGTGCATCTCATCTCTACTTTGTAGCTAACTGAGCATACAAGGCCACATGGATCTATAAAAGTCTCTCAAAAGTTTTGCCCTCAGTGAGTCCCTAAGATTTCGCCACGTTCTTTGGGTGGGAGAGGAAGTCTGTGAAAGACCACCAGGATCAAGTTTCCCAGCAGTCTGGCAGAATCTGGGCTTGGAATCAGATGTTTGATGACATTAGAAAAAACAAGTTCTATTTCTTTTGCAACTGAGTTTTGGAATGAAAGTTTACATACGCTATTTGTTATTAACTAACAACACCTAGTAGTAGTTTTCCAATGACTGTTTATTGCATGGAAGTCTGATCCAGAGTGAAATAGACTGTAGATTCGATCTGTAGAGACGTTTGAGAGAGCAAAGAATCATGAGACACACAGATCAGTTTGTAATAACCCTAAAACATTAAATTACATTCTGTTCTCATCCTCGTCTTACACCGCAGTTTCCAGCAACAGTGTGACATGAGATTTTGTAACTTAATGAAAAGGGAAATATGAAATCCTTGTTCCCCCCCAAGTAATCCAGTTGTTGAAAATATTAGCAAACATAATTTTAATTATATATAATTAAATATTTTATAATTAATAATATTAATATTATTAATTATAATTAATAATGTTATTAATATATAATTAAATATATTATTATTATTAATTTTAACTAAATTTAAAGTAATTCAACTCTTCACTGCTTATATTTGTGGTCCTGAGAGGCACTATTCACACAACCACCAACCGTCCAATGCAACCACCCACCCAGCTAGGGATCCTGCAGTCTACAATGGTGACCTGCCTGGATGATATGCTGGAGCAGTCACGACAAACAATATGGGAGCAGCCAACCACTATCTGGCTGGACTTCAGGCTTACTCTATGAGGTGGAACTCCATGTCCAGCACTGCTCAGGTGGTCAAGAACCCAGGTGGATACGAACCCAGGGGAAAACCAAATACTCCTGTTCTGCTAAAGGGACATAGCAATAAAATGACTCCTAATAGCATTCTGCCTCATTCAAGGTGCCTCACCCAACTATCATTAGAGAAGCTTCCTCCTACAGCTGATGGGAACAAATATCAACATCCATAACTGGACAATGTACAGACAATGAGAGACCTTGGAATACTCAGTCCTAATGAGATGCCTTCATCAAATCCAGGCCTCGGGGCTTAGTGAGCTAGGCAGAATAGGAAGAAGAAAGATTCTAAGAGCCAAGAGGGAGGGATGACACCAAGGAAACAGTGTCTTCCAGACACAGTGAAACTGAAGCACATGTGAACTCACAGAGACTGTGGCAGCATGCACAGAGCCTGTACTGGTCCAAACCAGATGAGGTCCAAGTGCTGAGAGAAGTAAGTAGACATGAGCTCCCATCTCTAACCAAGCTACCTCCAATTGACAACTGCTGGCGAAAGAAAATTAGTTTTCTCCAATGAAGTCTCCCTAGGTGTACTAACCACACTTAAAGGCAGGCCCCATACCCAATAGTAGATGGCACACACACACACACACACACACACACACACACACTAATGGTATTTTGGAGTATTTAGGGATTTTTTTTTTTTTTTGCCTCATATTGCTTTGTTTTGGCTTTTTTAAAAAACCTTATTGGTTTTTCAGTTGTATATGATGGTTTCTAATTTTGTGTTCTTATGAGTTGTGTGTGTTTGTATGTGTGTGTGGGGGGGGGAGAATATATGATTCTCATGCTTTTTCTTCATTGTTTAATCTTGGTTGGTTTGTTTGATTTTTTTGGTGTTTGTTGGTTTTTTGCTTTTCCTTTTTAGTTTTTTGGGGCTTTGTTTTGTTTGGGGTTTTGTATTTGGGGTTTTTTATTTTGTTGCTGGTATTGTTGTTTTTGGTTTTTTGAGATAGAGTTTTTCTGTGTAACACTGGCTGGAACTCATAAATCTAACTGCCTCTGTCTCCTGAGTGCTGAGATTAAAAGCATATATATTTATGTATGTGTGTGTATACATATATGTAGATGTATGTATATGTGTATACACATATATGTATATGTCTGTGTATACATATGTGTGTATGTATATATGTATACTCATTTGTGTATATATGTGTGTATATGTGGACACAGAAGCCTCTCTCAAGCTTTCTGGCCATCTAGTCTTATAAAACCTGTGAGCTCTGAGATCTGTAAGAGACCCTGTCTTATAAAATTAAGCTGGAAAGAAGAATATAAAGACAACACTAGTTGACATGACAGTGTAGGGGAAATTCCACACGGTCCCACCCCTGGATGAAGAGCTATAACTGGTTAATGCTGCTGACAGAGAGAGAGAATTCATTTTCCCCTGGGAAGAACTGCCAAATAGGAAGTCTAATCTTCAATCCCAAGTGGTCAGTCCTGGACACAAATGCACACAGGCAATGTTAAATGGACTCAGTAGACTGTATATACATATATATGTACATCCAGACATGTAACAGTGTAATCAAAGGAGAGACCTCCACTTCGGAGGGGAAGTCTGGAGCAGTCTGAGCAGGAGGTGAAAGTAATGTAGGTACAGAGCTCATGTACAAAGTTCTCCAAAATCAAAATATAAAAAACCAATCAAGTGGATAACAATAACAGAAGATACACAACACCTATCTAGCCTCTACACACACACACACACACACACACACACACACACACAGAGGAACACACACACAGGAATACACACACAGGAACACACACACAGAGGAACACACACACAGGAACACACACACACATACACAGAGGAACACATACACTCTAAGTAAAAGAGAAACATCTGTAGGGAAGGCTAGGAAGGCAAATCTGCAATTGAATGTTTGGCCTTGAATAAACCATTCAACCTCTCTAGCATCCTCTGCCCAACGATGATGGACCAGATGTGCTCCAAATTCCCTGCATCTCCTCCCACACCTCATTCTTGATTCTTTCTTGGGCACAGATATGAATTGCATGCTCAATAAAGTGGAAGGCCCTTCCTGAAACCTGCTTTCCTGAGTACACCAAGGAAATGCCAAGGGGGCAGGGTTTGCAATCTAAAAATAACTGCCAGAAGACCTGGGGGTCAGAGGGTTCCTCTCAGGGCCAGAGGAGGAATGATGTCAGTGCCTGGAACCGTCAGCATTCCTGGGCAGCTCAGGTCTATGGGTGACTGCTCAGGAATTTGTAATCCTCTTGTGCCTCCAGAAATGTCAACACTATCCCTGCCTGAGCTCAGAGTGCCTGTGTGTGAGTAAGTGCACGTGAGTGTGTAATTGTGTGTGTGAGTGTGCATATGCAAGCATGCTCACACACGCATTTGCCCCCACGCTCCATCAAATTGGAAGAGTAATTGGATTTAGACTCTGACATTCTTTCCAGGAAGACTCACAGATTGTTTTTCAGTGCCCACCCCTCAGCACTGCCACCTCAGCTGAGAAACACTAAGGGGAGGGCGGGGCTGTAGCTTCTAGCAATGCCTGGATCCCTCCCTGCTCAGGTCCCCTCTCCAGCCTCCTCTGCTATTGCGAGAACCTGTGATCTTTCATGGGGTTACTGGAAACCGACTCTGAAACGCTGTTATAAATATCCAACGATAAATAAACGAGTTATTTCTGAAATGTACCCCAGAATAGCCAACTGCCCAAATAGCCATGGCTGTGCTTCAGATCCTGGGAAAAACAGAAGTGTGGGTATGGTTTATATTTCCATTACCCAAAGAAAAATCACTCATCAGGTATGTCTAATTTTAGTTCTCTCTTTCCATTCTTTTCCTCTTACATTAAGGAAAGAGGGAAGAGAAAGGAAAGAGACACAGAGAGAATTAAAGTAAAGGATTCTTAAAAGAGACAAGGAAGATTCTGTTATTCAATTCTGGTGCTTATCGTGACATCAGAAAAACAACAAGTCTGGATTTTGATATTTTATTGACCCTCTAAGTACAAATTTAAAAAATCCAAGATGGCAGAATGTCTTAAGTTTCCAAGTCCTAAAACAAATAGATAAAAATAAAATATATGAAAATACAGGTAACTAAGATAAGATAGAAAAGCCAAAGTGAAGCCCAGAGCTAACATGAACAGAGTATCATAAAAAGAATCTGGAATGAGAGAGAAAGTCTGGCCTTCAAACCTGCCTCACAAGAATCCCTTAGTCATTAGTTATGGTTCTGTTTGACATGTTAGTGTACAGTCAAACAGCCCTGATAAACTCTCTCCAAAGCCCTGGCCAATGTTCTCATCTTCAGACATGTCCCCACTCTCCCCATGCACTCCATTCACTCTTCAGACTCAGCAAGTTCAGCAGATTACTGAGTCGTTGCCAGGAGGATGTTCTCTATGTGGGATGAGTGAGCCGATGCTGGCAGGATTGTCCCTCTTCTTGGGAAAGGCTGGGGAAGCAGAATTATGCCCTGGTTATCTCACAGAGAAACAAAGCTGACATAGCTGAAATTCCTCCTGTCCAGGTCCTCCAGGGCCAGGATAAGGACCAAATAATCCTAACACTAGCCAGACCCTACAGCGTCTGCCCAAGAAGCTGGTCTTAGAACTCTCCAAGGAGTCTTAGAATCACAGGAACTCCATATTCATTCCTAATCTGCTTTCTTTGAACCTTATCTTCACCTAACCTGGAGTAATCCTGATCTCTCTAGCTGAAGTTGACCTCAGCCTTCCTGGACTTAGCTCTCCTCAAAGGGTCCCATTGGACCATCTCTTCATTCATGGTTGCTAATCTCACTCTAGACTCTTAAGCACTCAGCACTACACTTCAGCTCTGGAAGAATGTGGCTCGCACCTTAGAACTTGCTTTTAAAGCTCCAAACACAGTAGTCTTGCGTTGTCCTCAGCACAGACCCAAGGACACCTGTGGATTTCCCAACCAATGATGTGTCTACTGGAACTCAGGAAGCCCACTCACCTTCCAGAGAGCACTAAGTATGTAACCCTAAAATCTTAAGTATTCTGGGAAGTAAAAAACTCAATGAAGAGAGAAAATATTTCATGGTTCACTGAAAGCCTTTTTCCAGAGCTGTTCTATGACGAAGAGAACCCTTGACCATACTACCCCAGAAAGCTGACTCTCCAGAATTGCAAACAATGGAGCTTCAAGAAAGTTTGGCTTATTGGGTCTAACAGTTTGAATTTTTTGCTGAATATAAATTATGATAAACTTGAATGCCAAAAGAAATCATTGACACTTAGTAAAAGTGACAGTAGCTGGTCACAGTGTCATACATCTGTAATCCCATCACTCATGAGCCTGAAGCCAGAGCTTTAAGAGTTTAGACAACACAGAGAGATTTCCTCCAAAAAAGACAAAGGGACAGGAGAGGTGGCCCAGTCATTAAATGCTTGTTAGACAATCATGAGGACTTGCGTTTCATTCCCAGCACCCACATAAAAAGTCAGGTATAGCAGTGTGAACCTGTAGTCTCAGCACAAGAGGATCTCGGGGGTTGCTGGGTAGCTAGTCTAATCACATCAGCAAGCTTCAGGTTCAGAAAGATCCTATCTCAAAAACTAACGTGGAACACCTAGGAAGACATGACCTTCACGCACACACACACACACACACACACACACACACACAGTCTCTCTCTCTCTCTCTCTCTCTCTCTCTCACACACACACACACACACACACACACACACACACCAACACCCATACTCACATTTACATGCACATACACCACACACACACATACAGTCACATGTACATACACACACAATCATATGTCTACCCACACAGAGTCACATACACACACACACACACACACACACACACACACACACACCAATGCACACATAAAGAGATTAGTTACTCAGTCTTCTCTAGCCTCAATCATATCATACAACTTCCTAATGTCAGAAAGACCATTCTTAGGGGCTGGAGAGATGGCTCAGAAGTCAAAAGCACTGGCTGCTCTTCCAGAGTTCTTGAGTTCAATTGCCAGCAACCACATGGTGGCTCACAACCATCTGAAATGGGATCTGGTGCCCTCTTCTGGCCTGCAGACATACACGCAGGAAGAACACTATACTTAATAAATAAATCAATCTTTAAAAGAAAAAGAAAAAAAAAAAGACTGTTTTTCCATTTGTCAACATCACAGGAGTGAAACCTTGGCTAACATTAGCATGAACATGGAGACATTTACCTATTAATGACAACCGGTATTTAAGACCATCACGTAGTCTCTCCTCTAATTATTCTTGGATGAGACGACTTGCAAAGAGTCTCAGAGAATTGAGGGCATAGCCTGCGGTTATGGGTAAACTTAAACCAACTGTCCCAAATGAATCTCAAAGCCAGATCTTTTCCATTGAGTCTTCCACCGCACACCAGCTGTGGGCCTCAGCAAGTCACATCAAGAATAACTCTGGTAACACAAACACTTTCTCTTCAGCCTAAACTCAATGAATTTGAGGAAGAGAAGCAATGACCATCCAGGACTTGTTGACATGACTCTTTTTGTGTTAAAGATGACTCTGGGAGCTAGAGATTGCGCAAGGTTAGTGGTACTTACCACCATTACAGAGAACTTCGACTCAGTCTCCCACAACCAAACCACCTATATCCAGGAGACCCCATACCTTCTCTGGACTCTGGGGACATCTACATAAATGCAGGATAGGTACATATTTAAAACTTACTCTTTATTATTATCTTCATACCCAACATTTTCCCTACTGGCCATTCTACAGCAGCTGCTCTGTGGGTAAAATTAACCAAGTTTCGTTGTTTGTTTGTTTGTTTGTTTGTTTTTTACATTTATTTTAGTGTGTTACATCTTCCACATTTCTTATCACGTGGCAGTCACAGGATGGTTTTCAGGAGTTGGTTCTCTCCTGCCATGTGGATTCCAAGAATCAGACTCAAGTCATCAGGCTTGGTGTCAAATGCTTTTACCCAGTGAGCCATCCCACCGGCTGCAAAACAAAACAGCTCTGAACAACCTTTTTTTTTTTTTCAGTTGTATTTATTGTATTTATATGAGTACACTGTTCTTCTCTTCAGACACAGCAGAAGAGGGCATTGGATCCCATTACAGATGCTTGTGAGCTACCATGTGGTTGCTGGGAACTGAACTCAGGACCTCTGGAAGAGCAGTCCAGCAGTCAGTACTCTTAATGGCTGAGCCATCTCTCCAGCACCCCTCCTCCTTCCTTTTTTTAATGAAACAACTTTAAAACAAAGGATTTCTTCATGTTATAGGACATAGTTTACAGCATTTTCATACTCCCTAGAGTATTGGGTTTTGGGAAAAACAAACAAACAAAAAAAAATGACCTTAAGCAGTAAAATTCGAAAGCTATTCCTATCATTGCCTATGGTAATTTTCACTTTTAGTTAGTTAGTAAGTTAGTTTCATTTTGTGCATGGTGTCTCCAAAACACCTTCTGTTTCCTAAGTGCTGTGCTCAGGATTTTTGATTTTGTTGTTAGTGCTTCAAATGCAAAAAGGAAAAAAATAAAACCCTCAGATGAGCAGGCAGGGGAAGCGTACCTGTGAGAGTTTGTTGGGCATAGCAACCCAACCATCTGTATAGCCTTGTGATGAAGAATGTAAAGATAATTACAGACCTATGTGGTGACTCATGGTTGCAGTTGTAAGCAGGGAAGGCTACATTCTAATTGTCAGGAAAGACTAGAAAGCTGTGGCATCCATGCCCAGCCTTACTGAGAGAGACAAAAGAGCAACTGAGAACTGCCTTTGAGTGTGAGAAACACTAAATTGTCTCTCGACTCTGTGCTATATGCGCTGTTTTAGAAATTTTCTATAAAACACACAGCTTTTCCCAGTCAACTCCAAGATCATGGCAGTCTATCCCCATTGAGTTATCATCCTGCCAAAGACATGGGTTTTTTTCCCCCCTTCTAAATTACTGGGTTAGGGATTTAGATTGGAACAGCAATAATAGCAAGGCCTCCAGGGTTCTGTTATGGTTTCAGTCTAAAATGGCTCCCACAGGCTCGTGGTTTGAGTGCTCAGTCCCCAGTTTGTGGCACTATTTTGCATAGAATGGAGCCTTTAGGAGGAAGATCCAGCCACTAGGTATGGTCCTTGAAATGTTCTGACTAAGGTCTTTACTTTCCTGGCTGCTGCTTCATGAACAGCCACTTCTTCACCTTCCACTCATTTTCCTATGATGGACTAAAAGGCAAATGGAACCAGAAGCCAAAGCAAACCTTCTTCCATCAGATACTGCGTCACAGCTGAAGACAAAAACAAAGAGCTGGTGGTTTGTAAACAACAACGATCTTTCTCTCATCGTTGCAAATCCTAAGTCCCAGGCATGGGTACGATCAGGGTCAGGGTCTACCTTCTTAGCTGCAAACCTCTTACTTTTCATTGGGTCCTCACATTGTGGAAACAGCATGAGAATGCTCTGTAATCCCGTTTAGAGTAAGATTAACTCCACTCTTGAAAGCTCCATCCGTAGGACCTGATCTTCCTCCAGACCAGATCACCACCTCATATCACTTTGGAGTGAGGAATTCAATAACATTCAACCACAGTGTTAGTTGTTAGAAGAAGTCCGACCGAAGTTCAGAACAGACCACTCCAGACCACACGGTTCCAAGGGGGAGGAGGTTTATTCAGGAGATAGGGCAAAGGTGGGGAGAAGAAGGTGGAAGGATAAGAGAGAAGAGAAGTAGAGGCCAGCCATGACCACGTGGAGAGAAAGGAAGGGGGGAGGGGACAGAGAGGCAAGAGGGTAAGAGAGAGGGTAGGAGAATAAGAGATTAAGAGATTAAGAGAGTGAGGAGGGGGCAAGCAGCCCCTTTTATAGTGGGCCAGGCCTACCTGGCGGTTGCCAGGTAACTGTGAGGAAGAGCATACCTGGCTGTTGCCTGGTAACTGTGGAGGTGGAGTTTAGACAGAATACTAACACACAGCACCAGGAAAAAGGTGTGTGTGTGTGTGTGTGTGTGTGTGTGTGTGTGTGTGTGTGTGTTTTATAATAGATGGGGACCCTAGTACCTCATTATCATTGGATTTCTTTGATGATAACATGGGCAGACTTGTTCCTCATAGTTGTACACTAAAGCTTAGGACAGCTTGTCAAGGCTCTGAACCAAACCTGGGAAACTAGCTATAGAGACAGGACTGGTTTCTCTGGCTTTAAAACTAAAGTCTTCTCTGGAAATGTTCTGCTTTCTTTCCATGTGGAGTGGGGGTGGGACTGCCTACTCGGGTTGATTGTTTTGGCTCTGAATATTTTTCCAGAGTTGGGCAAAAAATTCACTGAGCAAAAGGCCCAGCATGCACTCTTCCCTTTAGCTCAAGTCTAAGAACAGGTAAGGACACTCTCTCATGCTAGAAGTCAGAAGTGTGACTCCCCTCGGTGGCAAGAAGCAAGTGAGACTAAAGGGGCTTCTGGAGAGCAGGTCCTAAGAGTTTTCACCAGTGTTGTCTAGTTACATGTTGGCCAGCACAATACTTCAACACGTAGCTTGTCCAGAGTAGAGCTGATGAAGTTAAGACAGAGAGTAGACACCAGCATGAACAAAATTCTCTTCAAATGTCAGGGGTTCTTACAGTCTGGGCTTCTCTTCTTCCCCTAAGGATGGTTCCCTTCTCATTCGCTCATAATGTTAATGGCATTTTACTTCTCAAGTAAATTTACTTCTCAAGTCCCAGAACTTCTGTCTTGACTTAAGGAGAAACAAATTCTCCCAGCTTCTCATTTCATTATAACCCAGTTCCCTAAGGAAGCTGAGCAGTGAGTCAGACTCTACAAGCCCATGGAGCAGACGTGTGCTGAGTTAGCCCCTGTAATTAGCAAATGGAGGGGGGGTGCTCTGGGAGAAGGAGTTTTCTTTGCAGACGTGGAAAACGTGAAATGTGAAAAACAGGTAGTAAAGACAGTACAGGTTCCCCGCCAGGCCCCTCCCCACCTGCCATGAGACTGCTTCATTGAAAGCTTCTCCTGAAATGAGAGGTAGAAACAGAGGGACCCAAGGCAGTGTGATCCTTAAAACTCAGAGGAAAGTGCCAGGATCAGGAAACCAAGAGCTACCCCATGCAAAGTCTAATAAACACTCCCCATTGCCACCTAAAAAGTAAGTCCCAGTTTCAAAACAAGCCCATGGGGTTACTGCCAGCCCACCTACCAAGGGAAGTGGAAAGAGTAGGTTCCTGCTGTCAAGAACAAAAACAAAAATCCTGCCAGCCAGTGAGCGTGGGCCTAGTAGATCAGCCCTAGAAAAAACACTGCAAGGTACACACACCTTAGCACAACCCACTGACAGACAGATGTCACATAAACTCCCAGCGGAGAGCTCATGACGTCTCTCACCACAAACGCAGACAGAGACCAGAGTCGAACCTTTACATCCTGTTTTATTCCGAGAACCAGTGATCTGAGAAGACAGTGGAGGAAAACCAGTCCTAGAAAAAGAAATGGCCTTGCATATCATATTCAGCCAGCAGGCTTCAAGAGGATAGGAGAAAGAAGACAAAGACAGTAGTTAGTTACTCCAGAGCTCAGTTTTAGCCCCCCTCACCTCCCCCGGGAGAGATGGTCAGCCACTTTTGTGAGATTTATGGTGTTTGCATCATCTCGTGCACTCTAGCTAGTGCAAGCTGGTACCAACCTCATATTCCTCCAGGAGCACCTGGGCTCTGAGGTTAACTGAAAACAAACCATTTATGTGTCATTAGTAACATGTCTGTGCAGAGCCCTTTCTACAATACGAAGCACAGATGTGTTTATAATGTAGAATATAAAAATGCACTTATCAGCCCCTCTGGTTCCCCCATCACTCATGAATAGATATTCTGGGGCCACTGGGTGGAAACTCTGTAAATATCCATCATAGTAACCCTATATGTGCCTATAACATCCTGAGCTATGTATCTGCACTCTGTAGAGTCCTGAAGAGATTGGATGATGCAATGAATGAGATGTTTCTGGAAGATCATCTGGCGGCATTAGTCGGAAGGTATGGAGAAGCAGAGAGACTAGATGTAGAAAAGGCAGCTGGGAGATGAAAAAGTCTCTGATAGTGTCAAGCTGGAAAGCAGAGGGGTTAGCTGGGGAGTC
>JANHMN010000026.1:8861035-8879161 GCA_030674055.1 Rhabdomys pumilio
CACAAGCCAATTAAACACTTTCTTTTATACATTGCCTTGGCTTTGGTATTTTATCACAGCATTAAAAGAAAAAAGAAGTAGGTAAGATGTTGGATGAGTAAAGGCAATACAATGTTAACATTTAACAGGTGAGGAAACTGAGGCCCAGAAAGGCCCCTAGCTGGTATTTCCACCTACAACTAAAGAAGCCTTATTGTTTCCCCAACATGACCACCACATTCCAAAAGGAGACTTTGAACGATAAAATCACTTAGTCATATTAAGTTCAGCTCCCTCTGAAAAGAGACTAGAAAAGTGAGGAAATCAAAACCACTCAGTCCTTCCAGTCATCAGCTCTAAGACTCTTGGAGGAAGAACAAGGATTATCGTGAAAAACATCCCAAGTTCCAAACTCAAGACTTCTCTCTTTTTTATTTGGTTTTTACTTGTGTATCTGCGTATCTTTACATCTGGATATCTGTGTATAAGGGAGCATATATATGCATACGAGTACAGGAACATGTGCCGGTGAGCATGCAAAGCCGCAGAGTGGGCGTCCAATAATGTCCTCCTCTAGCATGCTGAGCCTATGCTTTTGAGACCAGGTCTCTACCTGAACCTGAGGCTCACGTTTTCTCAGCTAGGTTAGAAGGCAGCAAGATCCCAAGAGCTGAACTTACGGAGTTTACAGCTATGTGTAGAATGCCTGGCTTGATATGTGGGTGCTGACATCTCAACTCCGGTTCAAGCACTCTTTAACTGCTGAGCCATGTCTTTAGTTCAGTCTCACAGTTTTCCACTGACTACTTTGGAGGCTCAGCTGGTCATCCTCCAGTAGGATGCAATACCTACTGCCACCTGCTCACAACTTCTCTCCCCTGTGTGATCCATGGGGTCCCTTCCTTACCTCTCACATCTGGGTCTTGAGAATGTCTCTCGCTGTGCATGCTTATACACCTGGAAAGTTCCCCTTCTGTGTCATTTGGTCACAGAAGTTCTGATGGAGCCATGTAAGGTTAATGAGAAGGGCTTCTTTGCTCATTTCTATCAACATGCAATTGTTTATTCATTGGGGAGATCAAATCCAAAGGCCAAGGCCCAGTAGCTTTCCACAGTGCCCCCGCCATGATAAGCGATTACATGGTCAGAAACTGCCAGGAAAGTCCTAGCTTGATAGTTGAGGAATTCAAAACCAATGAGGACAACCCAAAGTCCAAGAGAGCTCCTGGCAGAGCTGGTGTTTGCAGCTCTGAGTGACTCACAGATTAGAGGAAACTGAATCATAGCTCGGCCTCCTTGTTTCCCAGGAATCTGGGTATACTGCTATCATATACTTTTGGAATTGTGCAAGAGTGACATATGGCAAGGCTGGTACAGCCCTTTAAAAGAAAGGGGCTAAGATGCAGAGGAAAACCAGGAGTTAATCAGTGACAAAGCTAAATGTAGGGACAAGTCTCTACTTCTGGATTCCTACCCACTATGCATCTCGGAAGGCAGTGAGGTTTTTCTTGACTCTGTCTCCCTCCTTGCTACTTGAGTGACAGCTTGTACTGAGTACTGACTGTCACACAGAAGAGCCTCCAACACCTAGGTTTACATTTAGAGCCTGAGTTATACTTCCTAAACCCATTAAACTTACTTCATTTATATGGTCACCAGGTGGTTGATGGGTCCTTAAAAAACACACTACTGGGAAGATTTCTAAAGACTCTTCTGGGACAGCTAATTCTGACAGTCCACTTAACAGAACCTAGAATGAGCTAGGAGACAAACCTTTGACTCTGTGAGGGTATTCTACACTGAATGAATGAATGCTACTATTTTGTGGACTGGGGGTACCAGAGTAAATACAAAAGGAGAAAGCAAGCTAAACACCAGAGTCCATCACCATTTCGTGACTGGAAAGAAAGTGTGGCCAGCTGCCTGATATTCTTGTGGCAAGTGAAGGAAGTCCCAAGTGAGCATCTATTAATGATATGAGCATGGCTATATGGTGTCAAAGACACCAGTGTCTCAGACCCATGGCAATGGCAAAGCCTTCCTCTGGTTTAAGTACTGATACTACAAATGATTGCCTTTTAGCTAAAAACAATATGTGCAGAGACTTCCTTCTCCTATGTGTGCTTGGCAAAACTGCTCCCCTGAAACAATGGTTCTCAACCTTCCCAGTGCTGCGGTGACCCTTAAATACAGTTCCTCCTGTGGTGGTGACTCCCAACCATACAATGATTTTATTGCTACTTCATAACTGTAATTTTGCTACTGTTGTGAATTATAATGTAAATATCTGATGCGCAGAATATCTTACATCTGATAGGAGACCTCTGTGGGTTCGTGACTCAAAGGTGGAGGACTACGTCTCTACAGAGACCTCTTACCCAGATTAGCTAACCCACCTCCTTCAGCTGTATACAATAAACATGTCTCCTCACTCGGCTGTATGCACTAAACCTACCTCCTTGCTCAGTGGTTTGTAATAAACATTGTGAATGTCTGTGATGTCATGGGTGCGTCTCCAGCAGAGTGCATGACCCACCTGATTGCACTTTTTCTGTATGTGTGTCAGTGTGTCCGTCCTTTCTTCATTCCCTCATTGCTCCTGTCAGGCCATGGAACTTGCCACTGTGCCTTTCTTATCACTAGACTCTACCTTCAAATTACGAGTCAGAATAAATCTTCCCTCCCTTAAGTAACTTCTTGCCAGATATTTGATCACAGCACTGAGACAGCAAGCACCACATCTAGTAATCCGAGAAGCAAGCAGACTCCTTATAAGGATTTCCTCATGAGAGTATGCACACAAATTTTGTCATAAAATAACAATTCAACTTTTTTGGGGGGGTGGGGGAGTTTCCAGACAGGGTTTCTCTGTGTAGCCCTGGCTGTCCTGGAACTCACTCTGTAGGCCAGGCTGGCCTCGAACTCAGAAATCTGCCCACCTCTGCCTCCCAAGTGTTGGGATTAAAGGCGTGTGCGCTGCCACCGCCACCGCCACCACCACCCGGCACAAATCAACTTTTTATTAAAAAAAAAAAAAATGGTTTATTCAGAGCCAAGTATGAGTGGCTGAAGCTCAGGGTCATGCACTCAGTTACCCTAAAACGACATGTTCCACATTATACAAAGCTGTATAGTCACAGAACAAAAGAAATCATAAATTAATACATTTGTCAGCTATATTATGAGCTTGGCAGATAAGCTCCAGAACAGCAGAGGAATCTATCCTACAAGACTCTTGTGTCATTGTATCGGCATCCTTAAAAGGGTTTCCGAAGGCCAGTAAGCTAGCCTTTGCCGTGTGTTCCCAGAGTTATCTAGTAGCCATGAGGACTCTGGTAGCCATGAGCCTAGATGGCCTCCAGCTTCCTCAAGATTGATGTAGCTTTGTCAGAGGACTTCAGTCTGCACAAACAAGCTAACATCTTAAGATGTCCTTTCCCAGCTCTCGCCAGACTGCAGAAAGCTACAGCACGGAGAGATGTTACAAGAGCAGCTCTTTGAAGGTCACCAGGCTTCCATTTTAAAACCTTCTTCTCAGCACTGGACCCCACTGGAGACTGGCTCCAACGTCCTTCACACCCTCCACTCCCCAACTCTCCTCTCTTCTTCACCTCTCTACAAACAATGAACAAAATAAATGGCTGGGTGAGAGCCCCAGTTGGATAGTACCGCGGGGTTTCTCCCTCCCTTATTCTACACTAAGTGAACTCTGGTTCTGTAAAGCTTCAGGGGAGAGGCTGAAGCTGGAGGTATGTGTAGGCTGCCTAGCTCATCTGCATGTTTAGGTGGATAGCCTGGTTTCAAGGAAAGCGTATCTATAGATCCAGTCTGGGCTGTGGAAATGAACAACTTAACTCTAAAAGACAAATAGGGACTGGAAATGTAGCTCAGTTGATACATTGCTTACCTGATATGCACAATGCCCTGGTTCCATCTCTAGTACCCCACTGTTGCCTGGATACCTGTAATCCCAGCATTAGGGATGTGGAGTCAGGAGGATCAAGAGTTTAAGGTCATCCTTGGCTACATAGTTCAAGGTCGGCCTAGAGTATAGAAGACCCTCTCTATAAATATGTAAATAAATAAAAAAATTTTACCTTCTTTTAGAAACTTTGTTTATGATGCGCAAGTTCATCAGCCTTAGAGCTACTGTTTCTGAGATGCAGTGAGGAGGATGCTTCGTGTGGATTTTTTGTTTTGACTTTTAGTATTAGGACCACTTTGTAGAAGGTTTTTCAGGAAATCCAGATCTGCCAGGAACCAGGAACCTGGGTGTGTTTCGCTGTTCACATTGGCCTGGATAGTCATGAAACAGTCCAGAATTCCACATCCCTAACCCGCCCTAAACTCAGTATTTTCGTTAGGTGTGTTTTGTACCACCTCATCATTAGCCCTGTGGTTTTCTAAGGCCTCCTCCCTGCTCCTGTTCCATCGGGTTCTTCTTTCCCCAGAGGGGTATATTGCTTAGGGCCAAAACAAATATTAAAAACTGGAACAGAACAGGGCTTTTCCAAGGGAGGGGCTGCCCGATGCCTTTTCCTCTACAGTCTCTATTCTGTCTCCACTTTCATGTTAGCTGCACACCCCAGCTGGACTAAGGGTATCTCCCCAAGCTCCTGGCTGTGAAGATTTTCAAGTTTCTTTAGACTGGCAGCAAAAAGGAGACATTGTAGCATTGGAAAATACTGTGTCCTTTCATCTACCTCAGACCGGAGAGCACCATGATCCACAGACCCAGAGAAATCAATCCATCTGCTTGCCCTGCCCTTTCAAATGTGAGCCTCCCTGCTCTCCAGCAGGATTCAAAGGGGAAAAAAGTAACAAAGACCCCAGGTCTGACGTGGTTAACCATGCAGGGGTCAAGCATGTGCTCTGATTTCAATTCAATGTGTTTGCTTCAGCACCATGGAGATAGCTCAGTAAAGCGGTTGTCTTCAAGAACAAGGATGTGAATTTGATGTCTAGAGCCAAAGCCATATATGGTAACGCACACTTGTAATCCCAGCACAGGGAAGTCAGAGATATTCCCAAGGGCTCACTGGCCAGCCAAACCTGTCTACATGGTGAATTCCAGATCAGCAAAGGAGCTTGTCTCAAAGTTTTAAAATGTGGACAGCTCTTGAGGAAAAACACCTGAGATTGCCCTCTGGCATTCACATGCATGCATATACATACATGTGTGCATACACACACACACATACACATACATGCACTCTCACACACACTCACTAGCACACACACACACACCTTCTGACTAGAGGTATAGGTCAATGACAGACAACATGATAATCCTGCATGAAACTCTGGGTTCAATCCATGAAGCCAAACTAGTTTATTACATCATAATTACATGATCTCCGACATGTATTAGGCACCTCTGTCAACATCCTTCTTCCCTTGAGACCATCAATGGCCTGGATCTGGTGCTACTAAGATGGTGAATGGGCAGTGACACAAACAGCCTTTCTGATTATGATATAGATTATACAAGATGATGTCTTTAGATGTCTGGCACATATTTGATGCCCAGGAGATGGGCACTAGCTTAAAACCACAGCTCAAGAAGCTTTCTCAGACCACTTATGGCTGTCAAGGTCTTTCTTCTGTCCACACCCTGTGAGTCTCATTTAGCTGCTGTCTTGACTCCAATAAGATACCTTGTATTTACTGTGTCCAGAACAGTGCTGTGTCCCAGAAAAGATGAAAAACAACAGCACCATCCAGTTGATCCTGGCTAGAATTTAAGCTGTAAAGAGAGGGGGAAGGGGCTTTGAAGGTATAAGAGTTTGTGTCTAATGATGTGTGCCTCACTGAGTGGCTAGCATCTCCTTTGCCAAAGCAAGGTAAGGTAGACCAGCCCTTCAACACAGAATGAAACAATTCTCTTTGAACAGCTGCCCCTCCCCCACCATTTTTGTGCATAGGAATTTAAGTGTTTTAGAGTTTGGGAAGACTGCAGTGGTGAGCTGTCATGGGTGGGAGTTGAGAGACTGTCTAATCTCTCCGCTGTTAGGGAGAGAGGCCTTGTTAGGAAACTGAGCTAAGTTTGAGCTTTAGACTGGCCCAGACCCCTGGCTTTCAGTGGCAGGGGGACCATGGGGGAGAGTAATGAGATCATGTCTGCAGAGCCCACCCCCCCCCCCCAAGCCCTTTGGAAAAGGATCCTTCCATCACTTCTTAGAAAAGCCTTAGCCCTCCAGCCACTTGTGCTCACACCATCTCAATTTTCCTGTCTGGCTACAGCCACCAACAGCAGCCTGCTGTATCCTGCCAAATTTCCATTTACTTGGCCTCTGGCTTTCCCGTGCTGTTAGGTTTCTCCCCCTCAGGACCAGATGCAGGTCTGAGCACACGAGCAGAGTTTTTAAACCTGTCGTCCCCAACCAATCATTTAATCCTTCAGATAACTTCAATAAAGGGTGCCTGGGCATCCGAGGATGCATGGTTAGGTTTGCTTTTCTACCCTTATGCAGTCCCTCCATCTGTCTGGATATAGGGATCTGAGGGAGGAGAAGACAGTGGGTTTCTTTGTAGGAAATGTGCTACTTGGGGCAGGGGGAGAGGGGGTAGAGTAACTCAGGCTTTCCGGATCCTTTGTCGACCTTTGACTATGTGTGGTTTCCACTTAATGGTTTCTCATTGCACTTAGGTGACTGTAGATGGGGAACCCCATGGGGCTCCTTAAACAACTCTACTCCAGACACCATGGGACTGGGCTCCAATTCTGACTCTCATTCTTCTTGATGGTAGAAGATAAATCCCTTTTCAACCCTAGTTTCTAGTCTCTCGTCTGTAAGATAGCCATCCCTGTCTGGGAATGGGAAGAGATATAAGGAGATTCGCCAGCCTTAGGAGCCAGCCACTGGAGCAGGAAGATGAGGATGGATGTGTTAATCGTAGGAGGAACAAAGGGTTACAGATGTCACAGTCAATTGGAAAAGCCAGCTCCTGGAGGCAGGGCCAAGGAACACTGGCTTTCCTATGCATAGATTAGCAGTATTAATTAGGCTTGGTGTGTTATTTAAGGCATAAGTTGGAATGGTTGGTGAGATGGCTCAACTAGTTAAGAGTACTGACTGCTCTTCCTAGAGGTACTGAGTTCAATTCCCAGCAACCTCATGGTGGCTCATGACCATCTATAAAGTGATCTGATGCCCTCTTCTGGCATCTGGGTGTAGATGCAGCAGAGCACTCATGCAATAAATAAATAATTTTTTTTTTTAAAGAACATAAATTGGAGAGGGATATGGGGAGGAGTTGGAGGAAGGAGTGGGGGATGAATGTGATCAAAACACATCACTACCTATATGAAAACCTCAAGAAATAAATCAAAATAGATCGCAGCAGAAGGGCCAGGAAACATGGAGATAGCCAAGTAAATCGGGGCAGGCAGACAGGGCTTTCAATACCACACAAAGACAACTGGCATTGCCATGCAAGAGTTCTGCTAATGTTAATGGAACATAGAAAAGAATCAACAACAGGAAGACTCAGCCAGGCATGGTGGTCGGTGGTCATACCTTTAAATCCCAACACTCTGGAGCAGAGAGAAGTGAATCTCTGTGAATTCAAAGCCAACCTCGTCTACATGGCAAGCTCCAGGTCAGCCAGGACTCCGAAGTGATATCCTGTTTTCCAACACAGAAACAGGCGGGAGGATTCATCCTGTGAATGGCATTCTGGAGACATCATGTAAGTAAGACACACTCAAAACAGTCAAGCAAGTACCCCAAAGTACAGAAAATATGTGACTGTGGGGCGCTCACCCCTAAAAGGAACATCTATAATGACCTTCGAGGAGGAGGGAAGGGCAGATTGTAAGACCGGAAGTTGGGGAGGACTAAAGTGAAACAATGTATAGACTTGTACTGGTGAACTCACAACAGCTGTGGCTGTGCATATGAGACCAGCACAAGGTGAAGCTAGGCAACATTCCAGCATGGAAGGAAGCAAGCTCGCCAGCTCCTACCTTTAGCTGGGCAGCTATTGACAGTTGGTGGTTACCAAGGAAGAAAGAGTCCAGTCTCTGTAGGGATGTGGCCCTTGGTGCATTAACCATGCTCCAGTGGATGGATTCCATACCTTTGAATATAGGCGCAGCATTCGTTAAGTGGGATGGGTTATTTAAAAAACTAAATAGGAGAGGGGTGTGGATGGTGAGTGAGGAGGGGTTGGAGGCAGGAACAGAGGTGAATATGATCAAAAAGCATTGCTACGGATGTGAAACTCTCAAGGTTTAAATAAAAATGGTATAATTAAAAATAAAAAGTGTGCCTTGAGGCCACTTAAGAGCAAAGGTCCTTGCCCTGCTCCCAGACAGCTCATATACTGTCTGTCACTCTCTACAGCTCATTGCTCAGTGCCTTAGGCAACATCAAGACAGGACTCACTCAGCGTTCTCCTTTAAAGAGGAAGTCAGTGTCACACTCCAAAGGGAGCCAGTGTCCTTGGCTGATTGGTTCCCTCCCTGGGAGATGGATTCGGACCACAAATAAAGTGTGTGTTCTGGGATCCAATGTCCCAATGGGAATCTTAAGGGTCTGCCTTTACCAGTGTGTGCCTGGCGTGCATTTCTACACTTCTCTAGGACTTGCTTCCTTTAGTCATGATCTGGAGGTCACAAGAATTTCTACCCTATTGGGATAATCTTAGAATATAACATTTTAATCCATATAAAAGACTTAGAACCACACTTTGCATGTTACTGGGCTCCACTAGAGTTAGTTAAGATGCTGTTGTTTTCTTTCAATCAAATAATAATGACTTTGAAAGAATTTTGGAGGTTTGGGCTGAGATATAGAAGAGTGAAATGTTCGCCACACAATCATGAGGACCCAAAGTTTATCCCCAGAATCTACATTAAAAAGCCAGGAGTGGTAGTATAGAGCTTGCAATCCCAGTACTGGGGAGGTGGAGACAGGAGGGTCCTTGGGACTTTCTGGCCAGTCAGTCTAGTCTGATTCTCCAAAGCCCAGGTTGCAGTATGGGAACCTATTTCAGAAAGGAAGAGGAAGAAAGGGAGGAGGGAGAGGAGGGAGAGGAAGAGAAAGTGGAAGATCAGGAGAGAAAGAGGAAGAGGAGGAAGAAGAGGAAAAGAAAGAGGAAGGAGAGGAGGAGGAAGAGGAAGAAGGGAAGGAGGAAGAGAAGGAGAAAGGGGAGGAGGAAGAAGAAGAGGAGGAGAAGGCAGACAAGTCCTAAGGAACAAGACTGATGGCTGACATCTGTTTTATTTCCACATGCACATGCATACATGCTAATGAATACACACACACACACACACACACACACACACACACACAAATTTTGGAGGCAAAAGTACAACAATCCTTCAAGTTCCTGGTGAATAAACGGAAGCTGTAAAGGTTAATTAACTTGGTCAGGATCTCCCTGTTCTGAAAGACTCTGGTGGCCCATTTTTCATTACAAGTATGGTGAGGAAGAGGCCAGCTTTACATTGACCTTTCCAAAGCAGCTCATGCTCAACAAGGACAGGAGATAAGGAAGTCATGTGCTTGAAGCCTTGGTAGTGTTCTCCCAGCTCGGGCCCTTGAACATGCAGGATAAGGAGCCAGCTCACAAGACCCAGGCATTGGAGGCATAGCCTTGGCTGGTTCCGTGAAACCACAAGCTTGTACTTTTTCTCTATAATTTGTGGGAGGCATCAGCATTTCCTCTTTGGAGAAAGGGCAGCCAGCCCTCCAGGGCTGAGACAGGCACAGTAATCAGTAACAGCTGCAGCCTCTGCTGGCCAAGGGTCAAGGCTCCAGCCCCGTTCTTTTCCCCATGGTTTTGCAGTCTGGCTGATCTGGAGCTCAGAGCTGCCTCCACAGCCCCAAGCACAGAGCTCCATTTTATCTTCAGCCAGCTGTTTGGATTAGCTTACCTGTCAATCTACAGAGAGAGACTAGAATGACATAGGTCCCCATACAATGCTGAAAGGACGGATTTGTGAGTCAATGAATGAATGAATCTTTCTACCTCTTTCTTCCTTAAACACAGTCTCGGGAGAGCTATTGCCCAACCTAATGGGCTTCCCGGCACTATGCTGAGAAGGGAGTCGATAAGTTTCATGCCAGGTCTCACAAGTCAGAGGAGCAGACAGTCCTCTGACCCTCCACCAGATCATTCCTCCTGCAGGAAGGGTTCACACCTGCCTTCCCACTGCACAGCCAGTGGCCATGCACTTGAGCAGACAACATCGGATGGAAGCCATCTCCACCCTCAACACCAGGTCCCTAGCTGTGGCAGAATGGGCTGCAGAGGCAAATGGAAAGAAAGGGCAATTTTATGCAGAAGAAGGTGAATAAGCCAAGACTTGGGGTGTCCCTGAGCCTTGGCCCCACTCCCCCCGGGGTCTATGAAGAAAGAGCTAAGCTAATTAAATAGGCCAGGAGAGTTTCTGCAAAGAGTCAATAGGAAAAGCCACCAGAAGGCCATCTCAAAAGAGCCTGTGTTTGCCTGAAGGTCAAGGAAGAGGAGTGTAGCAGTAGACCCGAGAAGACTGCCTTTCAGTCAGAGCAATGGAGAGGCTATCTGTCCTGTTCTCCCAGGTGACCATTTTTTCTCCTCTGTTGGCGGACTCAGAGCGGGAAGCCTTCTCTGAACACTAAGCTCTCAGCCCTGTTATGAGGAACCATCCCCTCTCCTGTTGCATTCCCCCATCTTTGTGAACTCCCAGCACTGACCCCTTCTTCCCCTTCTTCAAGGCTGGGGACGACCCCACTGAAGCAGAACCCACAGGCCATGTGTCTGAGCCTCACCACGTCATAGCTTGAAGTGGTTTGGAAGTGAATCTGTTTCTGGGTTTCTTTTGAGGCCAAAATGCATGTTTTGACCTACTCTACCCCTTCCTGTTTCCATAAACTTGTTATGACTGGTTCTGGAGAGTACATGGAGAAAACAGAATCCGCAGGTTTGGGGAAAGTGGCCAGTATTCCCCTGAGGAGTGCCCAGCCTGAAGGAAAAGGTACTAGGTAATTTTCTTATTTGTGTGACCAAAAAAAAAAAAAAATCCACAAAAAGCAACTTAGAGAAGAGAAACATTTATTTGGTCCCTGGTCCATGGGTTCGGTCCCCAATGGTGCAGAAGGCATGACTGCAGAAACGTAATATGGCTGGTCACATTACATCCACACTCAGAAAGCAGACAGAGATGGATGCTGGTACTCAATTTCATTTCTCCTTTTTAGTCCAGTCAGGACCCCAGTCAGCCTATGGGATTGTACTACCCACTTTTAGGTACCCAGTTTAGAAACTCTCTGACAGATATTCCTGGAGATTTGTCTCTTGGGTAACTCTAGATTCTGTCAAGCTGACAGAATTAACCTTCACAAGCAGCCTTGGATAACGAGAATGAGCAGCCAGAGGGGGCCATATAGTCTCAGGTGCAATAACAGGAAAGTTGGAAAGACCACCTAGAGAGAGTATCACGGCTGGTGTTGTTGACTACCGAGTCTGGTCATGCATGAGGGACCATCTGAAGCACTTAGTGTTTTGGACTGTGCTAACCTCAGACTGCATTTCACTTTCTTAGAATAACACAAAGGCAGAATTTCAGTTCCAGTCTACAGAGCCCACTGGGATCAAAGAAATGAGTGTCCTGGGCCAACCCTGCATTTGGTGGCACCCTACCAGTCCCGCTCTTAGGACTGACAGCAAGATCATGTGAGTTGTGTGCACAGGGATGACTGTGTGGAGCTAGGGGACATGTCACCAGCAGCATTCCTCCATGGCCCTGGAACAGCCAGCACACCACCCTAGACTAAACAGAAGATGGGAATTCTATTTTTACATTCCCTTTTCCAGAATTACAATGTTCCAAGATAAGAATTCAAATCAGAAGGCACAGTCAAAAGAGAGCAGAGGGCCAGGAAGATACCCACAACTGAGAAGAATTCAGTCCCTCCTCCAGTTGCCATGGCATTCTTTCACTTGGGTACCACGGCTTAAAGAATACAGATTCTTGGATCCCCATCCTTGACTGAGAGAATCATTCCAGATGAAGGTGTGATCTAGGACTGTGTGTCTCCAGCCAAAAGTCCCCATGGTTCTCTGCACCACTGCTCAGAGGCAGGAACCCAGAGAGAGATCTAGATGCTTGAATGCAAAACAATCCACAGCATCATAAAAAGCACTTTAAATTTTATTTTATTATTTTGTGCATAGAGTTATTTTACCTGCATGCATGTCTCTGCACCATGCACATGCAGTGCCCCTGGAGGCCAGAAGAGGGTGTCAGAAATTCTGGGCCTGGAGTTACAGAAGGTTGTTAGCCTCTGTGTAGGTGCTGGAAATTGAGCCCAGGTCTTCTACAAGAGCAACCAGGGCTATTGAACACTGAGACATCACCCTAGCCCATGTAAAGGGCACTTTAAATGAAAGCTGTTGTTGGTCTGAGTTGCAAGGTTGTTCATCAGCCAGGGAAGGGTTCGAGGTACGCGAACAGAGCCACCTAGAGTTTCTGCTGTACTGTTGGCATGTTGTGCTGTTGCAAGGAATGCATGGAATCTGTGTCCAGACAGTTCTCTGTTCTGTTCTGTTTTGTTCTGAATATTTTTCCCCTACCAAAACTCAGCCACTCTCCATCCCAACCCCTATCTCCAAACACTTCAACTTGACCTCTGGGGCAAAACTGGAAATTTCAGATCTCTGGCTGATGTCATCTCCGACCCCCATCCCCCAATGGAAGGCCTTTCTCAGCCCACAGACTTGGAGCAGACTATATTCTCTCAGACAGGCTGGTGGCACACTGACAGGAATGGGCTAGCAATAGACAAAGGTAGCAACTAATTTACCTAAGGTCGCACAGGCAAGGGAAAGGCCAAACAGGTATCAGAACCCAGAGAGGTTCTGTGAAACAGAAACTCAGCCCTGGCATATTTCCAGCAGGACTAAAATCTGATCTAAAGGGTGGAGAGATGGCTCAGCAGTTAAGAGAACATACCATTCTTTCAGAGGACCTCAGTTAGGGTCCCCGCTCACATATCAGGCAACTTATAACCACCTGTAATTCCAGCTCCTGGGAATCCAATGCTTCTGGCCACTGTTTGTACCTCTGTTCACATGTACATGCCTACACACAGACACACTCATATTAGTTATGCATACACACAACTAAGAGTAATAAAAATAAACCTTTTTAAATCTGGCTATATTAACACACTGAATCCCAGCAGTGGCAAGGCAGAGACAGAGGATTCCTGGGGCTCACTGGACTGAGAGCCTATCCCAGTTGGAGAACTCCAGGATGAGGTAGAGACACTGCATCAAAGCTAAAGGAGAAGAGTGGGAGAGATGGTCCAGATGTTAAGAGCACTTACTGCGCTTGCAGAAAACCCAGGTTTGGTTGCCAGCACCCACACAGCAGCTCACGACCTTCTGTAAGTCCAGTCCCAGGGGATCTGTTGCCCCTTCTGACTTCCTCAGGTTTACACACATATGCAATGCACGTATATATGGATTCACACACATACACATAAAATTAAAATTAAATGAAATAAAAACATAGAGAATGATTGAGGAACAACACTGGAGGCTCTTTCAGACAGGCATACACACTCACACATACACACAGACACATGTACACACACACACATGAACACTCACACACATGCCCTCGCACACATGCACACTGACAGACAGACTGACAGACTCTCTCTCTCTTTCACACACACACACACACACACACACACACACGTACTCACACACATGCCCTTGCACACATGCACACTGACAGACTGACAGTCTCTCTCTCTCTCTGTCTCACACACACACACACACACACACACACACACACAAACACACTGAATTAGCCAAAGTGTGAAAAAATTCCATTATACAGAATGAACAAGCATCTGAGCACTGTAGTTAAGAACCCTGTGTTGTACACTTGAAGTTTGCTGAATCTTTCTAAGGGGTTCCCACCACACCAGACACAATATCTACTTTGGTTGTAGTGATCATTGCACAGCAGGTACATACCACCATACCACATTGTACCCCTAAACCTTACAGAATGTTGTCAATTATAGCTCTACAAAGCTGAGGGAATGTCTCAAAATTTAAATTTTATTAAAAAAAAAACCTGAGAACAGAAAATGTTCCTTATCTGAACCCTTAGTATTTCAAGTAAATAGTATAAGGACCATGGAGGTAACACTCTCCTAAAGCCACTAGATCAGTTGTGCCATGTGAGATCTCCATCCACCTCCAACTACTAGAACTCAACTGTATCCGGTGTCCCAGAGCCACGGAGGTGACTTGGGATACTAACTAGAGAGCAGTGAAGGTTGTCTCAACATTAGCAGGCCCAGGCCTCTGAAACCCTGATACCCTTTTCCCTCAGTTGACAGGCAGGAGGGTAGGTTGACCACACTGGTACTTTGGTGCCTCCATGTGGCCAAATCTCTGAACAGCAAACTGGCTACAAATTAAGGCCTGGGCAGGATGCCCTTCAAAGCATGGCCAAAATCATTAAGAAACTCTGTGCAGGCTGGTGAGATGGTTCAGTGGTTAAGAACACTAGTTGCTTGTTCAGAGGTCCTGAGTTCAATCCCTGGCAACCACATGGTTTCTTACGACCCCCTATAAAGAGATCTGATGCCTCTTCTGGCATGTAGGTATAGATTCAGACATAGCTGTAGATGCAGACAGAGTACTACAATATATATATATTGTAATATATACATGTTATAATGTATAATAACATATAATATATGTTGTTTATAATAACATATAATATATGTTATAATATATAATAACATATAATATATGAAATAACTTTATATAAATATATATTAAATATGTATAAATGGGAAGACAGAAAGAAAACATGTGCATATTGACAACTCAGGATCACAGATTTGTGCTTAACTGGTGGCTGACAATATTTTAGGGTGATTCCTTGACTTACCCATACTACTCCCCAATCTGTCCCTTTCCAAGATTCATGACTTTTGGGTTTGTTGGTGACCCGTTTAGTTTAACCATCTTGTGACCATTAGTTTGGGACTGTCCACTGGAGCATGATGGGATCACATCTGGGTACATAACTAAATCTATCCATAGGAACAGTTCAATGCCAATGCACACTGCTCCCTGGGCCCCTTCTCCCTCATGTCTGGCTGATGATGACCACATCCCTGTGCAGACCGGGTACCATCGCCTGCAATTGTTGACAACAGCAGTTACAAACCTCAGTGTTTTTTCTTTTTTCTTTATTTGTTATCATTTCTTGAGTGGACACTGAGCCATGAACAGCCATGGAAGTCCTTGGCACTGGCAGCAAGATGACAGTGAGGATCTGGAGAAGAAACAAGGGACCCAGGTGGCCAGGTCCTGTTCTGTTACTCTGTTTCTAATGTTGCTGACTCTCGACTGCAACAGTGAACTCCAGCTTCTTTGACCCTGTTCTGCTGGCATGCTGGTCTCATAAAGGCTATGGCCCTCTGCCAGACATCCTCATTGCCCTGGGCTTCAACCAACTCAAAACAGTTACTTATTCACCCCTCAACCCCACAATGTGATTAAAATTTAGATTCCAGATTTCAAATACTGCTGAAACGTTTACCCATTGACCCCAGAAACACTCTCTCCAAGTAGGGACCTTTGGACCCCTTGGCATCTCCACAGAGCTCTGTCTGCTACCCAATATCAAAGCTGGTCTGTCTGGAGAATGACATAACAAGGCTGCTGAGTTGCTAGGGCCCTGTGCTATATGGAAAGCATGTGTAGGATTCAGAAAGAAGTCTGGTGAGGATAAGCAACCTCCCTCCCACATGGCAGACAAAACAGGGACCCCAAGAATCACTTCCTGCTTTCCTCCTTATCTCAGCAAACACCCTGGGGGAGCCAGGCCATGGGCTGGGGATAGGATTTGGGGATGGTGGTACACAAGACCTGGTCCCCATCCTCAGAGCACTTCATGAATACCTCAAAAGGTTCATTAGGAAATTATTAGAATCAAGTACAAGCGTGACTGTTATGAGTCAAAAAGCCAGGTGCTTTGGATACAGTTACAAGCCATGCCCATGGAGACCCAGAAGGGGACTGATTCTTCAGGGATCATCTAAGGAGATGCACCAGGGTTGTCAATCTGCTGAGCCCAGAAAAAGGAAAAAGAATTGCTTGTAGCTAAGAAGCATCTGTGCCCACTAAAGTCTTTTCAGAGTGAAGTACAGGCCAGGCAGTGCATGCCTGGGCACCTGTTGTTCTTCTAAACACACACACGTATTTATATGACTTTTGTGTTGCTGCAACCACGTAGCTAACAAGAAACGGTTCACAGTCTGAGGGGATCCGATCTGTCTTAGCAGAGAAGGCATGGCACGGGAACTTGAGGTACTGAGTCAAGAAGCAATTAGAGATGAAGGTTGATGCTCTGCTCACTTTCTACTTTTAGTCAGTCCCTGGATAGACGACACCCACATTCCTCCAGGGTGTTTCTCCTAGGTCACTCTAAATCCATACAAGTTGACAATCAAAATTACCCCTTACACTGTGTTCACATAGATATCTAAGAACAATGTTGAGATTGCATCAGAAATTACAATTCAGCCCCTAAAACCACAGACCCCACACTTAAACCTTCTCCTTTCAGGACTTCCGGGCAGGTTGGGCATGACTCAGTTATCAGCTTCATCCATAACCAAGTGTCCTAGACTGAACACAGACATTTATCTTCTCGTTGTTCTGAGAGCGGGAGTCCAAGATCGGGGTCACAGTGGAGATCTAGGGAAGGTTCTTCTTCTTTGTGCATGACTGTCTTTTTACTCTGTCTCCACACAGGTCTGGCACTGAGACAGATCTCTAGTGTTTCACACACACACACACACACACACACACACACACACATGCACGCACAGAGAGAGAGAGAGAGAGAGAGAGAGAGAGAGAGAGAGAGAGAGAGAGAGAGTCATCCTGCCGGCAAGACAGTGGAAAATGAAGCAGCATAACTGAGTATTGAGTAGAAATCCGGCCTTTGATTAAAATGCTTTTGTATAACATTGAAATCAGTGATCAAAGGGCATCACAGAAACTACTTCTGCAAGGCTTTGAGCAGGGCAGGGAACTCCTAGTACTCATCACCCCCCATCAATCACAGCCGGAGCGGCTTTGAGCTCAGCGCTCCACTCTCCTAAAGCTGCTAACTATTACTGCTCCATGAGCACTTAATGTCCTCTTCCTGCCCCGCCAGCCTCCGCCTTTCTTCTGCTCTCCACCTGGAGCTCCATGTCACATGAAAGGGGTCGCTGAAGGGTTTGGTGTGGTTTGTATTTTTTAAACGAGGGTTGGAAATTTTAAGTCATCTTTTTGAAAATTAGACTGGGAGGTTTCCTTCTTCTTTAAGAACTCGAAAATGAAGCTTGGTGAGAGAGACCAGAGACAGGTAACTAAGGAGTCTTTATGGACTAATTTCCTGCGCCGTGCTTCACACGGTACTATTGTAAGAACTGGGAGATTTAATGGGGGTGGGGCAGCTAGCTGTGTTAGCAGCTGCTAGCCTGTGATCTGCTTACTCTCTGGTCTTTCATACTAAGAGAAGCTTACATTGTATGAATGTCAATGGACCAAACAAGCAAATAACAACAAAACAACGTTGTAAATAAGGTCTCCCCAGAAGGCAGACACTCCTTTATTTCCAGCTTTTCTTTTCTTCTTCTTGTCTAGAACACAGGTAATATTGACTGGTGCCATGGCAGCCATTACAAACTATAAAAGGTAAAGAGAGTAATAAAATTTCCTTGATATATTTGAACTTATACACCAAGGGTTGTCCAACTACAGTACATGAACCAAATCTGGATTCACTGCTTGTTTTTGTAAATGAGGTTTTATTGAAACACAGCCTCATGCTTGCTTATCTAAGGCTGGTTTTGTCGAAAACAACAGAGGAGTTACAGAGAGAAATGATATGGACTACAGAGCTAAAAATATTTACTATCTGAGCCCTGGCAACAGGAGGAAGAGGAGGAGGAGGAGGAGGAGAAGGAGGAGGAGGAGGAGGAAGAGGAGGAGAAAGAGGAGGAAGAGGAGGAGGGGAGGAAGAGGAGGAAGGAGAAGGAGAAGGAGGAGGTGGAGGAAGAGGGGGAGGAGGAAGAGAAGAAGGGGGAGGAGGAGGAAGAGAAGGAGGGGGAGGAGGAAGGAGTA
>JANHMN010000026.1:8879261-8889296 GCA_030674055.1 Rhabdomys pumilio
GGGAGAGGAGGAGGAGGAAGAGAAGGAGAACAACAAACCACCAGCTTCTGCAATAAACTATAGACAGTACGGCCTACCACATACAGATCTTTTCTGTAAAAACAACAACAACAAAAACAACAACAACAAAAAAAAAAAACCAGTCTTCTGGTTTAAGGCCAGAGATTCCTTGTGATTAGCATCTGTTACTCTTAGTCAGATTAGTATAACATTGACTCTTGAGAGTTTACAAGCTATGGGAGCAGAGGAAAATGAGTAAAACATATAGGCCAAATTCTCTTCATTAGGACAAGGATCACAGCCAACGAACTGGACATAGACCTACAAAGCCCCAGTTCACAGCACAGACCTTCCTTCTTTTCTTTCTTCCCTCTCTCCCTTCCTTTCTCTCCTCTCATCCTTACTGCTATTCTCTCCCCCATCTTCCTCTCCTCCACGTCTTTCTTCTTTATCTGGGTTTATATAGTCCAAACTGACATGGAGCTTGAAAAGATTTCTTGAAACTTCTGATCCTCTTGGCTTCACCTCCCGAATGCTGGGACTGGGGAGTGTGTTATCACACCTGGTTTAAGCGGTGCTGGGGATTTGAGTGCAGGATTCTGTGCATGCTAAGCAAGAATTTTTATTTCTTAAACTGGTAGCCTTCATCGGAGTAGCTGGAAGGCCTTGTTAAAATGCAGGTTCCCAGGGCTCACCATTTGAATTTCAAATGAGTCTCAGATGAATCCCAGGAGTTAGCATTCTACTAGGCTTCCAGAGGTGCTGGTGGGGTGTGTGTATAGAAGGGCTTCTCCTTTACACAATTCTCTTTCTCATTTTAACTTCCAGCCTCAGTTTAACTGGTGGTCTGTACAGTCTGGTATTTTAGAGAGCCTGCTGCTCAGATCTTACCACGTTAGATTACTAGGCCACAGCTACTTTTACTAGACCCCTTTTCAACTGCAGGCTCTGTCTGCTTCCTAGAGAAATATCCCCTAACTAGGAAATGTGCTTTGCAGATCCTAAATCTGGGTTTCTCTTTGTGTCTGCTGCCCCTTGTTAGACTTTCAGATTCAGGCAAGCACTTGAGATTGTGTAACTGAGCACAGTAACTGTGTGTACTTTGTACCCATGGATAACAGATGTTACCTCAGACCAGGTGAGAACCATTATTTTCTTCCTCATGTTCTGAACACTGTAGTAAATGATTGATGAACAGAAGGGATCTACACGTGTTCTCCATATCTCTATCGTGTGGATGAGTAAGAACAAGCAATCTTGAACTACCTTTCTTTTGTGTATCATATCTTTCCAAGTGAATCAAGTTTTTCCTTTGGGCAGCCTCACAAGGAGAGAGCTACTTCTGTTTTCCACAGGAAACAATAACTCAGAGCAAATGTCCTCTCCGCCAGATGGTCACCTTTGGACAGAGTCTCACATGTCACTGCTAACCCTACAACATAATGGCTCCGTGTGTCAGGAAGCCACCACCTCCACACAAGCAACAGAGTGGTAACAGTTTTTTTTTCCTCATAAGAACACTGGAATGAGCACTTGGCTGCATCTTATTTTCTTAGAAAAATTTTCTGCAGAAACTGGAACCTCTGATCCTTCAGGGAAATCAGAATGTCTGCAGGCTAGTGGCATGCTCCCAGGTGACTTCTCTGAGAAAAGTAACTACTGTCAGGACTGTTTTCTCCACGAGCTCAGGAGTGTATAGAGAGAGCCTGATGCCAGGGACTGACCTGTCTCTACCTCTCCCTCACTGGACTCATAAGCACACACTACCCACCACACGTAGCTTTTATCTTTGAGGGGATTAAACTCAGGTCCTTGTGTTTGCAGGAATTTTATCAACCAAACTATCTCCTGGACACAAGGAACTTCTATATTTTGAAAAATCCAAAATAGTTTGAAGAAATTCAAAACACAACCTTCAGCATTTCGATAAAGCTTTCTTCTCACCTCTTCACCCTCCTCCTGCTTTTCCCAAGTTCAGCATAAAGTAAAAGCCTGTGTTTTATGTTGTACTTTGTACAGTCGGTAAGTTTAATTATGTTTGTTCACTC
Organism: Rhabdomys pumilio; assembly: GCA_030674055.1. NCBI lineage: Eukaryota > Metazoa > Chordata > Mammalia > Rodentia > Muridae > Rhabdomys > Rhabdomys pumilio. The sequence continues at coordinate 8,881,310 of JANHMN010000026.1, forward strand.
TTTGATCTTTTGGACACATTATAAGCCCTTGCAACAACAAGACAGATTCCCATGGTATCTTCCCCACAGCCCTGAGCAGAACAGTACCTTTGATGGCTTGGCAGCTCTCCTTTATTACCTGGACAAGATGTGGCCAAACCTAAGCTCTGTCATCATCAGTCAATTATATTAATTGTTAATTGAATACAAAACCATGCATTGTAATTAGACGGCTGGGGAGACCAAAATCACTTAAAATATTTGCCTCTGTGAAGAACTGTGTTCTGGTTCGCTCATGGCACTGCTCATTGTGTTCCTGTGTGATAGAGAGGACAAGGCAGCTCTCTAGTGACTCTTTTATAAGGGCACTGTCTTAGTTAGGGGTTTACTTCTATGAACAAACACCAGGACCAAGGCAAGTCTTATACAGACAGCATTTAATTGGGGGCTGGCTTACAGGCTCAGAGGTTCAGTCCATTATCATCAAGGTGGGAGCATAGCAGAGTCCAGGCAGGCATAGCACAGGAGAAGCTGGAAGTTCTACATCTTCATCTGAAGGCTGCTAGGAGAAAACTTGCTTCCGGGCAGCTAGGATGAGGGTATTAAAGCCCAAGCCTAGAGTGGCATACTTACTCCAAGACCACAACTACTCCAACAAGGCCACACCTCCTAGTAGTGCCACTCCCTGGGCCAAGCATATACAAATCACCACAGGCAGGCACTATTATAGCTTGGAAGTAACACCCTCCCCAAACAGGCTCATGTGTTTGAATACATGGTCCCCAGTTGGTGGCACTATTTTGGAAGATTGTAAAACTTTAAGAGCTAGGGCCTTGCTGGCCTTGAGAGTTAAAAATCCAGTCCAGCTAAAATGGAATTATGCTTTCTAGTGGTCCAGATGTATCTGAAGCCATATCACAAGTTTGAGAACTTCAGCCTCTCTAGCATGACTGTATTCCCATAAATTATAAGCCAAAGTAAACCCTTCTCTCTATCAGGTATTTTTCTCACAAGAAAAAAAGTCACTAACAAGGCACTAGTCATAACGGCTCCACCCTCCAGCCTCATTGCTCCTAGAGGCTTCATATCCTAATACCATTCCCATTGGGAGAAAAGAGTCCAACCTGTGGAACTAGGCCATTGCCTGCCACCTGCTGCACACAGAATTCTCTCTGTGTCTCTCCCTGCAAAACAACTCTAAACTCTAGGATGAGACATGTTTCTATGGTTTTTTTTTTTTTTATATCATTGTTACTTACTGGAGAACATAAAATAAACCACTGATAAAGGTGGAATAAAAGGAAAGCTAAGGAGGGAAAGAGGGAACATTTATGAGTGAATGTCCCTTCCTGTCTTGCCTCGCTGCTGTGTCCCTCCTGGAGCAGAATGAGCTCAGGACTCAGGTTAATACCAAGAAGCAGTGGGAGTTGTCATTTCTGAGCCCTTGGCATGCAGACCCATAAGCAAGAGAAACATTCTGGCTTGGAGCTTAGGAGCAAATTCTGCCCAGCTTCAAAGGCTATGATCACAAGAACCACACACCTGGAGACCAGCTGCAGGGAAGAAAAATCTTATTTAAACAAATAATGAAGAGCAAGGCTGAATAGGAATCTCTTCACTTAGTCATAGTTTAGAGACTGTAACCTTTTCAGAGATGCTGTTTAGGCTGGACCAACAGAAAACATGTTTTCATTCCAATTGCCAAGATAATATAAAACTTTCCCGATGGCATAGCTGAAGCCTAGCTGTCAAGGCCATGTGGTACCATGGTAGGTAAAAGAGGCAAAGACTCTAGGGACTGGGAATAATTTCTAGGCCCTTCCAGGAAACAATTGCCCAAAGGGCAGGCACAGTCCAGAGCTTCCCAATACCTTTATGGTGCAGTGTTAGCCTGTGGACCAGCTCAGCTGCTTGTAACAGATGTGAACTGGAGGGCTTTGTTCTCAGACCCATTTTTCTGCTCTCTTTGGTGAATAAAATAACTCCCCTGCTCAGAAGGAAAAGATGTCACCCCTGAAAGAAAGCAGACTTCCTAACTAAGTAACCAGGAAGAGCCAAGCTTGCAAAGGCATTCTTTTTTTATCCCAAATGCTTTTCAAACTCTCCAAAGTCTTACCTAGAAGTTAGATGGATTAGCATCAGTAGCATTTCAGAGGTGCAGAAGAAGGTTAAGACTTACCTGGAAGACTATAAAGTACCCAGATATAGACACTTTCTGGGATCCAACAGAGCCCTTTCTCACTCCCCCCCCCCAGCCTCATGCCTCAAACCCACAGAGGTCAGGAGGTACCCAGGGATGGGGTTGTCCAACAACCCAGCACAGCACACAGCTGAGATAGCTAGAACTGCAGAATCGTCCGTTACTTAGAGCACTGGGTTTTTTGGTTTGGGTTTTGTTTGTTTGTTTCTTTGTTTGTTTTGATCTCTATAGATGTAGTGCTTAAAGCTGACAACTTTGTCCAGAGCCCCTCTAAAATAGAAGTCTTGTCATCATCTAAGGGGTGGGTCATGTAGGAGCAGTGGTCCCTGAATGGCATTTTACCCAGCCCTTTTCTTTTTACCCAGCATCTTTTCTTCAGAGATGAGGGTGAGTCTTGTGAGCCAAAGAGGGTATCCAGGGCTGCAAGGTTTAGTTTATATTAGTGCAGGTCCAAAATAAGAGTCGATGCCTATGGAGAAACAGAGATCACATCCCAAACCACTGTTCCACAGCACAGAGAATCCAGTTTATAGTAAGCATACAGTTCTCTCCTTTTTGTTTGTTTGTTTGTTTGTTTCTTTCTTTTTTTTTTTTTTTTTGTTTGTTTTTTGGTTTTTTGGTTTTTTGAGACAAGAGTTTCTTTGTGTAGCCCTGGTTGTCCTGGAACTCACTCTGTAGACCAGGCTGGCCTCGAACTCAGAAATCCGCCTGCCTCTGCCTCCCAAGTGCTGGGATTAAAGGCATGCACCACCGCTGCCCAGCTTTCTTTTTGTTTCTATAAAAAAAAAAAAAAAAAAAGGCATTCTGCCTGTTGATGATGCTTTTCTATACATTAGCTTTTTTAAGAGGAGCAGGAGATTTGACTCAGTAGCTCATCAGTTAAGAGCACTGGTTGCTGTTCCAGAGGACCTGAGTTTGGTTCCCAGCAACCACATGGTGACTTACAAGCATCTGTAACTCTAGTTTCAGCAGATCTGCATCTTCTACTGGCACCAAGAACACATGTGGTATACAGACATATATGCAGGGAAAGCAACCACACACATACAATAAAACTAAAAATAAATACTGAAATTCATTGGTAACCTCTTGCTCTGTGTGTGTGTGTTGTGTGAATGTGTGTGTGTAAAGTTATGTGTGTGTGGGGGGGTGTCCTATCTCCCTCTTTCTCTCCATCTTGCTCTCTCTGTTTCATTTTTGTCTCAGCTAGAGTCTTGCTACATAGCCCATAATGGTCTCCAGCTGGAGATTCTCCTGCCTCAGACTTCTGAACGCTGGGGTGAATAGCATGAACCACCACAGCTAGCTTTAACAACCAAGTTTCTTTTCGCCTCCCAATATTAACTAGGAACAGTATTACACTGTGTTTAATTCACCTTACCTACCCAGACAGGACATATCAGAACCGAGATTCCCTTTCTTCCTATCCTGAAGTCACATGTCTCTAAGAACTTCCCCGAGGTCACCAGAGCAAGGGTAAGCACTTCAGTTTCTGCTATTTCACAATAGGTGTCTTTAGATATTTAGGCTGGCTTACATGTAAATGTACTGGGGAGATGCATACAGTCCTTAGGCAAGGATTTGGCATTTTAAAAATCTCCCATTAAGTTTATGAGATCTGTTTGTGTTAAGCCTAACTCACCTTAACTTTTATAGCATGTATTTAAAAACTAGTCCTTTATAAACAGCTTCAACAAATGTCCTCCACGTATCTTCTTACATGCCTGAGAGTGTCACTAGGGTACATTTATATTAAAGCAGAACTATTTCGAGCATGCCGTATGCTCATTTAAATCATACTACATGTCCTCCAGTAGCTTTCCAGAACGAATCTATCAGCATGTCCGCTGTGAGTAAACCTTACATTTCCATCTGCCGGTATGAGCTAGCAGCAAACCGTCACATCTTCCTTTTGACGATACATGCAGTCAGCTGTGCTGGTATGTGACTGTAAGCACAGCACTAGAAAGGTTGGCTGGAGTCAGTTTGAGACATATGGTCCAGCTTGTCTGAATAAAATGATATAGCATATCATTTTGTTGAATTAAACGCTCATTAGCCTGCATTTGCCGATTGGATATTTGAAGGTTTCCCTTTTGTAAATTTCTTGTCCATATTTCCTATTCTTTGCTAAGTTATATTTATTGGACTGTTAAACTGTTGCTTTGTTTTGGATTTTTGAAATAAGCTCTCACTATGTACACAAGGATGACCTCAAATTTGTGATTCTTCTATCTCAGCCTTGTAAGTACAGTAAGTACAAACATGTGCCACCAGACTCAGACTATTCCTCCTCTTAATGCTTTACCAAAAGATAGGAGTATGTGTGGTGTGTGTATAGTGTGTGTGTGTGTGTGTGTGTGTATGTGTGATATGTATGTTTGGTGAATGTGTGTGGTGTGTGTATAGTAATTGTGTGCGGTGAATGTGTGTGTGTGTGTGTGTGTGTGTGTGTGTGTGTGTGTGTGTGTGTGTGTGTTGTGTGGTGATAAGCCTAAAGTGCTTCTCATTCATGAAAGGTTATGATTGCTCTCTGCTTTTGTTCATGTTTGCAGATTTTACACCTGTATAAATCGTTCTTTTCAGACCTTGGGAGGGTGCCATATATTTCAGGAGGTATACCACACAGGACAAGGACAAGATAATGGCTCTCATTTCCTCACCTGTAGGCTAAAGAGATCAGCCAACGGTAATCAGTCAAGATCAATTTTGTGATCTAAGCCTGACTGTTACCCCAACTTTATACTTGAGATAATTTGGGCCCAGAGAAGCAAAGAAACTTTTTTATTATCATAGTCCCACTTAATAATGGACAAGAAGCCAAGTGTCATGGTACATGCCTTCAATCCCAGTAACTGGGAGGCAGAGCCAAGAAGGTCTCTTTGAGTTAGAAGTCAGCCTGGTCTAAAATGAGTTCTCAGACATCTAGAACTACATAGTGAGACCTTTTTTCTTTCTGAAATAAGGTCTCACTATGTAGTTCTAGATGTGAGACGTTATTTCAGAAAGAAAAAAGGAAAGAAAGAAAGAAAGGAAGGAAGGAAGAAAGAAAGAAAGAAAGAAAGAAAGAAAGAAAGAAAGAAAGAAAGAATGAGCAAGAGTGGACAAGGACCCAAAGTCCTAGTCATCAGGAAGTGACTTCACTCATCTCACACAAAATGAAGCCTGGTATATCTGTTCCCAAAACAAGACACAAGAACACATTTCATCCAACCACTTTTATTGGACAATAATGGTGAGAGAACCTTATTCTATACCAAAAGATATAATGGATGAGCCGTTACTGGGTTTTATTGCTAGAGGCAAGATTCTGTTACAAAGATGAAAGAGGTAGAATCCAGTGCCTTTCTAAAATTGATTGCTATTACTATTCCATGCAAAAACATTGATTTCCTCAGAACTTGGACCTAAGACTGACAGAAATAAGGTGGCTTTTCTCAGTATAGACTGACTACTGGAAAATTCTCTAGTTCTCTCTATTGCATGTGGGGTATTTCAGTATTGTTAAGATATAGAATGTCAACCAGAAAAATTCAGTCTGAACACAAGACTTAGTATTTCACCCCCAATGTACAGGATTCGTTTTTATTACTATAGGAAGGAATCGTGACTACTTTTCCTGCCATGGCTAATGAATCTCATTCTCATCTGGATAAAGTGTTGCACTTTCATATTAGCTATTGTTTATACTGTTGGCATTGCTCATTACAAATCTTGTTACAGCATATATGTGAATGAATGCATACATATACATACACATACATTTTTTTCCTAAAGGTTCTCCAACTTTTTGAAAGATTTTATTTTATTTACCTGTGTGTGTCTGTGTGTGTCGTCTGTATGTGTCTGTATGTGTGTGTCTGTGTGTTTGTGTATGTACATACATGTATGAGTGCTTGAGGAGGCCAGAAGAGAGTGTCGGATCCCCTGGAGCTGAAGCAACAGGCCATTGTGAGCTGCCTTATGTGGGTTCTGGGGACTAAATCCTAGTCCCAAGCTATCTCTGCAGACCCCAACATAAACTTTTTAACAGCTTTGAGTGCTAATACTGGAGACAGTCATCCCCAAAACAAACAAACAAACAAACAAACAAACAAAAAAAACACTGTATATGTGGGGTTACAAAGCCTGAGCCTTCCCCACTCTGATCTGTAAAGCCCCTGAGTGATATACACCTGGGTGCAGGTAGACCTTGGAAAGTGCCAGCTGCTGCCCCAGAAAAACTATCCAAGTGGCAAGATGCCAGAAGAGTGGTACCCAGTCCACGGGGTCAAGTGCTTGGCACCTGGTGCTTCTGTGGCATGGCACTCAGGTAAAGGACAATCAACATCAGTGCTCTGAGTCCCCAGAATTCCCTGTGAACCTTGAACTGTCTCTATTCGAGGGTGGTCGGTGAAAAGAGAAACATAGAGAACTGAGGCCATCCTAGAGTGACTGCATTAGTTCCAGAAGACTAGCAAGGGTGACATCCACAGCTGTGACGCCAGACACTGGCTCCTGGTGCATCAGAGATCTTCTCCGGCGTTCAGAAGACATCAAAAAGGACAACGAAAAAGAACACGAAGGAACATCAATCTATCTATAGCAATGATGGTATTTCAGAGAAACAGGCAGAACTCTTTAAGGCCCAGGGCTAGGCATAGCAAGATGATAACTGGGCTGGCCACCAACCTTTCCAGCCCCGTGCCTGCAGATCAATTGTAGGAAAGGTAGTCGATGAGCCGGGGAGGGATGTTCAACTTGGCGACTTTTTCTAGCCCTCGGACACCAGTGGCCTTCCTCAAGCTCACCCTGCAGAGCTGTGAGAGGGTAAGGGGTGTCTCTGGGGGAAAAAAGGATCAAGAAAATACATGAGAAAGGTTTCTAGAAGAAGCATACCCTGCAACCTGTGAAGGGGGAACTGGAAGAGCCCAAGAATTAGGATGGATCATATCTCATCTCTGAAAGGTCAGAGACCCAGGTACCAGCAGCAAGAAACCAGCAATAATGGTCCAGTGATATCCACACGGATTCATCTCATGGGGTTGGGTCTTTAGAGACAGGGGTCTTTGTTTTGTGGGAGGAGTCGCTGGTTTGTTTTTGACACTATCTAGCAAATAGATTTGCAAAGAAGTGACCAAGAGGCCCATTTGTCACACATCCAGCCAAGTCAGGCATGGGAGAAGGGTTTAATCCAGGGGAGGTGCTAGCAGCTAGCTCATGAACTCTAGGCTACAGGAACACAACAAGAGCTGATACTTCAGCACAAACAGTACACAGAGACAGAAGTATTCTTAGTACATTCTAGTGACCAAGGACGGGAGTTCAGGACTCAACTCAAAGTGGTCAGCATAAATTCAAGAACTAGCAAACTGGGGGCCCAGGATGAATGACAGTGGTTGCTGGCAGCATGGGATATGGGAGTATTTGCACAACAGAACCTGGCTCACTTTCATAGTACTCAAAGCACTTGGCGGGGGCACTGCTGCTCCACGTGTAATCCGAGGGCTTCTTGCCTCTGTTGTCCCGGGCATAGATGTTGCCTCCAAACTGTATGAGCATCTCGATGAGGTCGACGTTCTTTACCTTGGCCGCATGATGAAGCGCAGTCTCGTGAAGTTTGGCTGCGTTCACATTGGCCCCTGGAGAACCACAGCAGAGAATGTCTGTCACCAAGAAGAGCGTGTGGAACCAAAAGGAAGACTACATATTGCCCTTTGTCAGAGCTCGAAAGCAATCCCTGCCCAGAAAACAAAATAACAGATTCCACTGTACCTTCTCAAAATTCAAGATTAATACTTATTTTGTCCTTATCAAAGTGAGGAATAT
>JANHMN010000026.1:8906608-8974920 GCA_030674055.1 Rhabdomys pumilio
TCTACCCCTCCTTCCCTTCTTCCCTCCCTTCCTCTTCCTCCCTCCCTTCCTCTTCCTCCCTCCCTTCCTTCCTCCCTTCTTCCTCCCTCCCTCCCTTCTTTCTTCCCTCTTTCCCTCTCTTTTCCCCTTCTTCTTTCTCTTCCTCCCTCCTTTCCTCCCTCCATCTCTCCTCCTCCTTTTTTTTCTTACTTCCTTCTCTAACATAACTTTGTAATAAGTTCAGAAATCAAGAAACAAATCAACTGTGTCCTTTCCTAAGGTTTTTATAGCTATTTAAGAACTGTATCTGGGCTGGAGAGATGGCTCAGCAGTTAAGAGCACTGACTGCTCTTCCGGAGGTCCTGAGTTCAAATCCCAGCAACCACATGGTAGCTCACAACTATCTGTATTGTGATCTGATGCCCTCTTAGGAGGTGAGTAAAGACAGCTACAGTGTACTTACATGTAATAAATAAACCTTTGGGAACAGAGCAAGGGGGTGGGGAGCAGGGAGGGGGACAAACAAACAAGCAAGCAAAGACCTGTAGCATTCACCTGAGTTATAAGATAAAATGGCTTATTTCGGGCCAGGTGGTGGTGGCGCACACCTTTAACCCCAGCACTTGGGAGGCAGAGGCAGGCAGATTTCTGAGTTCGAGGCCAGCCTGGTCTACAGAGTGAGTGCCAGGACAGCCAGGGCTACAAGAGAAACCCTGTCTCGAAAAACCAAAAAAAAAAAAAAAAAGATAAAATGGCTTATTTCAACCAACAGAAAAACAAGTTAGGATTTTGTTCAAGAATGCATTTAACCTACAAGTGGGTGGGGAGGGACTGTCTTTCTTAAGAATATTTCATGTTTTGAGTTAAAGTATGAGTGTCAAGGGCCATGCAGGATGAGCAACTCATGGAATGCAGCCCAGCTCAATCAGAATAGGTGTGCCTCAGACAGGTACGTCAGGGGACTACATGTCCTGAAGACTTCATGAAGACTGTTGTGGAGTTCTGCTCTGCTTGTTGCCCTCACATTCCTCTTAATCTAAGAACTGTATGAAAACTCTAATAGGGGCTTCCACTCACTGGGCAGTATCTCTGGCACTCACAATAATAGTGCTTGATCTCTTTCAGGCATTGCTGCTGAGAGTAATGATTCAGTCACACACCCTACGAAACAACTTACAGATGTAAGTGTAAGCAGTGACCACCACCCTAAGAAAGCATTTGGAAAAGTAAAATTGTTAGTGAAGCTAGGTTGAGATGTTTGTGCTATTAGATCTAATGTAGAAAATCTTAGGGAACAATTTGAAGTTCAGAAAAAAATACTCTTATTACTTGAGCTAGGGACTTTGTGAGATTAGGGAACAAGGACAATAGCAGTGTAACTAGCACTGGCTGACGTGACTCTCACTGAGGATGGACTGGTGATTGCTTTCTTCTACTCATTTTGCTCTCAGCTTCTTGATATGATTTAATAATGTTTGCTGATGAATAAACACACATTCTGAAGGTTTAAAGTAGCAATGATTGATTGTTTCTATATAAAAGTTCAGATTGGTGACTTTTAAGATTTTTATAAGATTACTTTTTAAGAAAAAAAAAGAATCCTTTCTTAGTTATTGCAAATTGCTGCCTGCCAATAAGAAAAACTGGTTGAGAAAATTATCTTGGTTGCTCACCCTTTTTTAATCTATAGCAAGCTGCTTCGTTAAGAATGTTTGTAGGTTCTTGGAAATGGTTTGTTTTCTTTACCTTTATTATGTAATTTTTTTCATGTAAATGTATTGGGGAATATACTGTCCTTTCAGTCTAGAAGAAAAATAGAATGTAATCTATCTCTGTACTACTTAAAAGATTTTGCTGGGATACATAAGCTATGGGAGAAAAACTAGAGTTGGAGCTTTGCTCTGTGTATCCATCCACCAAGTGTGTGTGTGTGTGTGTGTGTGTGTGTGTGTGTGTAAAGTGGTTTGTGCTTGTTGAAGCTTTGTTCCATCCATCAAATTGTATATGTGCATATATGTGTGTGTATATGTGTATGTTTAAAATGGCTGGAGCCTGCTTGTTGAAGCTTTGCTCCATCCATTCAATGTGTGAATGTATATATGTCTGTCCATCAGTCTATCTATATGGCTGTATGTATTTGTATGTGTTTAGTTATTGGAAATTGCTTTGTTTAATCTACCCAGTCAGTGTGTGTGTGTGTGTGTGTGTGTGTGTGTGTGTGTGTGATTTTTTTCTCTAATCTCTTTCTTTTCTCTAATCGCTGGTTGCCATAGGCAACAACAGCCCTCCATCAGTTGCTATCTGAAATGACCATCATAAACCCTTCTAATTCTGATCTCTGTCAGTGCTATTAGCGCCAACCCCAGTCACCAACTCCACACCTTTGTGCCATTTTTTGGATTAGCCCTGTGGTGTAATAGTTGGCCTTTGTCACATGAGATAATTGCTTAATTATTTCTGTCTTACTTTCTTTCAAAATTGCTTCGTAGCTTTTGGTATACACGTCTTCCAATTCTTTTGTGAAATCTATTTCTTAATAACTTAGTTTTCAGACTGTTAAAAATGCCTTTCTTAAATGTAATGTTCTTCAGTATAAAATATAGAAATCATGATTGGTAATGGATTTTTAAAAAAAATTGGTATTCTACCACCTCGCTGAATTTACATACTAGTTCTGATTGTGGCTGCACACATATGCATTCTGTAGGATTTTAGATATACATAAATAGGGCAAATAAAGGTATCTCACTTCTTTTCTCATATGAAAGAGAATTTTATATTCTCTCGCCAAATTGTCTTTGCTGTAATTCTAGTACAATGTTGAAGAGAATTCTTGGGAACAGACAGATCTTGTCTTGTTCAGAGTGGGAAAACATTCAGTGTTTCTCCAGTAAGCATGTTAAGAGTGCTTTGGACATATCTCTATTAGTTAAAAAAGCTTCTTAGAAGGACTAACAAAATACTCAAGGGAGCAAATATGGAGACAAAGTGTGAGACAGAAACTGAAGGAGGGGCCATCTGGAGATCATTCCACCTGGGTATCCATCCCATGTGCAGTCACCAAAGGTAGACTGATGTGGATGTCAGGAAGTGCATGCTGACAAGAGCCTGATATAGTTGTCTCTTTAGAGGTCTGCCAGAGTCTGACATATTCAGAGGCAGATGCTAACAGCTAACCACTGAGCTGATCAAGAGTTTCCCAATGGAGAAGACAGAGAGAAGACTAAAGGAGCTGAAAGGGTTGGTGGCCCCATGAGGAGAGCAACAATACCAACTAATCAAAGCTCCCCAGGATCTAAACCACCAGCCTGGGAGCACCCATGGCTCCAGCTGCATATGTAAGGGAAAATGGCCTTACCGGGCATAGGTGGGAGAGGAGATCCTTGGTCCCATGAAGGCTGAACACTGAGTGGGGGGGAATTCAAGGGTGGGGAGATGGGACTGGGGGGGTAGGTGGGGGCACATTCTCATAGAAGCAGGAGGAGGGGGAATAGGATAGGAGGTTCCTGGGTGGTGGGGGAAATGGGGTAAGGGGATAAAATCTGAAATGTAAATATAATATCCGATTTTAAAAATGCTTCTTAGTTTCCCTAGTTTGATTAGTTTTTTTTTTTTAATCATGAAAGGATGCATTTTGTCAAGTACATCATTTCAAACTGGCTGTAATAACCATACTTTGTTCATTGGTATCCTGTCGATTGCCATTGGTACTAAAGTGCCCTTTCATTTCACTAAGATTGATTTATCCTGTTACTGTTTGGTCTTTTTAATTTTTCATGTGATGCTGGCTACAAGGTGCCATGGTTTTATTTTTAAAAGAGTTTTTGCATCTTTATTTATAAGAAATATGGTCTGTAGTTTTCCTGTCATTGTTTGCTTGCCTTGAGGTATCAGGTGCTAATGATACGTGATTTTGAAAATTTCACCTTATCTGTTTTGTAAAAAGGGGGCGTGAAGCATTAATGTCACATCAACTCAACTGTGCAAACCCCAAACTTTACGTCTTTGTGTCTGATGTTAAAGGGCTCTTCAGATCTCCAGCTTTTGTCAGCTTTGTTGACTGCAACCTCTCTCCTGGGTTGGTTCCATAGCCAGTCTTCAGCTTTCCGTGACAGGTATCCTGTGAGTCTGGCATCTAGCAACATCTTGGGCTAACGCGATACTCAGCTTCACAGCTTCACACAATGGCCTCTCTGAGCCTCCATGAAGGGACACCCCTGACACAGGCCTGGCCTCCCTCATCAGATTTCCTTAGCTGCAAAGGGAAGTTCCACAACCCGTTTCTTGTATTTTTGCCTATAAACCTGGAATCTCCTAAAACTCTGGTCTTCTCTCCCTGAAGCTGCCAAACTACTTGATGGGGCCTGAGCCCCTCCTTCAGTTTGATTTGCATGAGCTTTCTGTTTTTGATGGTTTCCTTCACTCCTGCAGCTTCCCTTTGTTCCTTTCAAGGTTTGGAATCTTGGCTGGGTGAGGTTTTGCTCTTAAGTCACCACTCCCTTTATTTTATTTAGAATTAGGCTTTTCTTTAAACCTTTGTCTCCTTGATCACTTGGCTCCAACCAGACATTTCCAGCTGCCCCTTTCTCCTTGAGCCACGCATTTTGCACGTTTCTTAGTCCAGCTTGCTCCTTTTCATTATAGATCTGTATAGGACTGATGAGTAAACACTTGACTAAGTCAATACTAAGCTGTTTTTTTAAAGATGTATTTATTTTATATATGTGAATACACTGTCACTATCTTCAGACACACCAGAAGAAGGTGTCAGATTCCATTACAGATGGTTGTTAGCCACCATGTGGTTGCTGAGAATTGAACTCAGACCTCTGGAAGAGCAGTCAGTGCTCTTAACTGCTGAGCCACCTCTCCAGCTCCCCTAAGCTGTTCTTTCTTAATAGGAAAAATAAGCAATCCATTCCCTGGGAGGACTGATTTTTACTAAGACTCTGCCCGTCTACTTCACCTCTCTGTTACTTTCCAATGATGTAATAATTACACGTCCACCATATCTTTGCTACTGAGCTAATTTTTTGTTGATGTGCTCCTTTTTTTCTTGTAGTCACTTCTTGGACTAAACAGGACTCAACAGGAGGCTTATGTTGAAAAAAAAAATGATGTATCTGTTTTGTCTGCCCTTATGGCTGGGCACCACTTATGTGCCTGGTGTCATTGGAGGTCAGAGGAAGGCATCAGATCCCTTGGAACTTGAGTGATATAAAAGGTTGTAACTCACCATGTTGATTCTTGAAATAGAACCTGGGTCCTCTACCCCCAAGAGACTGGCTTGCTTGCTTGCTTTCTTTCTTTCTTTCTTTCTTTTGAACTAAATGTGAATCTAGAGTTATATAGATTTGTTCCTTTTGTAATTTCATGTTATTATGTATGTGACTATATGTGTTTGTGGGCAACTGTGTGCCACAGGATGTATGTAGATGTCAGAGGGCAACTTTAGAAGTGTGTTTGAAAAGAATAGAAATTTTTTGAGACCCCTAGCCCATAGAATGGAGCCTAAGACCCCTAGCAGATAAAGTGGAGCCAGGCCGGCTATGTTCCAAGAACTTAGCTGACCACAAAAAGGCCAAACCAAGAATATAGGTCAGCTGGTTCATGAGCTCTAAGTTCTAAGAACTGGCTGACCACAAAGTAGATAGTTGAACAAGATTACATTCTTGAGAAAAAGATGTGCAGGGTGTTCCCCACATGACTGACTGAATAATGGGTTGGAACTTTCTATTATTTTTATGATATTTTTCTTTGGTTTCCCCCTCACCCTCCTGGTTTTGTGTCTTTTTTTCTTTTAAATACCCATCACATTCTGCACTTGGGGTCAACATTCCTCATTCTGAATCTCAACCTCAGCTAGCTGATTCCCAAAATAAAGCCTCTTGTTGTTTGCATCAAGATTGGTGTCTTTCGAGTTATTGGGTGGCCGTGATATCCCGAGATTAGAGTGAGGGTCTCTCCTCTTGGGGGTCTTTCATTTGCAGTCAACAAAGATGAAAAAGAAATTGGAGATCTGAAGACTGCTTTGACATCAGCCATGGAAATGCAGAGTTTGGAATTTGCCCAGCTTGTTTCCTGTCTTGCTTTGGGGATTACAGTTAAGTGATTGGGTGAATCTCAGAAGAGACTTTGAACTTTGGACTTTTAACATTGTGAGACTGCTATAGACTATCAGGAGTTTTGAAGTTGGACTAAATGTATTTTGCATTATGGTATGTTTAAGTATGGCTCCCATAGACTCATAAATTTGAACAAGCTATAGGGGCCAGGGAGTGGAATGTGATGGTCTGTACATGCTTGGCTCATGGAGTGACACTATTAGAAGGTGTGGCCCTGTTGGAGTAGGTATGTCACTGTGGGTGTGAACTTTAAAACCCTCATTCTAGCTGCCTGGAAGCCAGTATTCTGCTAGCAGCCTTCAGATGAAGATGTAGAACTCTCAGCTCTGCCTGAACCATACCTGCTTGAATGCTCCCATGTTCCCTCCTTGATGATAAGGGACTGAACCTCTGAACCTGTCAGCCAGCCCAATTAAACGTTCTCCTTATAAGAGTTGCCTTGGTCATGGTGTCTGTTCACAGCAGTAAAACCCTAAGATATAGTGTCTCTTCACATCATTAGAACAATGATTAAGAAAGGGTATTATGGTGTGTGTGTGTTAGAGAGATGTGTTCAGGTACATGTTTGTAAGAGTGTGGGTACTTATGTGCAAAGTGTGTAAAGATCAGAGGCCAATCTTGGGTGTTATTTCTCAGGACCTGTCTAAAGTATTTTTTTAAGACAGGGTCTCTCATTGGCCTTGGATTCACAAGTAGACTAGACAGGGATTGCCTGCTTCCCCTTCCTCAATGCTGGTATTATAGACTGGGCCACCTTTCCCCCTTACATTAGTTATGGGGATAGAACTCAAGTCCTCATGCTTGTGTGGTAGGCATTTTCCTGACTTCTTAGCCCTTGGATATTGTGAATGTTTTCACTTTCATAGCAGTCTTATTGAAATCTTGAACACATTTTCACTGGTGGGGTGCTTTACACTTGTTTTCCTTTCTGATCATATATCTTTACCTCCAAGGTTCATTTGGTCACCATCTTTGGATTTTGACTTCAAACATCCCATTTTTTGTTAAATCTTTGTTGTTTTCCTTCTATCCCAGTCTCCCGCCTCCAACTCCATTTACTAGCATTTCATTCATTTCCACACCATGTTATTACCTGAAACAATTATGGTAGCTTATAATTTAATTCACCTCTACAGTGAAGTCAATTATGAGTAGGGTCCTTCTTTACCTTGCTCATGACCACAATCCCAGTTTTTAATATGGAATTTGCCACACCTATACTAGCCCATTGAATGACTAAATCTCATTGTAACAAATTTTCAACCCACGGCACAAGATTCTTGGTACTGCTTAATTTCTCTCAGTGGTGCTTATCTGTAGTAAGGATAGACTTGAATTGTTACTTATGGTCACCTCAACACTCTTCACGTAAATAATAAACTTCAACTTAGTCTGGGGAACTCCCACAATGAACTTAAGTTTTGTATGGATTTAGCAGTCAGTAAACTCAAACAGCTGTAAGATGTGGCAGTTGGGCTAGAACAACCGGCATCACCAGAGTCAATGGAGATGACCTTCAATTTGTAGCTAGTAGATTGTCTTTACTACAGCCAGCTGGGACTATACTCAGTTTTTCGGCCATAAGTGTAGTCCTGCATTTACATCTTCCTTACACTAAGGGGCTTTTAAAAGCAAAACTACATCCTGTATCCCACTCAGTAGTTGCAAGGGGAGGTTTAGACAAGCACGCGGTTTGACAGAAACTAAGTTAGCTGTGCCATCTTGGCCTCAAGTCCTAGAATAGTTGGGTAATTTTCCATCAAGGAAATCATTTTTAATTAACCTTAAAATGGTCTCAGCAAGGATACAAGATGGAAGCGTCTCTGTACTATCTTGTCCTGACCCATTATAGCACCTGGTACAGAGAAAGTCAGAAAGCGGCCATGAGAAACCCACAATACACTAGAGGTGGTTCCGGCAGAGGCTCCTCATTTCCTGTGCACGCCTTCTATATCCGGCCACCTAAATCTCGCGATAAGCCAGGGGAGACTGGGTCGTCCAATCTAGAGCTAGCTTTGCCCTTCTCGCACGCCTGCGCATAAAGAAAAAGCAAGAGCAACGTGGACGCCACCGGCGGTCGCGCCTGCGCTTTGGCGTGCTCCCTGTGATTGGCCCCCGTGACGCGACCAGGGCGCTTTAGTTTTCACTTTCTGTCTTCTGAACCCCCTCCCTTTCTCCTTGTTCACGAGGTTTCACTTCCGGTTGCTGGTACCCGGGGGCTGTAGCGCGGACAGCTTTCCAGCTCCTGGCTTGTCTCCGAAGCTGCTTCCCGCCCGTCAGGCTGAGTGAGGGACGGGAGCGTGCGCGCGCGGCCGGGACACCTGGGTTCGTGAGGCAACGTCGGGAGACGCTGCAGGACGAGGGACCAGGAGGAGAAAGGGACGAGCTGGAAAAGCATGGGAAGGACACTGAGCGGTGAGCTCCACTCCTCAGAGAAGGCTGCCGCGCCGGGGACAGGTAACGCTCCCTCAGGTGTTGGGGCGTCCCGGGCGAGGACCCCCGTGCTGAGGGAAGAGCGGGGCTCGCGGGACGTGTGTGGTGACTGAGGGCTGGTGGGCGGGCGCGCGGGGCCACTGGGCAGACGCCTCGGTCGCCCGGGATGCCAGGCCCCCACGCTCCTTCTCTCCGACTTGAAAAGAGTGGGGTTAGACAGGGTTTCCCCCAAGCCTGTGGAGGGCGCTGGAATGGGTGTCTACACCCTGAGGCAGAAATCCGGGAGCGTTTTGTTTGTGTCACTTGTCATAGGGCAGCTCCATCCCCAAGGGATGTGATCAATTCTGCACTGAAGTTTTCCCTTGGTTGAGCTTGGCCTAGCTCGTCCTCCTGAGGGGGTTGGGGTAAACCCTCAGGTCGGGTTTCTGGATTCTGTAGAATCCAAGGCAACGCATGACATGGTTTACTTCTTTATTACGTGTAAATGGGCCTACCCATATGGAAGACAGCAGCCGGCTGCGGCAGCGTTGAAGGAATTTTGCAGTGGGCTGGCCCCGAAGTTGGTTAGAGAGGAGTAGCAGCCGGCACTTGGTAGGAAACGTAGCTTAACTTTCAAAACTGGAGCTAGTTTCAAAGGTCTCGGGTCTCCCTTAATCTCTGTTTAGCAGTTTGACGCGCCTTACTTTAAGCTACTCTCTACTGATTTTTTTTCTGAAGGTAAACTTAGAACGGGGAAGTTAAGGAAAGTCTTTCCTACACCTGTATAATACAAACGACCTGAGGACTCACAGTGTTTCCCTTCAGAAGAGCAAAAAGAAGGCGTGGGTGAATATGTCATAGTATAGAATCTGATCTTGTTGGAAATCCTACCGAAAAGATTTAGGACAAAGCACATATACCTGATAGTGTAAGCGAATTCTCCGTATTGGAAAATTGTCTGGTAAAGGATAGCTCCAGTGTTAGCAGTGTACATTTAGTTAGAAAAAAATAAAAAGATAACCGAATATTTGTCAGTAATTACTGTTTTAAGGAAGATGATGTTTGAAGTATGTTGCCAATTCGGTTCCTACATTCTTTTAAATAAAGATAAATGGTATCTCTTTTGGTCTAAACATTTGCTTAAGTAAATTGAAATTTGAAAACTGCCAGGAAACTTGCCTGATACTACTTGTTACCTGTAGCATATCTGTTTAGCACAAATATTATTGGACATGTTTATCCTTCATTTTAAAGTGGATTTTTAAAGATTTTAAAACATTTTAGTGGACATTTTAAAGATTTTCTTATAACAGTTCTGCAGAGCTAGGGTTTTTTTTTCCCCCCTGCAGCTATTATAAACAGGGTTTAGGTGCTGCTGCTAACTGCTTGTAAAATCAAATTCTTATGATAATACTAGGCAGTCTGTTTAATGCCCTGGGATGATTTTACTTTTAAGTTTTCATTCCCCTTAGGTATGGTTTTCATTACTCTGTTACGCAGCACTGGATGGTAACAATGTTTTCTAAACATTTTAACCCATCTGATAATTGAAAAAAACCTCTTTTTAATCTTTGCTAGTGAATAAGAAAGTCAAACATTTGAGACAGTCCAATATCCCTTGTTTATGATATTGAGTCTGAACACTCTGCTTTGCCCTATTTAACAGTTACCATACTGTTTTAGTTATGGTAGCTTTATGATATACATTGATACTTTATTTTGGGGAGTATGGACCAGGGAAAGCTCTGGATTCTTCTTTGTTTCTTCCAGATAAATCATCTCAATATCTATAGAAAACCACATTGGGATATTTGTGTTTGCATTGTGTAGCTTATTCATTGCATTTATAGATTCATTTAAGGAAAGACATTGTTATTTTTTCCTTCTAAGAATATTTTTTTGGGGGTTTTTTTTTTTTTGGTTTTTTGAGACAGGATTTCTCTGTGTAGTCTTGGCTGTCCTAGAGCTCACTCTGTAGACCAGGCCTGCCTCTGCCTCCCAAGTGCTGGGGTTAAAGGCGTGCGCCACCACTGCCCGGCCTAAGAATATATTTTTATTGTGTGTGAAAATGTGTTTACAAAACAAAAAACAAAAAAAACCAGGCTGTTTCTGCACCTTGTTTAAATAGAGCATTACAGGTACCTAGAATTAGAGTGTGTGTATCTTTTCTAGAAGGAAAGTATTCCTTGAACTTTCACCATATTTACTAACATATCTTGACCTGTTTTGAACTTAGAGAGTCATACTTTATATTCATATTTTGTCTTACATTCCAAAATTTATGTCACAGCATGTGTCCATGCTCCTTTACACTTTTTTTTTTTTTTTTTTTTTTTAATTATAGCCTAGGCTACCCTTGAACTTGATATATAGCAAAGGCTGGAATTGAACTCTTGATCTTCCTGCTGGGTCCTCTAAAATGCTGGGATTACAAACACTTTGCCATGCTGGATTTATGCCATGCTGGTGACTGAGACAGGGCTTTGTTTTTGTTTTGTTTTTTTGTTTTGTTTTTTTGTTTTGTTTTTTTGTTTTGTTTTGTTTTTGTTTTTGTTTTTCGAGACAGGGTTTCTCTGTGTAGCCCTGGCTGTCCTGGAACTCACTCTGTAGACCAGGCTGGCCTCGAACTCAGAAATCTGCTTGCCTCTGCCTCCCAAGTGCTGGGGTTAAAGGCGTGCGCCACCACCGCCCGGCGGGCTTTGTATATTCTAGACAAGCACTGCTCTACATCCCCAGCAAGTTCCTCTACATTTATAAAAATACTGCATACTGCAGTTATATCTATTGATAATTACCACACTAGATGTTAAATTGATTATTTTCAAACATATTTATTAGAATGTTTAAAAACTAAACCAATTACATCTTGGCTTAAATAACATATCTATTGATAATTACCACATTAGATGTTAAATTGATTATTTTCAAACATATTTATTAGAATGTTTAAAAACTAAACCAATTACATCTTGGCTTAAATAACATTTTTGATGAAAAACAGCTATTGACCTTTGAAAATATATTAGTGGTAAGTAACATTGTACAGTGTGTTCGCAAATATATCATGTCACCTTTAATTGCTCAGGTATTTCTGCACTTTGTTGTACAGATTGTTTTAGTTGAAGTATATGGCAAAATTTTCTGGTATTGACTAACCCAGTGGTTGGAAAAGGAGGGAGGGACATTATAATTTCTCACAGATGTGGGTTTTTTGATATTCATCAATTTTGATAATAGTTTTCGTTTATCAAGCTTGTACTTTAGAGGGCTTTCATTCCTGTATTAGTCAGTTGGAAAATACCAGTTCCCTAAATTGCATAGATCTTCCAAATAATAACAAATGTGTGTGTGTGCGCAAACGTGCATATATATTTAATATATCATATATAACCATTATATGTAATATATTAATATTAATACATAGTAACATGTAGATATCTTCAGGGTGTCACATTTGTTAAATTAGACTTTTCTAGGACTCTGCCATATGTTTTTTAGGACTTTGTCTTAGTATTTGTCAGAGTTATTACAGGTGCCCTCTTACTATTTAAATGTCTTATTATTTTACATCTTTTAATTTTAATATTGACTATTTCTTATTACTATCCAACTGGTTTTGATTTGTCTTACTTCTAATTTATTATTTATATTAATCTTTTTAATATTTTTAATTTTTTACTAAACTATTTTGATATAACTAGATGGTATATACACTTGTGTATTTTGTGTGTTTATTTTGTGGTACTAAGAATTGAATTCAAAGTTTAATAGACTAAGCTCCCCTGAGCCGTATCCTCATCCCTGTACTTTTCTGTTTTAAGGGCTGTAAATGCTGAGTAATAGGATATATGCCTAGTATGTGCGCCACCCTGGATTAATTCCTAGCACCACTGATAGGTACAAAAGAGTATCAAAAAATATATATATATTTTCTTTTTGAGAATTTATGTCACTCATACCGCCCTGTACCTATGATTTCCCTGCCATGTTTCTTGAGTTTCTGGAATTACAGGTATGCTACACCATGCCTGGCTGGAATTTTTTTAAGATTTTTTTTTTTTCTTTTCCCCGAGACAGGGTTTCTCTGTGTAGTCCTGGCTGTCCTGGAACTCACTCTATAGACCAGGCTAGCCTCGAACTCAGAAATCCGCCTGCCTCTACCTCCCAAGTGCTGGGGTTAAAGGCGTGCGCCACCACCGCCCGGCGCAGTATGTGTTCTTAACCATCTCTCCAGTAGCTGGAATTAAAAAAAAAGTTTTAAATGTGTGAGTCTGTTTGTCTATATGAAAGTGTGTAAGTATCTGTCTGTATGTAAATATGCATGAATACTTGTGGAGTGTATGAGACAGGTGGTTGGGCCCATAAGAATGTAACTGTGTTAACATGTAAATGAAAATGTGAATAAAAATGTACATGTGTGTATGAATATATATGTGTCTGTGTATATTTGTCTGTATAAAGAATTTTAATTCTTTTCCTTTCCTTCCTCTCTGGTTCACAAAGAGTTAAACAGCCAGGCCAGTGTAGGGCTTCTGGATGCCTGGCCTGAGAAGAGAGCAGTAGCTATAACTCCTTTACCTAGTCACTCAGCTGTTAGCAACAAGTGTCAGTGGATCCAGAGACCTGCAGCTTCTGGCCTCAGAGTTAAGATAGACGTACATTATTATAGAAAACACTTGCTAGACCAAGTCTTGATCCAGTCTGGTGCTAAGCTCTTGACAATATTCTCCTGTCTTCTGCTTTTCATTTTGTCTTTTTAAAATTGGTTTCTGATCTAATTACTGCTTTTGTCATAAGAAATGTGCCTAGGACATGATTTCTGTTTTCATTTAATAAAATACAATAACATTTAATTGGAAAAGTAAACCTCTTGCTAATTGTCAATACACTGTTGCTTGATGAAATACACCCTTTAATGTATAACTACTTCCTCTTAGGAGAAGAGCTGTTTGACCCCAGCTCTAGTTCATTTGGTTACAGGATCTATTTCACCTCTGTGTTCAGGGGATTTGGGGTGGAATATATGTATAGTGATGAAAGCAGTTTAAAAATGATCTTGTTTCTGCCCCTTGCTTTATAAGACATAATTACTGAAAGAATCAAAGATGGACTTTAAAATGTAGTTGTTCCTGAATAATGAGTTTTTTGTTTGTTTGTTTTTGTTTTGTTTTTAAAAGATATTTTCTGAGGAAAAACCACTTAATATCTTTTTGGGGGGTACTCAACGTACCAATGAGTTTGGTACTGTCGCTTCATTGAAAATTAATTTGCCGGGCGGTGGTGGCGCACGCCTTTAACCCCAGCACTTGGGAGGCAGAGGCAGGCGGATTTCTGAGTTCGAGGACAGCCTGGTCTACAGAGTGAGTTCCAGGACAGCCAAGGCTATACAGAGAAACCCTGTCTCGAAAAATCAAAAAAAAAAAAACCAAAAAAAGAAAATTAATAATTTAATGCTAAAGCATAAGTTCATAAACCCAACTTGATAAGTTAGAACATTGGTCACAGAGTTTATATAGATGTCTTTAAAAAGTTGCCATAAAGGACTAGGGGGTGTGGCTCAGTAATAGAGCATTTATTTAGCACGTTGGATCCCCAGTATCGCACTACAGGGTGAAAGAATACATACAACCACAACCACATACATCTTAAAATAATTTTAATCAAAATTATGATCTTTAACAATTTACCTTTTGGGCATCATGTCAAACAAAAAAAAATATTTTAAAAATTATAAGTATCGGCCGGGCGGTGGTGGTGCACGCCTTTAACCCCAGCACTTGGGAGGCAGAGGCAGGCAGATTTCTGAGTTCGAGGCCAGCCTGGCCTACAGCATGAGTTCCAGGACAGCCAGGGCTACACAGAGAAACTCTGTCTCGAAAAACCAAAAAAAAAAAAAAAAAAAAAAAAAAAATTATAAGTATCAGCCTGATCAGAAACTTTGTAGAAGGTCAAATTTGGGGAATAGTTAAAAACAATCTTCAGGAGTTAAATATTGCACTTGAGAGGCTAAGACAGGCAGATCACTACAAGTTCAAAGGCCAGCTGGGGCTAAAATGTAAGTTACATTTATTTTTAAAGTTGAATATTCATCCTAATCTAACCAACTTGTAGTCAGATGAATAAGTCATAATTTGTACATATAATTTTTTAATTCAGAGGATGTACTTTCCAGTCCCCCCTCCCTTTTTTTAAAAAAGGCAGCTGCCACTGGGTAAATTGAAATATCTAAGTCTATTTGCTATTTTGAAATAGCACATAATTATATAATTCTGTATGAATTTAAATAATTTGCTAGAGAGTTCAAATTATCTTCTGTAGAGTAAGTACAACATAATATGCTTCTTGGTCTACATATTCCTTCACAATTATAGTACTGATATTTTTTCTCATGTCTTTGATGTCTAATCTGAGTTCCTGTAATTTGTTTCTCTACAATAGAGACTATTTTGCTTAATGAATGGATTACTGATTTAGGTGTGGAGTGATTTTATTGTATTTTACTTTTATTCTATCAAAGTGAATATGCAGCTATATGATCTCTTCTTTTTGTCTCAAAAGATTTTTTTTTTCAGAGAGAAAATTATTCCTGTAAGCATAATTTCTGTGTTGTTAGCAGTTAAAGACTTGGAATAAAAGCATTTCAGTGTGTTATTGCTTTTAGAACAAATTAGTATTTTGCTGTGGAACGAGATTTTCTGACCCATGGGCTCAGTGGAGCCAGTGAACTGTGAGTGTAGCAAACACAAAATTCATAAATGTAGTATAGTGGGGTGGGGGTTACTCAATTTAGTTGTCCAAGTTTGAACTTTTTGTTTGTGGTTTTTTTGAGGCAGAGTTTTTCTCTGTGTAACCCTACCTGTCCTGGAACTCACTCTGTAGACCAGGCTGGCCTTGAACTTGCAGAGATCCACCTGCCTCTACTTCCCAAGTGCTGGGATTAAAGGCATTTCCCACCACCACTCAACATGAACTGAATAGATGTCAGCTTCTGTGGTATTGGCAAAAGCTAAGCCATACCTAAGAAGACTTGGGAGAAATGTAAACTTTACAGATTTATTCAAATGCAAATTATATGCTTGGTAAACATTTGTTCACTTTATCATTGCCCTTTTCACTTTAGAATTTTTGACATTAACAAGGAACAGGACTATGTCAAGAATTGAAGATAGAAATAGACTATGACCGTCTTTCTAGCTTTCCATAGAGATGATTGAGATGGGGCTCAAATCAGAAGTGTTATAAGCTATGATTGAGTCTATATTATAAGAAATTTAGTAATGGTAGTCTTTTTTTCTAACCCAACTACCTCTCACATAATTAAGACAGGGACTATTTTTGTTTAATAAATTTTAAAACATAATAACTAAGCAAGTACTAATCTATTCTAATCCTCTAAACTAATAGGTCTACTTCTGAGCCAACATCTCTGAGATACTTGCATTTTAATGTTCACCTGTCTCTCTGCTTCATTCATGTTCTCATAGTAGCTACTGATCCCTCACCTCATGGCCAAATTTCCTCTCTCTACCACTTTCCTCACTGGAATTGGAAGTCCAGCTCTATTCTTACCTCTGTTCAGTCATTGGCTGCTCAGCGTGCTCACTCTCTCTCCCTCTCCCCTCTCTCCAAAGTAGAAAATGAATGGGGAGCAGTGTTTATACAACACTGAGACAAGAGATACTTGGAATAAGCATTACAATGCCATGTCCTGATAACAACCAGATATTGGGGCAGAGAAATCAGCATTTGATTAATACAAGGATAAAATAACGTTATGCTAAGTCTAAAGTAGAATAATTAAATTTCAGTTATAATTTAGATGTGTAAAACAAAAAAATTTTAATTGCAATGTTCATAGTTACAACTTATTAAATTTTAGTCTAAGATAGTGATGTTCAAATTGCATCATAAGAGATATATTACTATATTTGTATTTCTTTTTCTTTTTTTTTTTGGTTTTTTTTGGGGGGTTTTTTTTTGGTTTTTCGAGACAGGGTTTCTCTGTGTAGCCCTGGCTGTCCTGGAACTATATTTGTATTTCAAATGTTGATGGTCTGTTTTTTTGAGTCTGATGTCAAACTGAAGGTCTTACTTCCTCTGGCAAATGTATTATACCCAACTTTGAATTTGTGTTTTTGAATTGGATTTTGCGGGGGCGGGGAGGTGTTAATGTGTTCCAGTGTTTTGCCTGCATATATGTGTGTGTGCTGCATGTGTTCGTGGTGTCCACAGAGGCCAGAATAGGTGTTCAGATCCCCTGAAGTTACAGACTGTTGTGAGCTACCAAGTAGGTGCTGAATACTGAGTCTGGGTCCTTTGGAAGAGAACTGTTATGAGGAACAAAGACAGGTTTACCTAAAAAATAATTAGAACTAACATATAAGGACTGTAAAATAATAACAGAAAAGCCTGTGGTTATTTAAACTAATCATCTAAATAGGAATAAAATGTACATTGGACCTGCACTAATTTTTCTTTTAAGAAGTTTGGCTTTGCTTGTAATATCTTTGTTAATAGAAATGATAAAACTTTATGAAAATTTCTACATCATCAATTAAAACATAGTTGCTCTACATGAGCTTGTTTTGAACCGTGAACACAGCGACCAAATTGTATATTGTATTATAGATTATAGAAATTTTAAGATTTATAATTTTCATTTGAAGATTTATAATAAACATAGAATAAATATTTTATTTTAAGATTTATAATCAAAATAGCTTTATTATTGTGCTGTTAGCCCTTTGAGCAATCCAGCCAGATGTAGGTCCGAGGAAAGTGAATTTCTTCTCTACAAAATAAAATGAGGTTTAGTTAATTCCTTGAGATGACCATAATAAAAGCCAGATTCATTAGTGTTGAGCAGGTCATAATTTTCAGTTAGGAATTTAGACATAATTGAGTTTTGACTATAAAACCAAGGTATTTTTAAATGCCAAGAGACTGTTACTTTCATAAGGATCTTTTATACTGTCATTATGACATAAGAATAGAGAACAGGTAGACCTGAACAAACTTGACAACTGTGGAATGTTAGGGTAAGAGAATATAAGGCTTTCAACAGATTGCACTGGTACTGTGAGTAGAAAGGAGTCAGGAAGAAAAGAATGAAAGAGAAGCTGATAAATTTGGGGATATAGATAGGTAATATTAGCTATAAATAGGTAATTTTAACTTGATTAAAAAACAGGATTAACATGAAAGTTTTATGCTTCAGTTTCTTGTTTGAAAAATAGATAACTTTGTAGCACTACTGTGAGAATTAAATGACATTTAAGTCCTTAGCCAAGGAACTTGTACTTAGTAATTTCTCAGGAAGTGGACAGGTACTACTTTTCTGAATTAGAGATACATTCAGCGTTTATAGCCTTGCAGACAAAATAATTTAGGGAGGGATCCACCTAAACCAGGGTTGCGGCTATCAGTTGAAATCAAGATAACATATGGGATGGTTTAGAAGGAATAGGTAGCCAAAATCTTTGAGACATTAATAGAACTAGATAATGGGGAAGTGGAGGAGCATATGCAGCCCAAAGCAGCAGGAATTCAAGAAGAGGGGTGCTTAGCAGTACCAGGTGAAATTATCTTAGAGGACTGAAAAGGATCATAATGTATGGTGGCTAGATTTCTGATGATTTCCTTGTGCGGTAGTATTCACCCATTTAAACTATATGGTCTGTCTGTCTCTCTCTCTCTCTCTCTCTCTCTCTCTCTCTCTCTCTCTCTCTCTCGTGTGTGTGTGTGTGTGTGTGTGTGTGTGTGTGTGTGTGTGTGTTTTCTCAGGTATTCAGATTTGTGAAATCATCACTAATTAAATAGTCTAGTTGACTATTTCCCACTTTTTTAAATTTTTTTAAATAGGACTGTACAGTATAGAGGTTTGTCTTTATTTTGTGTATGAGTGTTTTGCTTACACATATATTTGTATCTTATAGTTGTGTGTGCCTAATGTCTAAGGAAACCAGATCCTCTGGAACTAGAGTTTCAGTCAGTTTCTAGCTTATTATTTGGGTGCTGGGAATTAAACCCAGATCCTCTGGAAGAGTAGCCAGTGTTCTTAACCATTGAGCTAGCACCTGGTCTTTTTATTTAATGTAATATTTTTTATTAATTCTTTGAGAATTTCATATAATGTATTTTGATATTTACTTCTTTTAACGAACCTCTCAGATCCATCTTCCACTTCCCTGCCCCTTCTGAACTTCCTGTACTTTTTTAAAAATAACCCACCAAGTCCAATTTGTGCTGCCTATATGTATAATCATGAGTATAGTCACCCACTGGAGTTTGGTGGACATATTAGGGCCACACCCTTGAAGAGAAAGGTTTCTCTCCCACAAGCTGTCATCTGTGAGTAGCTCCTCAGCAAGTAAAGGAAGATTATGAGCCTCTCCCCCTTTACACTTAATCATTCTTGACATTTCACCATATGTTAAAACTTGAGTTTTGGGCTGGGGAGATGGCTCAGTGGTTAAGAGCACTGGCTGCGCTTCCAGAAGACCCATGTTCAAGTCCCAGCACCCACATGGCAGCTCACAATAGTCTGTAACTCCAGTTTTAGGGGATCTGACATCCTCACACATGCAGGCAGAATACCAATGCACATAAAAGTAAATTTTTAAAAATAAAAGAAAACTTGACTTTTTTTTTTTCTATTACTAGGAATCAAAACTAAAGTTTTTACCATATTTGTCCACATTGGGCAAGCATTTTACTACTGAATTACATATCCAATACCAGTAAACTTGACTTTCAATTCTTCATTTCATCTACCATGATAAATACTATTGATCATTCACTTGTTAAGGGTACCTGCTTATGAACACTTTATTATATGCTTTCCCCTTGAAAATGTTCAGGGCATTGCCATAATTTACAGTTCATTAATACTTTGGTTTAGAAACTTATATTTTTGATAATTTATATTTCATTTGTCTTATTTTGTATTATAATCACTACATAGCCATTCAGTGAAGTTTCATTAAAGATAATTGGTTTGATCATGTATTCCTTTGTGTGATGAAAAACCTCAGAAAGATACACAAGCACAGATATTTTTTAATTTAAAGTACCTGTGGGTGATTAAAACCATTAATGGCTCTAAGATTATTATTTTTCTAAGAAGCATAAGTTTTATTTTGGTTACTGGTGAAAAAACTGTTAAGACTATTGCTGCTTGAATACTTCTAATGACTCTTATGTTTTGATTCTAGGGAAAACTCAGGTTTGTGTCTGAGAATTATACAGGTAGTTAACTATCCTAGGCCATCTTGTGGCTATGACTGCTACGTGGATGCAGATACTTACAAAGTTTCTTACAAAAGAAGTCATTTTTGTGCCTTCAAACTAAGTCACTGTGAGTAAATTATACCTAAAAAAAACATTTCTTAATTTAATGTCCTAAGTTTCAGATTTGGCTGAGGTTGGGATAAACTTAATTCATAGCAGTTCTATAGTGCTAATAATACTTATTTTCCTTCTTTCAGCATTACCTCTTTGAACTTTCAGGTGACACTGTTATTAAATGACCCAGACAGACCTGTCCTTATATAACTGTAGCTTCTCAGCACAAGGAACCTAAAAGATGGCAGCACCCACTTATAAAAGCATGTAAGTAATAATAAAATAATAAATGCATATTTTTATTTGATTTGTTTCTCTTTTCCTAATAAACTTTTTGTTTCTTTCTAGACTTGAGCTTAATAAAAATGGTAAGAAATTAATTAGTTCTTGTGGGTTTTGTTGTTGTTTTGGTAAATGTTTCACAATGTAATCAGCTGCTTTTTGTCCTCATTTCTTAAAGCTCTTGTCTCTCCATGGAAAGGGCAGTTAATTATTCAGGGTTGTTTGCTGTGTGATATAACTCTTCGGTCTACTTATGGCACAGTGGTTCCAGTACAACTGTAAGTATTATGTTGGCTGTCATCCTTAATACATGTTTTGTTTTTCCATTGCTGGGTACTCATTTCAATGTTGTAATGAGTAGGATTGGTGTGAAATAGAGTGAGTTTACTTGGTTTTATGCTAGGATGCTTTTGATTGTGTAGAGTACAAAGTACACAGACCACCTAAATTCTAATCCCTAAAGAGAAAATGATACTTCTTTTTCTTTTTGTTTGTTTTTTTGTTTTTTTGTTTTTCGAGACAGGGTTTCTCTGTGTAGCCCTGGCTGTCCTGGAACTCACTCTGTAGACCAGGCTGGCCTCCAACTCAGAAATCTGCCTGCCTCTGCCTCCCAAGTGCTGGGATTAAAGGTGTGCGCCACCACCGCCCTGCGAAAATGATACTTCTATTGCTGTAGTTGACATGGGGTCTTGTTATATTGCCCAGGTTGGTTTGGAACGTAAAGTCTCAAGGACTCATTTCAGTCTCCTGATGGACTTGGGCTACTTGTATCTGTTACCATGCCTAACTAGATTATTTTATATTAGAAGTTTCCTTTTTCTTTAAAACAAATCAGATTTGCCCACAGAGCAAATAATACAGCAAATTATAGCCCCTCAATTCTATTATTGACTCATTAAAATTAATAGTATCTGATGTTCTAATAGTCACATGATTCCCATATTTGAAAAAATACTAAAAGTAGCTGTTAAATCTGTTTGTAGTATGATAAATTATGATAATGAAGTTTTGTTTTGTTTTTCTCTTGAGGAACTGCAAAGGATATCTTTAAGAAATCTTTTTGTTTGGTCTATTCATACTTTTGTACTCCTTACACTAAAGCATAGATACAGTTTAGTTGGCATATGATAATTGGATTTCTGTCAGAATTCCTTTTCCATTGGCTGTTTATAAGAACAGAGAGCAGGGATAGCATAGCTCATAGTTAGTAAAGTAAGAACTTTGTGAAAAAAATAATTTTAAAAGAAGGAAAAGCTCTTTCTTGCCATACAGTGTAGTTGCTAAATATAGGAAAAATGATAGCATATAGTATTCAAGTAGATGATAAAACAGGTGAAATTTTGGTTATTTGCATATTTTTCAGTATTTTTCTGACAACTTGCATATTAACCGAAGAGACAACTGAAAATCTATTTTCTTAAGTTTTTTTGTTTGGTTGGTTCTGGTTTTTCAGTGTTTTGAGACAGGGTTTTTCTGTATAGCCCTGGCTGTCTAGGAATTTGCTCTGCAGACCAGGGTGCAGGCAGGCCTCTGCCTCCTGGATTGGTGGGATTAAAGGCTAAATCACTGTCACCCAACCTTTTTTTAAGGTTTTACTTGTGCTTATAATTGAAATAGAATTATATCACATTATACCCTCCCTTTCCTCTAACCCCTCCCAGCTCCCTTCCCTCAAGCTTCTTCCACATCCTCCTTAAATAGATGAGCATCATTTTTCTTGACTATCATTTAGCATATTTTCCTTGATTCTTACTGTTATGCGTGTATACATACATGTGCATGCATGTGTGCATATGTGTGTATGTATGTATATATATGTATTAAGCAAAATCTCCATTATTCTATTTTTATTAATGAAAACTCAGGAGCCAGATGCTGGGGTGAAAGCCTGCTAGCTCAGAGAGGCTGATCAAACTCCTCAGTCAGCATCCCAGAATGAATGCCCTCTTTCATATCATCTCCAAAACTCTCCTTAAAACTCAGTCGTCAGCCGGGCGGTGGTGGCGCACGCCTTTAACCCCAGCACTTGGGAGGCAGAGGCAGGTGGATTTCTGAGTTCGAGGCCAGCCTGGTCTACAGAGTTGAGTTCCAGGACAGCCAGGACTACAGAGAAACCCTGTTTCGAAAAACCAAAAAAACAAAAACAAAACAAAAAAAAAACCTCAGTTGTCCCTCCCTTCGTGTCTCTATCTATCCTCCCAGCTCCCACTCACTCTCTCTTAATAATCCTATTTTGACTTTCTGTCAACTGGTTGCTTGTTCCACCCCTTGACCTACGGTTGACTTTATTTAATCCTGTTTACAATATTCAAGCAAAAAGTTCTTGGATTAAAAGTATGGGCTAAGGCTGAAGCACACCACAACTAAAAACTGTTTTTTCCAGTAAATAAATACCACAATTAGGGGTTTACAGTTTATTAATTAATCTAATAATATTCTGCAATATATATGCAACATGCTCAATCTGATTTTGTTGGTGGTTTCATATTTTGGTTTTTGAAGAATCTTAGCAAAATTTGGATAAGGTATAAGATAAATAATAGTAGTCTACAATCGTTAATTTCTTAATTTTTGGTAATTTGTTGTGCAAGGAAATGTTCTTTTTGGGGGAAACCCCAATTATTTGGGGATTAAAAGACATCAGATAATGTCTCTCAAAAAAAAAAAGGAAGGAAGGAAGGAAAGAAAGAAAGAAAAACGAAAGCATGTAGAGAGCAGCATAATAAAATGTAGGAATTTCTTGTGCTATTTTTACAACTTTTACATACGTCTGATACTATTTGAAAATAAATTATAAAGAAAAAGTACTTGGGAGATGATAGAATGAAGACCTGCTTGTGACTCATTTTATGATATAACCCAATATTGCAGAGGATCTTAACTTAATATAATCTATGAAATTTTTCAGTTTTAGAATACATAATTTTTTAACACATCTAAATACTTTGGTCATTCTAAAAATACATATATTCAAAAAATGTGACCATGTTTGTTTATATCATCTGTGGGTCATATGTGTAAGAATCTATTTTGTTTATAAATATAAATACATGGTACATATGTTGTATATTATATTAATATATGTCATATATCAATATATATAAATATATGTTATATATTATATTTATAATCTAACTGAGAAATTAATGACTTGAAAAGTAATTGTATGTGTATGTATACTTTGTGTGTAGGAATATGCATGTATGTGCAGGTGCCAGTAGAAGCCAAAAGAGGGAGTCATGAGCTCCCCAGTGTGGGTGTGGGAGCCAGAGTCATATTTTCTGTAGGAGAGAAGCAGTACATGCACTCTCTTAACAGCTATTTCTCCAGCCCTTTAGGGACTTTTTTATGATTATATTTCTGTTTGCATTTGCGTTAGAAAGTGATAAGCTCATGTCAGTATTTATTACACTGCTTTATGAGTTTTTGGTTTTTTTTTAGGCCCTGGGAATTAGATTTTAAGTATGTAATGAAAGTGTCTTCTCTGAAAGAAAGCCTACCAGAAGCTGCCTTTAGAAGACAGAATTACTTGGAGCAGAAAGGTCTGTTGAAATGTAATGGCACACTCTATATCCTGGGCTTTCTTGGATTATTGTCCACTCTGTGGTCCATACATTCACAAACATATCTAAATTTCATCTTAAATACTTATTTAAATGTTTTTGTTTGTTTGTTTCTGTTTTTGTTGTTGTTGTTGGTTTGGTTTGGTTTCGGTTTTTTGAGACAGGGTTTCTCTGTGTAGCCCTGGCTGTCCTGGAACTCACTCTGTGTAGACCAGGCTAGCCTTGAACTCAGAAATCCACCTGCCTCTGCCTTCCAAGTGCTGAGATGAAAGGCGTGCATCACCACCGCCTGGCTAAAATGGTCTTTTGAAGAAGTTGTAGAGTTACCATGTTGTCCACTCCTTGGAAGCCAGTCACAAACTGGCAGATTTCATCAAAGATGACAAAACTTTGTCTTTAATACAGAATGCTTAGAGAATTGAACAGATATACAAAAAAAAAAAAAAAAAATAGTTGAAAACTCAGAACCATTCCTCTCATGTACAACAGTTTTTTTTTTTTTTTTTTTTTTTATTGTTTTCAATGTAAGTACTGTTAAATTCACAACAAATATGATACCAACATTTGGGAGGCAGAAGCAGGCGGATGGATCTCTATGAGTTTGAGACCAGCCTGGTCTACATTGAAAGTTCTAGGCCAACCAGGGCAACATTGTGAGATTCTTTCTCAAATAAATAAATAAATAAATAAGAGAAAATTTTGGGTTATGTAATTCATGAAACACTGATACTTTTGTCTAGTATTTATTTTGTTAATTTTGTAGCAATATAAGAGAGAACTTTTTTTTTAATTTTGAGATAGGGTCTCATTGCATAAATACATAATTGTGCCTGCCTTGGAATTCACTATGTAGGCCAGGCTGGCCTCAAACTCATAGAGATCTGCTTGCCTCTGCCTCTCTTAAGTGTTACAATTAAAGTACACTTTAAGAAGATTTTAAACAATAAATATGGGCTGGAGAGATGACTCAGCGGTTAAGAACACTAACTGCTTTTCCAGATGTCCTGAGTTCAATTCCCATAACCAAATGGTGGCTCACAATCATCTGGAATGGGATCCGATGCCCTCTTCTGGTGTGTGTCAGAAGACAGCTATAATGTGCTTATATAAATAAAAATAAATCTTTAAAAAAATTAAACAATAAATATTTTGAAAATTGTTAAGAGAACTAAAAAAAAAAAAAAAAAATCCCAAGGCAAGATGTGGCGGCATGTGGCATTAATCCCAACTCTAAGGAGATAGGCAGACAAGTCTCTGAGTTCGAAGTCACTCTAGTCTATATGGCAAGTTCCAGGCCAGCTAAGAATACATAGTGAGACTCTGTGTATGTACTATGTACATGTCCTGAAGAGAGGGCAGTGGAGTGTATGTGATCAAAACGTGATACAGCTAGGGAATGTTTTTAATTAAAATTTAAAATGTCCTATATTTCTGATTCCCTCTGCAGTCTGTTGTCAAGATTTATGCTTTGATTTATATGAAGTTGAATTGACAAACAAACAAGGAGAAAACATAGATAAGCTAATGGAATATGTTAAAAATAAGGAATTGGTAAGAATCACTAATTTCAAGTATAATTATTAATTTTTTCTGTAAACTAGGAAGTTGGTACCTAAGTGTTCACTGCGTTATTTAGCTTACCAGGAGGGTTTTCACTGTTAATGTTAACTGACATACTATTGTAACTGACATTTTCGTTTTCCTTATATCTCAGCTTACCTTTATGTCTCATTAGTCAGCTTATATTCCTAACTAAAAGAACAAGTCTGTTTTCTTGATACATTGATTATATATCTAGTACATTTGTATTAGTCACAATAGCACTTCTGAGATGCTTCTTTTAAAGCCAATTTTAACCATTATCCAGGGGTTTATACAAGTTATTTCTTCTTTTTCATAATAGAAGAAATGAGACTTAGGAATAGTTACTGGTTTAAAGAATTCTGTTGGGCCTGGAGAGATGGCTCAGTGGTTGAAAGCACTGATTGCTCTTTCAGAGGTTCTGAGTTCAATTCCCAGCAACCACATGGTAGCTCACAACTTTCTAATTGGATCCAGTGTCCTCTTATGGCAAGTCTGAAGACAGCAGCAGTGTGCTTATATACATAGAATAAATAAATAATAAAATCTTTTTTTTAAAAAAAAGGAAAAAAAAACCTGTCATGTTAGCCAGGGTTCTTTGTGTGAAGGTAGATGCTGCACCCAGAGTTTGATCCACTTTTTGTGATTTCTGAATATTCCAAAGTATATGATGCAAATGTTGACAGTAATGAAGCAACTTGTCCGTTCCTCTGATAGATAAGACATAAGTAAAGTAAAATAGACCAGGCATGCATGTGTGTGTTTTGGGACA
The DNA here is from genome assembly GCA_030674055.1 of Rhabdomys pumilio. NCBI lineage: Eukaryota > Metazoa > Chordata > Mammalia > Rodentia > Muridae > Rhabdomys > Rhabdomys pumilio. Next base: position 8,932,666 of record JANHMN010000026.1, read on the forward strand.
GTGACCTGTCTTAATAGAGTTGCAAATAACATTAATCTAAGCTGGCCTTAATCAGTGAGAGGTTTTATAAGCTTACTTTCTCAGTCGAGGTAGTAAGATAGGATTTAAATGCTGTTCAGGACACTTTTCTTCCAGCTTTGCCCTTTTCTGAATAATAGTTTGTCCTATGACTTCCAGCCAGGGTTTCCACTTGAGTGGGAAGAGACAGAGCCCCTTCTGACCATCACTCTGATTTCTTTAGAACAGTTTGCATAATATGCAGAGCCCTCAGTAGCTGGAAATGGTATGAGTGACACCTATTTATTCTTTATGTTTAAGGCACTCATCAAATGCTTGGAAGATAGGAGCTTTTTCATTTTACTTACATCATCAGCCTTAACTCCAGAACCAGGTAAGGACAAGCTTTCTGGGGAGAAAACATTTTAATGTATGTATTTTTGTTTCATAAGATCAACAATTTACTTTTTTTTTCTCCTGATTCTTAACTCTTACAGATTTTGGAGATGAGCAGATAGGTCTACATGGTTTACATTTATTTCATGCACCTCAATCAGCAGGTAAGGTTACAGTGGTACCCAGTTCACTCATCCTGTTGGGTTTGGGTACTTTCCAGTCCTTACCTTACTCACTGACTTACTAGCACAGAGCACTTGTTAACTGTTTTTTTTTTCTCTTAAGCAACTGTCTTTCTTTAACCTTCCTAGTTGACTTCCTTTGCAAGTGGACTCTAAGCTTCAGACCTGTGTCTCCACATACTGATCTATTTAGCATGATATCTAAATTTCCTAAAATTCAGCATATCTAAAATTGAATACATTTGTTGTTCAATAGTAGCTAGGACATACTTTCCCACAGTCTGTCAAAAAGCTGTGACTCAGGATTTTTTTTTTTGTTTTGTTTTGTTTTTTTGTTTTTCGAGACAGGGTTTCTCTGTGTAGCCCTGGCTGTCCTGGAACTCACTCGGTAGACCAGGCTGGCCTCGAACTCAGAAATCCGCCTGCCGCTGCCTCCTAAGTGCTGGGATTAAAGGCATGCGCCACCACCGCCCAGCGACTCAGGATTTTCATGGCTACTCTTGCTATCTAGACTATAAGTCTTTGTGTTTGGACCATGTATTCCCAACATGGTATTGATCCTGAGGACAAACACATGGCTCTTAGACACAAAAAATTATATTAATCACTTATTAGTGACTTTTCTGTTGCTATGATAAAACACCATAACTAAGGCAACATAGAAAGAAGGGTCTATTTGGGCTTACAGGTCCAGAGAGCTAGGATCTGTAATGGTTGAATAGAGGCAGCAGGCATGGGTGCTGGAACTGCAAGCCAATAGAACTTACTAGCACAGGGTTTTTGAAACCTCAAAGTTTGCCCACAGTGACATACTTCATCCAGCAGGACCACCGTCAACCCTCCCAAACAACTGCCATCAACTGGGGATCAACATTGAGACATCTGAGCCTGTGAAGGACATTCTCATTCAGACTACCACAAGTCAAGTCATACAGTACCTAAACGGCTATACAGTATATGATGTTGCAGTTCAAATACTTGTAGGATGCAATGTTAGTCAGTAGAGTGCTAGTCTCATAAGCACAAAGCTCTGGATTTGGTCCTGAGGAGTACATCATATGGGATTGTAGTATAGGTATTTGCTAACACATCTGGGTGTGCGTCACATACAAATATATTAGTGTGCTTGGTTTGCCTTTTGGTTTGTGATGCTGGGATTCTGAGTATGCAATTTACGACTGGGCTACATCCCCAGGATAATATCTACCTTGGCTGCATTGTATATATCCTCAGAGCATATATGTACCAAGCGTCTAAAAAAAAAAAAAAAAAAATAAGCGCTGAGCAAATAATTTGTAACAAAGCAATTTTCATTTAAATTATTCTGCATGGGTTTAAGGATAATGCTAAAATTAGTATTTCTTTAAACTTAGAGTCAGCACAAAAATGTTTTAAAGGATTTTATTTATGAGTGTGTTGCCTGCATGTATGTATGTATGTATGTATGTATGTATGTATGTATGTGTGTATGTATGTATGTACCACATGTGTGCAGTTACCCTGAAGGCTAGAAGAAGGCATTTGGACCCCAGAATCTGGAGTTTTGGGTAGATTTGAGCTTCTTTGGGTACTGGGATCTGAACTCAGACTCTCTGGAGTAGCAACTGCTGCTTTTAACTCATGAGCTCATCTCTACATCCCCTTAAAGTTGATTTTTAAAAATATATGTATATTCTGGTAATCAAAGAAGAGAGCAGTACTTTATGATATTTTGGAACAAATAAAACAACCAATTATATAAACAGATTGACAAAGGATATTCACATTTATTGTGTTATGTATTTTTCTAAGGATAATTGATTTAGCAATCCTTAAAGTATTAACCTGATTCTAGGGCTGGCTCTTGACTACCATACCATGCTATTTTATTTTTTTGTTAGTTTTTTTATTTTTAGAGCTGCAGAAATAGTTCAGTGGGCAAGAGCACTGCTGCTCTTCTAGAAGATCCAACTTTGGTTCCCAGAGCCCACATTAAGTGGCTCAGCCCATAACTCTATCTCCAGAGGGGTTTAATACCAGCACTTGTACATTTGTATGTAATCACACACACACACACATATAAAAAGTACAAAAATCTTAAAAGCTTTATGGTTATATTCTTCACTTTTGTCATCTCCCCTTGGTTTCTTTCCTTTCTTCTGAAGATTGAATCCAGGATCTCATTATGCTTCTTAAGCCCTGTGCTAGTGAGTTACATCTCCAGTCTTCATTTCTCCTCTTGGGGTTGGATAAGAACCATTACTTGTACCCAGGAAAAACACAGGAATGCTGTATTAGTGAATAAAAACAGTGTTGGGTTACTTTTTCATACCTTTCTCATTGAGATAGTTTCAGTTTTTTGTTTGCTTGTTTCTCTTGTTATCACATAGCTCGCTCGCGCTCTCCTTCCTCCCCCCCCCCCCCCACCCCCCCCCCCCCCCCCCCCCCCCAGGGTTTCTTTGTGTAGTCCTGGCTCTGTAGTCCTGGCTGTTCTGGAACTCGCTTTGTAGACCAGGCTGGCCTGGAAATCACAGAGATCTTCCTGCCTCTGCTTTCTGAGTGCTAGGATTAAAGGTGTGCCACCACCACTGCCCAGAGGAAGCAGTAACCCTAACCCTACCCTAACCAAGTTCTGGGTGCACTTCCCACAGCTAAGGTAAGCCACCCATCTGGGGACCAGCTCCATTCATATGTAGACCTTTTTTATATTTTCTTTTCCTTTTTGTATTCTGAGTGATGAGCCTTGAAAAAATAAACTTTATTTTACTACTTAATTACATTTGCTTTTTTTTATTATTTGCCCCTTTGCCCTTTCCAATATTTGCTACAGTGTTACTGTATTTAACTAGGACTAATTTGTTATTTCACAGTTCTGGAAAAACTTTAAAAAAATTTTTTTTTAAAAAAGATGTCATAATTCCTATTTCCATTTAGTAGGCACTAGAGTTGTTTCTGTAGGTTTATATTACTGGTAACTGAAATGTTCTAGAATTTTGTTAACTAGTTCATAGACAACTGAGATTTTCCTTTTTCTCATTTATAAGGTTATTTTTTTGATTTAAAAACAACAAAAAAAAAGCAAAATAATCAAACAATAAGAAGGGAAATGAAATAAAATACAGATTACACAGTAGAGTTAATTTTTAAAATATGTATAAAATATAAGTTTATAGAGAAGTAAACTAACAGCTGTTATTTCAGTGGTATTTTAAGACTTAAAGCCTTTGCACTTTTCAGTTCACTTTGCATTATAGTGTCTCAAAGAATATAAGTGAAGTAGGATACAGTCTGCCTGTCCTTAGGGCGTTGCTGCTACTGTGAATGCCCACTGAACTCTGTCTGAGCATCTTGTAGATGAGATGGAGCTGGAGGCAGGATTATTTTACTCATTGTAACAGTTATTTGCATATCAAATCATTTTTTGGTATGTGTGTGTGATATAAATACATGGAGATAGATGCTCGTAAATTTACTAGTTCCCCTTTATGTTTTCATTTTCAATAATGTAGCATATTTAACCTGGTAATAAATTTAAAATCTGTAGCATTTTTTTCTCCTGTATGTCTTGAAATACTGAATTTTTAAGATATGTATTATGTATGTATGTATTTTAGGAACAAAGGACTTGAAAATTGAAGATGGCATCTCTTTGAAAGTGATACCTATTTTACCTGCCCTTAGTTATGCACTTCTAGAAGCAAAGAAATCACTTTCTGAAGAAGGAATCCCTCCAAACATCTTAGTAAAGCATAGTTTCCAAGAGCTGTACAAGGTGGACAAAAGCCTTTCTTTGATGGCCCCTCCTCAAGATGGAGTGAAAGATACTGCATCCACTGGGAAACTGCCCCATGGTTTTGACTTGCCTCCCCCGCTTGAAACATGCCCTTCAGAGTCCTTGACTCATCTGAAGTGTTATTTTTCAGACCCTACTGGTTATACTCTGGATCTCTCTGCTGCTTTGGACTTGTTGACAGAGCATCCTCAGTTTCCTTCCATTTCAGATGGGATTTGTGATGCTGGATTTTCTTTAGTTATGACACCAGATCCTGAATTTCTTGACTCAGAGATGGAAATAAGAAAAGAAACAGAAACAGCAGAAAAGTCTCGGAGAACATTGAAAGTGAAGAAGAAAGCTGTGATTCCATCTTCCAGTCAGAGAGTTCAGCCAAAGAGGAAGGCTAGCACATCAGCTGTTACACTGCCAAGAAAGCGGGTGAACCTGGGCCGCCCCACTTCTAAAAGAACTGCACCCAGAACAGACAACAGGTCATGCAACCCAACTCTAAAGCTAGTTAAAGGGCAGTTTCCTCAGAGGAGAAAAAGAGGTAAGAATAATGTATGTGATTGTGATTATTAACATTACAACTGTATCCGTATGAACTAGAACTTAGCAATGGGTTAGAAGTTTGTTAGAAATGCTATTCCCCCCCCCCCACCCCCCAGTGATTTGTATGTATGTGAAAACTAGTAAACCTAATGGTATCCCAGAACTCTCTAATCTGTTTCCTATTATTATTTACTGCCCCCCCCCCAAGAAAATAAAGGGAAGGGTTATACTGATCAGTTTCTGGGTCACCCACACACATACACTTAAAACTGTCTTGTCTTTTCTGCATAAGGTGCAGAAGTGTTGACTGCACAAATTGTACAGAAAACCAGAATAGAGAGAAAAAAACAAGAAGCTTCTGTATCTAAAGATGTTTCAGTGCCTACAAATGCTAAAAGGGCAAAGAAGCAAGAGAAGTCTCCAGGTAGAGTTGCGTCACGGCCTAAGCCACCGGTGAAAAAGTCTCCACAAAAACGGAAGGTAAATGTAGCAAGAGGCCGTCGGAATACCAAAGTCAGAAAGCAGCTCCAACCTGGTAAGAAAGCCTCTTGGAATGTATAATAGCAATCGAAATATATAACACAAACAATTTGGTTTCTTTTTTCTTATACATTTTAGATTTATGCATATAAGTGTTTTACCTGCATGTAAGTCTATGCACCATGTGCATGTATTGCTTGTGACGGCCAGAAGAAGGGGTCTGATCCCCTAGAACTAGAATTAGTGATATGTGTGAACCATCATGTGGGTGCTAGAAACTGAACTCCGATTCTCTGCCAGAGCAACACATGCTTTGAACTACTAAACAAGATAGAAAAGTAACATAACTTAAAATTAAATTGCTGCCTTTTACACCATATACATTATTCTAGATTGTTGACAGTTTTGAGCAAACTACATATAATTCTCTTTAAGTAATTTAGAAAACTAAGATTCAGACAGTAGTCTCTACTGTAATTTTAAAGCCTGAACATGAATGTTTTTAAGTTAAAGTATAAGCATTTTTATTTATGACTAAATATGCTTGCAAGTATCTGCTAGTGTTTTATAATCAGTTAGAAAATGCTGTAAGGGTGTCTAAAAATATAAGCAGTAATCAAAACTATTTTCTTAAAAGATGGAATTTTAAGGTATTTTACTTTTGTTAAACTTATGTACATAAGCTAAAAGCTGATTGTATTAGTCCTATATTTCCACCTGCTAGAAATTACTTCATTTTTTTTTTTTTTTAAGATTTTATGTACATGAGTACACTGTAGCTCTTCAGACACACCAGGAGAGGGCATCAGGTCCATTACAGATGATTGTAAGCCACCATGTGGTTGCTGGGAATTGAACTCAGGACTTCTGGAATTGCAGTCAGCACTCTTAACTGCAGAGCCATTTCTCCAGCCCTAGAAATTACTTCTTTATCAGAAAGTACAGTTGTTACCTCAGGCTTAATCTTGATAACAACTGAACATACAACATCCTACCCTTAGGAATATTTCTCTTAATTTTACTCTTCTGTATGTAATGTGTTTCTTCTTCCAAGTTGCAAAGTCTTTGTTGTTTTTTCTCTCTCTCTCTGTGTGTGTGTGTGTGTGTGTGTGTGTGTGTGTGTGTAGCTGCCACAGTACCCTTGTAGAGGTCAGAGTAGTCAGACAGTAGTCGGTTCTCTCCAAGTATGGGTGGGTTCCAGGTAAACAGTTTGTCAGCCAAGCACCTTTACCCTACTAGCCATTTTGGCAACCCCAAAGTCTTACCAGTAGCACCCCATTTTTGATATTAAGTCCTATTAGTATGTCCTCTGTTTTAACAAGAAAACTTGATTCTATCATCTTTGAATATTGTATATAATATTCTGTCTTATTTCAGTGATCCTACTTTCTTCCTCACCTGTTACTCCATGCATGTGTGTCTTAGTTATTTATTATTTTGGGGATGGGAGGTTTGAGTTTTTCCATGTAGCACTGGCTATCCTGGAACTAGCTCTATAGACCAGCTGATCTTGAACTCAAGAGTCAGGTTTTTTTTTTTTTTCTTTGACTATTCATTTTCTGTCCTTTTAAAAAAGTTTGTGATACAGTTTTCTACTTCCTAAGTTATCACTTGGCAGTATTATTATCTTTGTCTTAAAGACAGATTATCATTGCATTCTTAAATTTTTTATGAGTTTAAGTGTTTTGCCTATATACATGTGTATGCATCACATGCATGCCTGGTACTCGGATAGAAAAGGGCATCAGATCTCCTGGTACTGGAGTTATATACAATTATACAGTTATAAGCTACCATATAGGTGCTTATATTTGAACCCATGTCCTTTAGGAAGAGCAGATAATCTCTTCTTACCCTTTAATCATCTTTTTTACCCCAGTTATTATATTTTCAATTGATTGAGAATCTGTAACAAGTCAATAATTGTTCTAAATAATACATTTTTATACTACTTTTCTTATCAGTAGTCATTATCACACTAGCCATAACTTACAAGTGATATTCTATATAAGAAATGGATGAGTGTATGGAAACTATGATGTTAACAGAAGTAGACCAAAGTCAATGTCAGTTAAGTACATTAGGTCATAAAATAAATTCAATGTATCTAGAGAGCCATCAAGAAAATTCTCTGCTTTGGACCCTTTTCTGCCCTAGGTCTCTTAGGTTTTTTATTTTAAACAACTAAGCTGTATTTGATTAATTTTTTTCTCCAACACTCTTCTTATTCCAAATGCTACATGATAGGCCAGAGGTTTTTCACTGCTTAAATGCAATAACTAATTACATGTATAAACTGCCCTTATGTAGGCAGGTTGTTGATTCATTTCACACCTCCTATGATTGATGATAGAGACTTCATTTGGCTTTTCTCTACATCCATTTGTCTGCAAACGGAATTCTTACATAGTATAGTTGTGAACTTTGTTTTTCATAATAACAGCATTTAAGAAAGATTAGTGTACAGAGGATGTCTTGCAAACCATTGGAGGATGTAATTCTTCTGATAAGGGCAAACATCTTATTACAGAAAGAAAACTATTAGGAGAGTGCTTCTTTTGCAGTTAATAGTGCAAAAGAACTTTAAAATAGTGTAATAGTGTAAAAAAACTTTACTTTTATTGCTAAAAGTAAAGTTTTTAAATGTAAAATTAATGATGATTGACTACCCACCACTTTTTTAATATTTTATACCTATCATTATAAAGCTAAAGATCTCTATTTTGAATGCAGTTGGTTTTTGGGAATTCTGAGAAATTGTGCTAGCAAACTATATAATATATCATATTTCTAAATTACATTTTAACTATTTGTAAGCACACTGTAGACAGACTCTGGTGGTTTGTTTTTCTATCTTTTCATAAATCTGTTGAATTGACTTAATTTTCACTTAAGATATAGGAATATGCAGGTTATTCTAAGAAGAACAAATATTACATCTCTTGTTTTGTATTTTATTCTGAAGCCGAAAAAGAAATTGCTTTACATCTTCAATCAGAAATTTCATCAGATGGGCAAAAAGATGAACTTAACCCAAATACATCTCAACAAGAAAGTATTGCAAAGATTCCTAAAGGTCCTCCTGAACACTCGATTATCAGCTGTGACTCCCAGGCCCTAAATATGTTAGCTGATCTGGCATTAAGTTCTGCTGCTGCTTCTATACCATCTTGTAAGCTCAGGAACCTTCCCTGCTTCTCTGAATTGCCACAAAACAATGTTTTACTCACTAAAGAAAATTCATTGCATGGTGCCTCTGACCATGAATATCATAAGGGAGTTAAAAGTCAGAAAGCTGTACTACTACCTAAACCATACTCTAATGAGTTTAGTTCACAGTCAGACTTAACTCATAGCCAAGAAGAAAACTCGGTACCTTGTGCTCAGCCCCTTGCTGTTGCCCAGCCAGCATCCCATGAGGAAGCTCGAGAATTCTCAGATGCAAGTCAAAACTCTGTTGTTGTGGAACATTCCTATGCCTTGCTCCTTGCTGAGCAGTCAAAGAAACATCTGCATCAGAGAAAGCTACCAAGCCCTGCTTTTATAAAGAATGGGACAAAAGGCCCTGAAGCTGGAACACCTATAGGAAAGGTCATGCCATTTCGGCATCTACAGAACACCTCCCCTCTACAAAAGCATTCTGAAGATTCATTGACTAAGCGCAAAAATCTGTTTGTATCTTCGAGCCTTAAAGAGTGTTTTTGCTCTCATACTGTTCTTAGTTGTGATGGCTCCTTTAAGATTACTTTCAAATGTGAAGGAGAGTATGTATTCAGCTTAGATAGCAAATACACCAGCAACCCATTGGAGAAAACTGTTGTGAGAGCATTACATGGGTAAGTACTACAAGGAATACAGGTTTTTGTTGACATCATTGATAAGATGTAAGACTAATGGCTGACTTTAGGGAAGGATAAAATACTATAAAGCCATAATACAATGTCAAGTGTGTGTTTACTGAGAGTTGACAATGACAGATTTTGCCATTGTTGATGACCACATGGAGAACTTTTAAATAAATTTAACCTTGTAAATGGATTTTCATTTACAATGTTTTTAATCAGATAGAGAGGAGTGAATTATTTCAAATGAATGAATGATTAAGTTTTTTCCTAAGAAGGCAATGGTAGCACACATCATTAATCCCAGCACCTTGGAGATAGAGGCGGGTGGATCTTTTTGAGTTCAAGGACAGCCTCATCTACAGAGTGAGTTTCAGAACAGCCAGGGTGACAAGAGTAACCCTGTCATAAAAAACAAAACAAGACAAACCACGGCAACAATAATAGACTTATTAGCACTACAGGCTTCTGGAGGTTAAATTAATTAAAATGGCTTTCTTAGCTATTGCCTCTTGTAACCTGGAATAAGTATGTGCTTCTATGCAGTGATTCCCAATCTGTCCTATATACACCTCATTTAGAAATCTCATTGAGCTGCAGATTCTGGTGCATTCTGGGGTCTATATCACAAGCTTCAAGATTGTCAGTGGTGGATTAGTCTGGATAGTGGTTTCTGAGTATGGGTTTAGTGGACGCTGTGTCCTGAGGGTTATTAATATTTTACTAGTCTTTTACAGTGACTTGCCTGCCATAATAAATGGTAGCCATTATTGTTAACAAAAAGAATTAACACTACAGAATGTCATTCAGCATTTGTGAATTATTTTATATTAAGTAAATAACATTCCAGATTACCAGATTTCTTTCCTTGCATGGGTTCACAGAGGTAGTTGACTTCCTAGTTAGTCTGATTCCTGTATAACTCTGCAGTTCTCTTAACTCCAGTTCAGCCCATTTCAGCTGTCTGCTGTCTTTTGCCTAAGGCCAGAAATGTTTTGTATCTTTTTAGAACACTATTTAGAACTAAACTCTGAAAATAATATCGTTTTTACTACATTGTCCAGAGAACATTCTAATCATTATACTTTTCTAACTATTATAAGAGACAAAAATGAAAACTAAATGAACTAGCCATTCTCAGCCAAACTAAAGTAATAAGAATCTGGAGAGTTGCAAGAACCATTAGTACCACAATAGACAAGCTGTCTCCAGAGTACATTTGGGTGGTAGGAAAGACAAATGGTAGACTAAGAATCAAGAGATTCAACTGTGCTTCCATATAAGTTTTGTGATTTGTAATAAGTTACTTAATGTTCTTGATCCTTGGTTTTCTTGTATTTAAAGTGAATGGGTTATACTTCATAATTATTTGTTAAATTAACTCTTATTGTTTCATATTTGTAATTTTTAAAATAAAAATGAGCACAAGAATCAATAGAGGAACCTGTTTATGATAATTAACTAAAAGTAGCATTATTTTTTACATTTTCTTTAACATCTCAGACCCTGGAATACTGATTTGCCTGAAAATATGGAAGATGTGAAGCTTTTACTTCATATATGGGTAGCTCTGTTCTACAGCAAAAAGAACAAAGCCATCGGGTCACCTCGAAAGGTAGTAGAACACAAAAACCCAGCAAAATATGTATGCATAAATAGGTCTTTAGAATCTTTGGATCACAGTGAAATTGAGGAGTTTTCCAATATGGAAAGACCCTCTGTTGGAGGGTCTATAGACCCTCTGTTGGAGACTAAGGAAACACACATTGGTCATGCCACCAATATGACCTTTCCTGGACCTAACTGCGTGCTTCCTTTCATTAATCCACCAACTACCAGAGACTTGGAACTCTGTGTACAGAATGACCAGAAAGAAGCATTTACAGAGGAATGTCACCTGGATACTTCAGGAAATCAGAATTTCATCTGTTCTTGTAATACTGAGGTGAGATGCTATTTTATCTGCCAGTATTAATTTTTTTTTTGATGATTTTTCATTTTGTATGTAAACGTATTCAAAACAAGGTATTATTTCAGGGAAAAAAAAAATGGGTCTTCCAGCTAAGTAAGGTATTTTAATTCCCCAAACAATCTTTATAAAGTGTTCCTCTCGCTGGGCGGTGGTGGCGCACGCCTTTAATCCCAGCACTTGGGAGGCAGAGGCAGGTGGATTTCTGATGTTCGAGGCCAAGCCTGGTCTACAGAGTGAGTTGCAGGACAGCCAAGGCTATACAGAGAAACCCTGTCTCAAAAAACCAAAAAAAAAAAAAAAAAGTGTTCCTCTCATCGTCTACAGCTAGGTGGTTTTTTTTGTTCTTTTTCTTTCTTTTTTTTTTGTTTGTTTGTTTTTGTTTTTTGTTTGTTTGTTTTTGTTTGTTTTTTTTTTGTTTGTTTGTTTTTTCGAGACAGGGTTTCTCTGTGTAGCCCTGGCTGTCCTGGAACTCACACGGTAGACCAGGCTGGCCTCGAACTCAGAAATCCGCCTGCCTCTGCCTCCCAAGTGCTGGGATTAAAGGCGTGTGCCACCACTACTTGGTTTAATGCTCCATTTATTAAATGACTGATGGGACATTTTAATAAAGTATAGAATTCTGGTCTCTGATGTTTATTTGTTTTTTCTTTTGTTTTTAAATGTGTGCTTGTTTCTTTGCTTGAGTCATACTTCACTTTGTAGCCAGGTACCTGATTCTACCCTCTGAATATTGGAATTACAGGGATATGCCCACTACCCCCACAAGCTAGCTAAGTGGTAGAGTGCTTACTTAATGTATACAAGGTCCTAAGTTCAAGCTTTGTACCACAAAAAAAGGAAACAATACATTCCTAATGGGACGGTGATTTCTTAGATATTAAGACTCAAAAAACCAAACCCTTGCCATTTTTCATATATGTAATTTTTCTTAATCCGTTGAACTCTTTTTTTTAAAAAAAAAAAATTTTGTCATTTCAGGTAACTGGATGTAAAGTCAAACAAGAATTATCAGATAAACTAGAGACTTCTAATGTTGTGCTTTCTGGTGTTATAAGTCCCCAAAGTAATGGAACTTGTATTCCCAGTGAAGATAAAACCTGTCAGAGCACAAAGATGGTTTCTTATAATGACTCTGTCACACAAGCAACCTTGACCACAGCTTACGATGGGGCCAGCAGTGAGTCAATGTGTCAGAAGTCTGTGTTCGACAACCTTGAGAACAAAGTTGATACTTGTCACCCATCACTGCTGATAAAAACAGGCGCTGTACAGGATGTTATCCAGCATAGCAGCCTCATAAATAACAAATGTCAGACCTCCGTGGAAAGCGGGGATGATAATGTGGAATGTATGATGGTTAATCTTGAGCCAGTTACTCTTGCTTTTGAAAAAAGTGCCAATGTACCAATACATACAGAAGTAAATACAACTGACAAACCTACAGAGTTTAATACCGAGTTGGTTAAACAAGTATCCCCTGCCTTGAGTATTCAGTATCCTGTGTCTGCATTGGAAAAGGTACAAACACAAAGTCCTAGAGATGTTCCCTCTCTCACCATGTCAGAGTATAAAGATAGTACGTGTCTTTCAGCCTCTTCGATAAAAAAGGAAACACCTCCTGAGAGCCTGTATCTATTACAGAAAGAGATTCCTCCTCTGACATCATCAGCTGATGAAGGATTAATAATGGAGGCACTCTCATTAGTTAAAAGTTCTAGTTGTTCGTTAGCCAGTGATAAAACAAAGTACCCACTAGATGCCTCTTTAAAGTCTCAGAATGGCTTGAGCATGTCTTTAGATGAAGTTCTAGAACCATCGCAAGTTAAAGTCTCATCAACCTCTGTTACCTTGAGGGAACAACAGTCCCCTAACTGTATTCCAGCAATGAGTGATGTAGCAGGTGGCTCTTCAGAAATAATTAATAGTGACAACAGTAGTCTAAACCAAGACAAGATTTTGCAGACATTTAGTTCAGTATTTCCCAAACAAACTGATCTCTCACTGAATAGGGAAGAAGTTAGCATGGAGTTGTCAGGGGAAGATGCTGATATTGATCTAACTCTAACAATATCACCACCTACAAGCCTCAATGAGGAGATACCAACTGGTGAAATTGAACAATTGCAGGAGGCCCCAGTAGCAAATGAAAGACAACAGAGTAGATCTGAAGAAATGGTTGAACCAGAACAGGAGAGACTCATAAAAAAAGAAACAAATACAGCTAGCTGTATGTCAGTGTATCCTGTGGAATCCAGAGAACTATTAAAAAATTGTTCCCCTAAGGTTGCAGAGAAAGTTAATGTTACCTCGGACTTTTCCTTTGGCCCTCTAATAGAAGTGTCACCAGCCACAAGTCCTGATCCCATAGTACAGACTGAAGACAGACAATCAACTCCATGTTGTTTAAAACTCCGTGGCTTACAGTCTGAGAAAACTAACAAGTTCTCTGAGATTAAGTCAGGAGACGTACCAGAGAAAGAAAATCTTGTTGGTCCTAAGAGTCCAAAAGGACAAGATAAGTTAGCTCAAGTACAAGTGCAGCTCTCAGCCGATACAGAAGTAGAAGGCAGAGTTACTGTGCCTGGTAAAGTAACTGAGATCAGTGTCCCTAGTGAACATAATGAGAATTTATCTTTCTTAGAAAAGGTACAGTGCTATGATACAGAGTTAAACAAGCCTATCTCACCTGCCAGTTTTAAGCCTCTTGAGAAACCTGTAAAATCAGGAAATTCATTGGAGGCAGATTGTATGGAGAGCAGAAACATGGACATAAATCACCTTGCCTTGGAGTCCAGTGTACCCTCAGGTTGTCCTAGAAAAGTTGTTGAAAATAAATCTTTGACGGAAACATTGGTTTCTGTAACCACAAGTGGAATAGTGAATATGTCATTAAAACAGACTAGTTCTGAAACCATTAAGAAAAATGTCTGTGACGGTGATGTAAAAACAGAAGCTGATAGTAATATGCAGGCTGGGGCAGTGGACTCTGCCTCCATTGACAATACTGATGTTCAGACATACTGTCATCCAGAAGTCTCAAAGTTTGTTTCTTCCTCTGACAGTGCTCAGTGCACCTATTATACAAAACCAGTAAGTGTAGAGCCAGGGTTTCAAACACAGGAAATACCCGTAGTCAGAATGGCCAGCTTGCTTAAGAATATTGGAACTGAATTACATGAAGAAAGGATGGATCTCAGTGCTACTGACCTTCAGTCTAACTCCACGTCTACGAAAGATGAACAAAAAACAATTTGTGTGCTGCAGGACACAATATGTGAAGTAAAAGAGTTCTTGAATGGTGATGTTTTCTCCCAGAATGCTCATTCTTGCCAAAATATAGTAGACTTCAGTGAAAGTATCAGCGAAGAGCCTTCTTCCTTAGTTCCAGAATTTGTTGACTCTGTTTGTGGTGTCTACAAAGAACATACTTTCAGTGAAAGCCCTAGCATGGAACATGAAACCAAGGCAGATGCTGAAACACTAAGCAGGGATACAGAGATAAGTGTAAATGCTTCCATGTGCTGTGGACCATGTTCTGGAGACTGTGTTCAGGAGTCTCTTGATTGTAAAAACTGCAAGTTTGATGTGGAGAATTTGAGAGGTAATCACACAACCCCAAAAGATGCTGTAAAGGATAGCTGTGACTCTTTCACAAGCTTAAACAACAGTGATGACACCTGGGCCTGCTCTAGCAAAATTTCAGCACTTGAGACACACATCCCACCCAGAAACCAGGAAATGGAACCACGTCCTATCTCACCAAATAGAAAGTGTATGCCACGCTACATCCAGATCCCAGATTCCCATGGTATCCCCAAGACTTATGCTAACTTTACTATAACAAAAGAGTTCAAAAATACCAAAAGAAGGTTGCACAGCCTGAAGAGGCATCGGAGTGCAAACTGCAACCTCCTCAGCTCCTGGACTAGCACCTGGCATGTGACAGATGACCTTACTCAGAATACATTAGACCTAGAGTACTTGCGTTTTGACCATAAGCTAAAACAAATAAAAAAGAAGGAAGATTCTCAGCAATCTTCCCCTTCCAACAACATCTTACCTGAGGAATCACTCATCCAAATCTTGATTGGAACATCCCCCTCCACACAAACATCTGAGGCCTCAGGTCTACATCTTCCACCCAAGAGCAAAAGCCCCATTCTGGTGACAGTTGTCCACTCAGACACCAGACAGCAGAGTCATCACAGAAGAGGCTACTCACCTAGCAGTCTAGACGACTCTTCCTCTTTTTGGAAGGAAAAATGTAGTCAAATTAGAAATCTTAAAGATTCGGAAGGAATTCAGACTGTTCCATTCCACCTCAATAAACTGAAATACAACAGTACTTTAAAAGAATCTAGAAATGATATTTCACTTATTCTAAATGAATATGCTGAATTTAATAGGATAATGAATAATAGCAACCAGATTGTTTCCCAAGAAAAAGAGTTAAATGTAGCTTCTGCAGAAGCTGTGTCCCAGGAAACATACCAGCCAAAACAGTCGATATCCTACAAAGATGTGATCACAGACTTGTGTGCCACTCTGCATGTCAAACTAAAAGGAGTTATGAGAGAGGCTTGTAAGAGCCCTTTCTGGTTCTACCTCGTTGAAACAGAAGATAAGTCATTCTTTTTAAGGACAAAGGTAAAGTACTAGCTTACTCTATACTATATTATCTTCTCATTTTAGTTTATTTTAGAAGTAATAAATTTAGAAGTTTAGGTGTAAAAAGAAATGGTATGGGATGTGATGTTTAGTTTTTAATCTTTGTTCTTATTGTGTACTCCATGGCAGGTGTTGTCAATAACTCATATGGAACAGAAATTCCAACAGGGCAAAAGTGAAAAGCTAATGGTGAATCAAGACAAATGCTGGCCTCCCTCATGTCAGACTTTGACCATGGTTACATTAGTTTTCAATGACCACATTCTTACCATTCAATTTTTTAAAAGAAAAATTATATTCCAGGACTATGATGATGGCTCAGTCAGTAGTAAAATGTGGGCCATACAAGTATATGAAGGCCTGATCACAGTGTTCATACAAAAAGCTGTGTACATGGCCTGTAATCCAAACACTTGTGAATTCCTGGGGCTTGCTGGCCAGCCATTCTAGTTAAATAGATTAACTCTAGGTTTGGTGGAAAACCCTATATCAAAATGGTGGAGATCAATAGAAGATACCTGAGTATCAACTTTGGCACCCACATTCATTTATACACAGAACTCATTCACCAAATGACTTTTTCATTGATGATACCTTGGAGGAAAGTAGATAATACCTTCTGAAATGAAAGCATGTCTACTATCATAACACTTTATGAAAAGTAGTCTTTATACTAATTCAGATATATCCTACAAAGGGCTTAGTGATGCAGAGAAAAATATGAGGCGACAAAGAAAAAAAGGTATGGGACAGAGGGATCAGAAGGACAATAACTCAGTTTGCAGGGGTGACAGGCTGGTCAGCACCACTGGACATAGTTTACTGTCAAGAGATGAGTTTGACACATGAAAGAGCCAAGCTAGGAAGGGACTCACTAATGTTTTTAAAAGATATTAGCAGGAATCGTACAGATGGCCCAGCAGTTAATAATACTTGGCTGTTCTTGCAGAGGACCTGGAGTTGGTTCCTAGCACCCACCCAGTGACTCATAACTGTCCATGGGCAGTTGAATGGTTTGAAAATACTGATAGTATTTCACCACGAAGCCACTGTTTATAATAAAGAGTAACGACGTTTGTACAAAGGTACAACTTTTAAGTGAGGAAATGAACACAAACTTGAGAATAATATGCGTTCAAGAGCACAGTGTGTGTTGAGTGTGGTGGCTGACTCCTATAAATTCTAGCAGTTGGATGGCTGAGATGGGAGAATCACAGACGATTTGAAGCCTGGCTACAGGGTGAGCCTATCTCACAGCACAGAGTTCTATAAGCTTTGGAAACATCCTGAATAATTCTGGCAAGTTGTGAACTATTCTTTAGTGGTGGGATACAGGACTGTTTGTAAGATGAGGATCTGCAAACAGTGACAGATCAATCTTAAGTATGTTAGTAGACTATTAGAAGAACTTGATCAAAAATTATACTGTCCCTTTTGAGTGATAATAAAACAGTCAAATGTTCACCTGTTTGGAGATCCAAGGCAGACAAAGTAATACATCACAAAGACAATAAACGTTCTGGCTGCTTGTGAAGTATAATTGCGGTGTTCAATGACAAGCCATAATCCTTCATGCAAAAGTGTAACATCAGAGGCATACGGGAGGATGGAGGTGAGGTTCTTTCATAGTGCACATTCAACCTTCCCAGTTAGGCTTCACAAGGAGCCGCTCTGTGAGGTAAAATGCTGACCTGTCAGAACATGTAGCTCCTTATAAATGTGTACTCTTAAGTGCATCATCCCTTTATTCCGATATGAACAGCCAAGGAACAATTAACTCTTCAACTTGGTTTTCATTAGCAATAAAGGAATGCACTGGTATGTTGCTAAAATTCTAGCTCTATATTAAAATTAACAGCATTATGTAAAGACCTAGCAAACCTGTCCAGTCTCACTCTCTTGAATGTGAAACTTTATGTATGTGTATTATTTTGGATTTTTTTTCTTTAAAGCAGCCTTTGATATTTTATAAACTGCTTTATCATTAAAATAAACTTCTTGCTTGGGCTGTTGAGATTGCTTAGTAAGAAAATTAGACACCACACCTGACAACCTGAGTTTGAGCCCCAGGACCCACGTGGTAGGAGAGAACCAAATCCTGAAAGTTACCACCTGACCTGTACATGTAGTCCATGGCATGTGTGTCTGTGCACTCATTTACATATATACACAAAACATATACTAATAATTTTTAACTAAAAACTGAAATCCAGTTCATAATTATGTGTGTGTTTATTTAGTAATAAGACCAGTAGCTACTTTCGTTGCCTTAGAAATAGGATTTTTTTTTTTAACATATTGTTAAATACTTTTGTTTGCTTCCTATTGAGATGTGTTGCTAAGTAGCTGAGGCTGGCCTAGAACTCAAATTTCTTTCTCAGTCTCTCAAGTGCCAAGAATATATGCATCACCATGCCCAACTGGTGGCTTGATTTTAGTAAAATATAAAAATAGTTGTACCTGGGCATGGTGGCACATACCTTTAATCCCAGCACTTGGGAGGCAGAATCAGCTGGATCTCTGAATTTGAGGTCAGCCTGGTTACATAGTGCATTCCAGGGAAGCCAAGGTTATACAGAGAGACTTTCTGTCTATAGAAACAAAAAGTTCTGTACATGTATCCTTTTTTAAGTAACAGCTATTTGTAAATCTTTCAGAGCATTCTAAAGAAAGGAGGCCATACAGAAATTGAACTGCTGGATTTCTGTCAAGCTTTTCACAGAGAAAATGAGACACTATTAGTTATCATTAAAAATGAAGACATGATTTCACATTTGCATCAAGTAAGTTTGTAATCTCACAATATGAAGACGTGTTCTAGACACTGACATTATTCTATAGTATCATGAGTCATTGTTGCTATTCTGTGTAGGGGTATAGCTATAGCTGACATATTTCCATTGATTCTTCAGTGGGAAGATACTCTGTGAGTACAATGTGGTATACTACAGAATCACCCAGGTTCTGTAGGGCAGGCTGATAAAGTGTATTAACTGAGGGAGAACTATGAAAAGATGTACTTAATGTCTGACTATAAGCAAATCATGGTTTAAAAGGACTTATGTAATATTTACCTGCTAGTTGACAAATAATTGCTTGTCCCAAGAAGCAGTTTGTGGACACTGGATAGGTGCGGATTTCTATTGTCAGTAGGCAGTGACATGAGCCTGGTGGTTTTGACACCACAGGCGAACTGGAAACAGAATGAAATTGTATGACCTAGCTATTTATAGGTCCTATGAACTTCAGTTATGTTCTCTCATGAACTATTTCCCATGTTTCTCATGAGCATCCTCTTTAATTTTGGTGAACTAATGGCCACTCATGACAAGGTCAGAACTACTCTTTATGTGTTTCAAAATGTTGGTTACTGATCTTGGCTAAAGATATTTTATTTTCAGCTGTTCATGGTCCTTGAAATCCATGGAAATGTTAATTGTTGCCTGCATGTGCCTTTCCTCATGGAAGTCCTTTTATGTCATAACAGATTCCTTCTCTACTGAAGCTAAAGCATTTTCCCAATGTCATCTTTGCTGGAGTGGACAGTCCTGAAGACATTCTGAATGACACCTACCAAGAGCTGTTTCGATCAGGCGGCTTTGTGGTATCAGATGATGTCATACTAGAAAGTTTAACATTAGGTTGGTCTTTAACTTTGAAATCTAGTTAGGTCAATTTCTCATCTCCCAGTGATACAAACACTGTTTCATCAAAAACAAAAAAAAAAAATCATTTACTATATATTGAGGGCCTAATTTGTGCCAGTTGTTGCACAACATGCTTTTAATGTAGTAATTCAGTCAGTGGACATTTATATTAACTCTAGTTTGTAGCTATTGTGAACTGAGCCCAATAAACATGTATGCACAAGCCAGATACCACGGCCTTGCATATATAACCCAGGCTTATTATAGCTGGTTTATTTGGGAACTATATTTATAGAGTTTGCAGAGAAATTTAGACCAAGTATTAAATTGTCTGTTCAGATTCCACTTCCTCCCACATTGAGTGAAAGTTCCCTTCCTCGCATACATGCTAGCGTTGCGGTCATTTGTCTTCCTGATGACTGCTGTTCTGTGCTGCGATGAATCTGAAAAAGTGGTGGCACTCTCTATTCCCTAATGGCTACATGCATTCATTGTGCTATAAAATGATCTTTGCCATTATAGCATGACCAGATAGAACTAGTTTGTGGAGTCACTGATGTTGTCCAGCCATGAAAGGTGGAGACAAGGGTCTGGTTGTTCATAAATGGCAATGGACCTTGTAACAAAAACTAAGACACATCTTCTTTTACTCTACAGTTCAACTGAAGGAAATTCTCAAAATCCTAGAAAAATTAAATGAAAATGGCAGATGGAAGTGGCTGCTTCACTACAGAGAAAATAAAAAGCTCAAGGAAGACGTCAGGTAAGTAAGTGTATGTGAAGAAGGTGCAGAAACCCTGGTCCCAATGTTTGATGTGCTTAATGTAACTCAAGCACCACAGCCATGAAGTAGTGTTACCATGGGTATCACATTCCTAAGGTCTATGTCTGCTAGTTAGCTTGGGGAGTTGGTTTTTATAGTAGGGCATTCAGTAAAAAGTATTTACAGAAACATTTATTAGAGTCAGGATTAAAGACACCCACAGTTAAGTCAGGCTTTGCTACCGTAAGCTGCAGAGATATGGTGAACAATGATCTTAGTGCTAGTGCTTTTTGTGGATACTTATTCATATATTGAGTTGTCAGGGTTTAACAGATTTAAACAAGAGGCAACTCAACTTAATCTAAAGCAGTGATTTATTGTATGTGTGCGGTGTATGTGTTTGTGTAGGTTGCCGACTCATGTGCATGGAGCTTGGTCTACATCAGGTGCCTTCTGTCACTGTCCAAATTACATTTTAAGAGGTCACATTGACCATGGAACTCATCTATTGGACTAGGCTGGTGGTTGGTCAGTGAGCCTGTCTTCACCCCACAGGGTTGGAGTTATATATGTGTGCTATGACACCTGGCATCTTCTGTGCGTGCTGGGGATCTACACTCACGTACTCCCAGCAGGTTCTTTGCTCACTCCATCACATAGCCCTAGCATCAAGGCAGTGATTTTTTTTTTTTTAAAGAAAATTAATTTTGACTGTTGCTATCAGGTATGGCAGCACACAGTATGATCTCAGCACTATGGGCAAAGCAGAGGGAAATCTCAAACTGAAGGCCAACCTGAACTGTAGAGCAAGACATTCTTTCGCCAACTCTTAGGAAAGATTAGTTGGTTTACATATAATTAGTGGAAAAGTCCACTAGACTAGTGAGAAAATGGTTGTGTTTGTGTGACTGCCTGAGAACTTTGAAGTTGCCAGCATACAGTTGAAGTGGCAGTAGCTACATGGGTTGTGACTCTGCCTTGGAATGAGGCCCAAGGTTACAATCTGTATTTTCAAAAGTGTCATTATTGTATATTGTTTAGAGGCAGCTAATCAGGACAGTGAATACAAGAACATCAAGAAAAAAGTACAGGCTTATTGACCAAGTGTTTTAACACAACTACTTAAAATGAAAGAAATGGTTCTGTAGTTAAATGACCCAAATTCATTTCCCAGCGTGTAACACATTGGATGGCCCAAACTCTAGATCCAGGGAAGCTGACACCCTTTTCTGGACTCACGTGAACCTCAGATACACAATTGAAAATGAATTGTTTTAAGCAAGAAAAGCTACTAACATTTCTTTGTATATTTTAGGGTAGATTCAATTGCACATAAAAAGAATTTAATTCTAAAGTCCTATCAGAGTGTAAGTATCATCGACTTACTTCATTATCACAACTGTGATTCTCCGTCATCAACAAAAGCTGAAATTTTGAAATGCTTGTTAAACCTGCAAATTCAACATATCAGTGCCAGGTTTGCTGTCTTCCTAACAGGTAAATATAAGCTAAATTCTAACTTTCATTACTCAGATAATGCTAACCCAGGACAGCTGTAGAAGTATCCTTCCTAATTAGTTATTGAATGCCTTAGATACATGTGAATGGCACCCATAGCTAGTAGGGTAACATGTGTTTTGACAAATGCTTAGTAAGTCCAGAGGATGCTTGCCAAAGAATGTTTCTCTAGTCAACACTCTTCTAATTAACGTTATCATATCGGGTCCTACACATGTGTTCTACTCCATCACACATTCTGAGTCTTAGCTGGACTGCCTGGTTTCCTGAAGCTGGTACAGTTGTTGTTTATGTCCCTTCCTTCCACCTGTGCTGCTGCCCTGAAATCTTCATTTCTCCTCTCATTTTAATGAATTCTGCTACCTTGAACAAAATGGAAAGTCCTGGCCTTTTGTCATAGTTTTTTTTTCCCCCCCCTTCCTTTACAGACAAGCCCACAATCTCCACAGAAATCTTTGAAAATAATGGAATCCTTGTTACAGATGTAAACTACTTCACTGAAAATATACAAAAGATAGCAGCTCCATTTAGGAGTAGCTATTGGTAAGAACTTTTTGTAAAACTCCCCTTGAAAACAAGTATTGGCAGCACACACTGCCACTGAGGGAAAGAATGCTGTTCAAAAACTGCCCTTTGAATTGTAAAATTTCACTTTTGCCTATGAGTAGAATTCCAGTCTCTTCTGTGATTATCACAGATGAGATTAATTAGCCAGCTTTGACTTCCTCCAGTGATGTCACTTGCAGCCAGTCTGGGTTGACATGGTCAACAGTATAACGTATGATGCATAGGCCTTTTCCACTAAGTAGTTATCCCAGTTGTATTTCTTGGTCATTTTCTTACCAATTTTGTGTTCCTACAGGTGATTTTGGAGTTGAGACTAGACATGGAGTGTGCCAACAAGAAATTCATGTTTTCCTGTGTCTAAAAAACTCCAAATACATTCAAGCAACTCTCATTTAAATAATCAGTGTTTTGTTTCTCATACTTTGCTGTAATGTCTCATTTCATCATGGATAGTTGCCATTAGCTTTGGGTTATAATGTTGAATATTGTTGTAAATTATTTTCAACCTAAACATAATGCATTCAAGACTATTAACTGAGCTAAATATTAAAACTTGAGACCCTCACGTTTATGTGGCTAAAGCTAAGTCTATTTTGACCAACAGCTGTTTTTGCGTGTAGTCAGAGGCTTATGAACACGTGCATGTTTCAGAGGTTTTACCACATTGTAGAAAGTATAAATCTGTAATGGTTGTTTGCTGTTACATAAGAAACACTACATAGACAAAAACTTTTTTTTTTCATAAATGACAAATTTCTACACTTTTACACTTGGGTTTTTTAATGCTGCACTACAAAAAAATCAATTGAGGAAGAAATCCTTTATTTATGATATTAGAAATTTCTTAAATCTTTAAAATACAAACAAGAAAAAAAAACATTTGTATACTATTTGAAACAAAGGCTTTATACGTAGTTTGGGGTTTTTATTTTGTTGTTTTGTGTTTTTTTTTTTTTTTTTTTAAATAAAGACACTGAAAATACAGTCATTTGTAGTCTGTGTGCAATGTCTTAGCAAGGTTTAGGTCATCACCGGGATACTTTTAAGGAAGAATCCTGGCCGGGCGGAGGTGGCGCACGCCTTTAATCCCAGTACTCGGGAGGCAGAGGCAGGCGGATTTCTGAGTTCGAGGCCAGCCTGGTCTACAGAGTGAGTTCCAGGAGAGCCAGGACTACACAGAGAAACCCTGTCTCGAAAAACCAAAAAAAAAAAAAAAAAAAAAAAAAGGGAAGAATCCTACTTCTGCCTTTTAGTAACTAACTCTTGGTCTTTGGTTCCTAAAGCTATACGTGGTGCAGAAAGGAAAGCATTAACTTGTTCTCAATATGGACAGCAGAGCTGAGGTCATAAGGGAAACACCAGGGGAATGCCAATTTTAGTGATCTTTACTTTCTTTTTCTTTTTTTTTTTTTTTTTGGTTTTTCGAGACAGGGTTTCTCCAAATAGCCCTGGCTGTCCTGGAACTCACACTCTGTAGACCAGGCTGGCCTCGAACTCAGAAATCTGCCTGCCTCTGCCTCCCAAGTGCTGGGATTAAAGGCGTGCGCCACCATCACCCAGCGTGATCTTTACTTTCTGACCTGCACCTATGTGAGCATGTTAACCTCCGCATCTTAGGACTACTCTACCTTCCCTGCTGTGAGGGGCTACACTCAAACCATGAAACTAACACAGGTTGCTTCTTGTGCAGTATTTGGTGATAAGAAGGGTGGGGGGAGCACAACTACTAAGATCACCAATGAGCATGGTAGCTAATGAAAAATGCAACTAATAAACCGAAGCCAGGAAATGGTGCCCATCCAAAATCTTTGTGCATAGCAATTGTTCTGTAGTCTTCATACGCAGGACATAGACACACACCACCAAAAGAGTGGTTTCCAGAATTTGGCTTTATTTTGCAGTACAGAAATCATTTGGAGCCACTTTGGAACAGACATCATTGAAATTGAGGCTCTGTCAAATCAATACTGCATTGCAGCTTGGTCCATTGAAGAAGCCATATATTTTTACCTGCTTTACCTTAAGGTTCCTTTCCCTTTCTCAGCAATTGTAGGTTGAAATACCACATACTGGCTTCCTCCAACTCCCTAAGTCTAAAGTTTGGTTAAAAGTTTATACCCACATAAGCAAAACATGTGGCTTTCCTATCTGGGCCCTGCTGTAATACTTGACATAACAAAATAGAGAAAACTTTGAACGTTTTCAGAAACCAAAGGATTTTCAATTTAGACTCCCAGTATCAGGATGGCACAAATTGTATGGATCCAGCTCTTGGGCAACATCACACAATTGCAAAGGCTACACTGATTAATAAAAGATACAAGTACTGTATCGAGTTCTCTGTATCGATACTTTGTTTAGCAGCTCCTTCACTAGAAGAAAAATGCAGTCTGGTTAAACTGAACAGAACCAACCAATTCTGACTAGCCATTCCATGAAAACAAGTTAATACATGATATTAGAAAAGTGAAGGAGTATTCACTGGTATAGCACTCTTCAATCTCCATTTCGATCATAAAAGCAGGGCTTACAATATTGATTTCATACAATATACATTATTTGCCAAATTTTAAGTATGTCTTAATTACATAATATGTACTGCTGTTAGTCTTCTCCATAAATGTCATTCTTCTTGCGCTTCATTTCTTCAAAGTCAAACTCAGATCCTGTCATCCTCTTATAGATATCTTTAATGTCATCACAGGTTGTCTCAAAGTGGGTGGTAGCATCATAGGCACGGGAAATAAAGATCTGGAATTAAGAATTAAACAGCCTCAGACTACTAGGGATGGATGTTCCCCAATAAAGACTAGTAACATCTTTATCAGATCATCACACTTACCTGACTATCTGTTCCCAAATCTTTAGGTACAAAGAGGTCACTGATGCTGACAAATCTATATGGGGAAAAACAAATCAGCATCACTGCTTTGCCTTATTTTCTAAGCCAGAAGCATTCTAATTATTCCCAGCAGCCAATGACTGTCTTGTTCTCAGAACTGCCTGACCACGCAACAGATACCAACATCTCAGTTTTGATTTTAGTTGACAGGAATGAGTACAATACTCACTTCTGTTCAATTGGTTCCAAGAGCTCCAAAGCTGGTCTGATTTCTTTCTCTGGTTCCTTGGTCTCCACAGTTGTACTTACAATGGCAATATACTTGCCCTGTGCTGCCACATTATGTGCAAAGGAGATCATGCAAACATAGATATCTAGAAGTAAAGAATAACATACCTGACACTTGTAAACTCTGAGAATAAGGGCACTCAAGTATCACATGCTTTTTCTTCATTATAAATTAAAATTACTTGAAATGGGCAATGTCATCTCAATGTGTTATGTATGAAGATAAAACTAAATCTTGGTAAATTATAAATATTAATGAAATTTCTCTTGACTACGGTATGGTTTGGATGTAAAATGTCACTTAAAACAGACTCATACTCTGAAGGAATTGGTCTTCTGTTGGTGATGCTCTTGAAAGATAACTGGATCATCAAAGTGTTAATATCATTGGCCCATTGATGAGTTCAGAGTTGAGTGTGCTGTTAGAGAATAGGGTCTAGCACAGTGGTTCCCAATCTTCCTAATACTGTGATCCTTTAATAAAGTTCCTCATGTTGTGGCAACCCCAACCATAAAATTATTTTTGTTGCTACTTCATAATGGTAATTTTGCCACTGTTCCGAATTCTAATGTAAATATCTAATATGTAGATTATCTGATATGTGACCCCTGTAAAAGGGCCATTCAACCCCCAAAGCGGTTAAAAACTACTCAAGCAGAAGAAATAAGTGACTGGGCATCATATCTTTGAAAGATATAATCTTGTGCCCAAGACCCTTTCTTGTCTTTGCATTCGCAGTTTCCTTGAGGTAAGCAGTCGTTACCATATACTCATATTGACATGAGTCAATAACCACTGAGACCAATTACCAGTGACAGCTGAGTCAACTGACCAGACTAAAAACATAAGCCAAAATCTTTCTTCCTCCGGGGTGGTTTTCCCATAGAAAAGCTCACTAAAACCTTAAGAGACTGAGGATGTATATGACTATGAACTGCTAAACCTGGCAATGAACTCTGCCCCAAGTATGGCTCACATCAAATATAAAAAAATCACAGTAGCTGGGTTGGTGAGACCGCTCAGCGGTTAAGAGCACTGAGTGCTCTTCTGGAGGTCATGGTTCAAATCCCAGCAACCACATACATGGTGGCTCACAACCATCTGTAATGAGACCTGATGCCCTCTTATGGGGTGTCTGAAGACAGCTACAATGTATTTACGTAGAGTAAATAAATAAACCTACAATAAATAAATAAAACCTTTGGGTTGGAGTAAGTGGGGCGAGAGGGAGAAGGGAAGGAGGTGGGGGAAGAAACTAACAAAGCTGGAAGCCCACAAGAGTAATCCATGCACTCCAGACAAGAAGCCAACATTCCAGGCAGTGGATTTACAAGGCTGAGATCATTTCAGTGCACTGCTGCTAGGAGGACCACATCTGGCTTCCCAGGTCTGCTTCCATGTCACAGGAAAGTCTCTACTCTAGTATACTAGAGAGTAAAGGCAGGAATCTGGGTGAAAACACTAAGAAAGCTCACAAAATTCTTCCCTCATCTGTCCTTCAAAACTCACCTGACTTACGGTTGACTTGGTTCTGTGGAATGATGATCTGGCAGGAGTTAGCATCATTGGTGTTCTTGATAGGGTGGCTAAGGATACAGATCACTCTGATTACCTGACCTACTTTTTCAACCCGATCTTTTACATAGCTGGGATCACATATGAGCTGCTTACAGCGAGCAATCTGCAAAAAAGCATTTAAAGGGTCATTATAAAGAAGACGTAAAAACATGGCACTATGTCCCAAATTCATGTATTAGAAAGTTAAGCTCTGAAATGTATATTGAAACCTAAAGACTAAAATCAGTAACTAAAACAATCTTGAAAAAGAACACAGAAAGAGGACTCCCTTAAAGACTACAGCGGTCAATACGGTGTGGTACCTGGTTTGGCCCACAGACAAGAGAAGCTAGAAATAAATATGCATATTTTCAAGTGATTTTTGACAAACCAATTTTGAGACATGGCAAGTCTTAAAAACTTGTGGCATACACCTGTAATCTCAGCAATTAGATACAGAGGTAGGATCAAAATTTTGAGGCCAACCTGTTTATACTTTAGGTCAGCGAGGGCTACCTGGGTGTCCTTATAAAACTATTAATACACTAAAGAAAAAAGCTAAAACTTACCCAAGACCATAAAGAACTACAATTCCAAAAATTCTTAAAAGATGTATGGGAAAAAGCTTTATTTATTATAATTTGGTAGTGTTTAGCACACTGAAGACTAATTTGTGTGTATCAATCAGTATGTATTAAATTTTTAATTTAAAAGAAAAGGAAGCCAGCCGGTGGTGGCGCACGCCTTTAATCCCAGCACTTGGGAAGTAGAGGCAGGCAAATTTCTGAGTTCAAGGCCAACCTGATCTACAGAGTGAGTTCCAGGACAGCCCAGGCCACAGAGAAACCCTGTCTCAAAAAAAAAAAAAAAAAAAAAAAAAAAAAGAAAAAGAAAAGAAAACATGACAAGAAATATTTGCAAATAATATATCTGATAGGAAGTAACAGTCAAAGTATATCAAGAAAATTCATCAATTTTTTTTTTTTAAAACACCTGATTAAAAAATGGGCAAAGAGACAAGCATTGATGCCACATGCCTTTAATCCCAGCCAGCAATCAGGAGGCAGAGAAAAGTAGATTCTTTTGGAATTGAAGACCAAAATTCAAAATTTGAATTTTGAGTTGGAAGCTAACCAGATGTAGAGAGCAAGTTCCAGGACAGCCAGAGCTATATATAGAAAAACCTTGTCTCAAGCAAAAACAAAGAGCAAAGAATTTGAACAGGTACTTCTCTAAAGACGCTCTACAAATTGGCTATGTAGCACATCACTAAAAGAATCAGTAATGGCCAATCAAAACCACAAGACCCCGATTAGGATGACTGTTACCCAAACAGAAAGTGAGAACAGGGTATGCGCACTCTTCGTGAGAGCATGATACGATACGGCTGATGTCACAGCATGGCAATTTCTCAAAAAAAAAAAAAAAATTTTTTTTATTTAATCCAGCAGTTCAACCTCTTGAAATATAAACAAAAGAACTGAAGGCAAGATCTTAAAGACAGCTATTTGTACACCAGTTCACACTGGAGCATTACTCAAAATATCTATTGGTAAATAATTTATAATTTAATAATCAGTGTATTTTTTCTTTTAGTATTTTTTTCTTTTAAAACAGTATACTGGGCTGAGCCTACAAAGTATAAGGTCCTAGATCCCACCCCAAGCTACTCCAAATATTTATTATCTTCATAACTTAAAAAGTTCATAATTATTGAACTACAGGTAAGCATTTAAATTAGCTTTGCTAATCATAAGTTTTCCCTGGGCAGTTGCAAGGTAATCAGAAGTAAATCAAATCCTCGCTCTACTCTGCCTTCAAGAGATCACTGTTAAACTATCATGTGTGCAAGCAGAAAGTAGTCAATATATGGTACAGCACTATAAACAGATGATGCCATCATCTTAAGACTTAGTATTACAGCCACTTCTGTTTCATATCAAAACCCTAAAGCTTTCTGAAGACACCTGGGAGAAGATTAAAAAAAAAAGAAAGAAAAGGAAGGAGGAACAAAAAACTGTATTAAAAAAAAAAAGAACTTTAACCAACTGGACAGGCAGACCCAGACAGAGCGTGCATGTGTGTATCCAGCATGTACTATCAATGTCCAATACCACACTGTTTAGCAGACAACACATTTTCTTCACAAGAACAGTTACTTACCTCTCCTTCAGATTTTACACCAACCACTTTTCCATTTTGCACAATGATTTCTTCAATTGGTTTATTCAACATGTAGGTACCTCCATATATAGCACTTAACCTAAAAAAGTTTTTTAATCAATTATATTCACAATTTTAAGAACTGTTAAAAATCTCCCTTCCTAAATCTAGATGAATTATATATAGCATCTAATGAAAGGTACTGGGCCATAAACAAATACGACATGAAAGTATGAGGGAGAATTGTTGGGAAGAAAGGGTTTGAGGTGGGAGAAGAAATATTGGGAGGTAAATAAAGGTTTAAAAAAAAAAAAGAAGAGTGGTCCAGTATAGATAAAAGTAAAAGTAAATCAGTATAAAAAGAAAAATCATGTTAAGCAAAATAGAGACAAATCACAATTCTTCTCAAACACAACAACACATTTCTATATGTATTTCTAATGCATAATTTAACATTGATAAATACATACACACACACATACATGTAGGACATAAAAGTAGAAGGGGTCTATGTGGAAGAGGAGGACTGAAGGGGCACAGAAAACCCAGGGAAGATGAATGGGACACAAAGAGGAAAATTGCTCTTTTCTTTCATATGAAAAATAACCACACAAAAAAGGGGAATAATTCAATGGTAGAAATCTTGTATGAAAAGCCCTTGTATTGTAAAACCCTGGGAGCAATTCCCAGTATAACTTAGAAAAGGGGGCCCAAAAAAGTGAGGAAATTTATGACAAATGAACAGACATCCTCCAAAAGAAAAAAAAATTACAAGAGAAAAAATAGATGAACCGAGCCTCGTTAACTCAGGAAACAGTGTTAACACACAGAGACTGCTGCTCCAAAAGAGAAGCAACTGTGACCAAACAGCTAAAGAAATAATGACCTAAAATTCTCAATTTGGCTTTTTTAGAAGTAATCTAAATATTCAAACAAGACTATCAAAAACTGAAGAAAACCAGAAAGATCACTGAGAGAAGAGAAAAATCCACACTACCCAAAGGAAGAATTCCTGGGTTCAGAGACAGCCTCCTCCTCACGCAAGCCAATACCAGCTGTGAGAACACAGTTTCAATGTGCTAAAGGTAAACAAGCTAGAACCAAAGTCCTTCAAAATGAAGGTAAAATGTTTCAAAAAAAAAAAGCTAGTCTGGAGATGAAGCACAGTTATGTGCTTGCCTGTGTACCACCAATACAATACAATAGCCAAAATAAAATTTGAAGATATATATCACCTGACTTTTAAGACTTAACTACCAAGTTATAATAATTAGGGCAATGAGGTAAAGGCAGAGACAACGCGAACACAACTCCAACTAGACTTCAGCATGTGGCTACCACACATGCTAACACACACACACACACACACACACACACACACACACGTAATGCAGCTAGAACAACTAAATCCCAGGGCTTAGGGGAGAGGCCCAAGCCCTCCACCACTTACGCATCAACATTCTTTCAAGGTGAATGATAACAGTTTCATGAAAAGTCAAAACTGTGTCTCTTTGTGCCCTTAGCCTAAGCAAAGATTTTATAGCTCTCAAAATGCATTAAATACATGTAGATTAAGTTTGACATAGTGAGCTTTACAGAATGTAAAACTTCTTATAAAAAGCAAGCCACCAACAGAAGAAAATATTTTTAATAAGTCAGGTCTGACAAAGGTTGGAACTAGAATATATCAAGATGACCCACAAAACAAAACCCAAAAACAACCCAAATCTTTAAACCTAGACATGACTTGGAGAATCACAATACAAAAATTACAAAATTACCATGAAAAGGTGGTAAAGATTAATTTTCTAGACATGCAAAATCAAGCTATAGGGCCAGTGAGATGGTTCAGCTGGGAAACTGAACATAGGTTCAATGTCCACTGCTGGAAAAAAACAGATTAAAAGTAAAGATAAAACTGTGCACTGTGTAGCACATGACTTTAACTCTAGAACACGACAGAGGGAGGCGGATCTCTAAGCTCAAATCCAGCCTGGTCGACAAAGTAAGTTCCATGATAGCCAAGACCACGTAGAAAGACTTTTGTTTCAAAACATCAAAAACAAACAAAAAAACCCCAACTTTTTAATTAAAAAAAAAAAAAATTTGATAAAGACACTATACCTGACATCAAGTTCAATTCACAGGACCCACTACATAGGAAAGAACCCACGTCCATCCACATATACATGCACACATACAGTTACACACACACACATATAAATATAATTTTAATGTCAATAACAGTACCAAATAAGTATTGAATAAATAAAACTCCCACTGCTGTATGTATAAAAATGGCACAAGTGCTCAGAAAAGCACTGGCTTATCAATTTTAAAATCATACTTTCAACATCGGTCAGCAATATTATCTGTACACGAAACTCTCATAAAAGCTTCATTCATAATAGCCCCAAACTGGAAATCTAGACATCCCAATGAGTGTGGTATAACCATGTATTTACACAGTATCGTGACTCTCAGTATAGGTGGGTCTTCAGACCATACATATAAACACTGTTAAGCAGAAAAGCCACCAGAGGTGAATGGGCATAGAATGTATTTTTCTATGTGGAGGGGACTAATTATGGTCTGAGGTAACTTTATGGGGGAGGAAAACATTTTTGTAGTAACTGGAATTGTAATGATACATGTCTATAAAGCCTATACACTTTTCAAATTATACTTCATCTAACTGAAGCTCTGTGTTTATTATGCAAAAATTTCATTTTAATAAGAATAAAAAAATCTCAAAAACAGAAAACAAGCAAATAGCATTTCATTATTCAGAGACGTTTTTCGCCTTCATGAGTCAAGATGAAGTCTAGGACCTTCAGGGCTATAGCTAATGGGTAAAACAGGTACTCACCTTGCAAATCCTTGTGGCAATTCTCCAAGACCATAAAGTGGATAGAGGTATGGGCTTTTACCATATCTTGCCAAAGACTCGCTGTAAAGTTTAATTCTATTAATCGTATCACAACATGGCTGATCTAAATAGCTGGGGGAAAAGCAAATGAACATTAGAAAAAGACTACTTCTTCCTTGATTTTACATTCTTTTCCTGCAGTAATTTCAAACTACTGCCCCCAAATTTCTCTTAAAACACCCTTATACTCGCAACTAGAACCTCTTTCCCAGGGCCAGACAGCAACACACATGTCCCAAGTCTCACAGTTCAAAGTTTCAAGAAAAATCTAGATCTGAAAACCAAACTTCTGACTGGAATTCTCACCTGCTGTCGATACTCTCTAATAAATGTCTGATATAATACAGGAAGGAGCTGTAATGTTGCCTAAACCCACCTGCAGTAAAACACTTCCTAGCACACGTAGCAAACAGTCCACAGCCTTTGCCCACGACAGTCATTAGCCCTACTTACTCATCTGTTCTGTACAGGGCAAGAGAATGGCCAGTAAAGTCTATAACATCTTGGCCCAAATCAAACTTCTTATACACATCTCTCATGGAGGTCTTCTTAGGATCAACACCCTCAAAAGTTCTAGGAT
The DNA here is from genome assembly GCA_030674055.1 of Rhabdomys pumilio. NCBI lineage: Eukaryota > Metazoa > Chordata > Mammalia > Rodentia > Muridae > Rhabdomys > Rhabdomys pumilio. The sequence goes on from JANHMN010000026.1 coordinate 8,965,364, forward strand.
CTTTTTCATCAAAGTTGGCAACATAAACCAGGAACTTCCTGAAGCGGCGTTTCTCAAACAGTCCCATTAAGCCTGAAAAATATTTTTTTTCAAAAAGCACACGGAATAAGATACTGAGAAAGAAAGAAAGAAAGAATGCAAGGGCACTTTTAAACACCAATGTTATGACTCAACACGCATAATTTCCATGACCTAGACTCTAGCTGTACACTCCAAAACAGGTCATTCACAGTATTCAACTGCACAGCACAACCTCAGGTAAATGGTACATATTTTCAGAGAAGTTGAATTCTGTATCTTAATTAGGCACAAAATAAGTAACACTGAAAAAAAAAAAATGCTCCAAAGGCATCTATACCAATGTTCTTCCTCTAACAATGCTGATCTGTAACTCAGTTAGTTACCAAAATTATGAATGTTGCCTTCTTTCTTCTGAATGCTTTGACACACTTAGACCTCATGGGAAAAGACAAAGACACCAAGGAAGAATAAGCCACAACTTAGTTTAGATAGTGACTGCACTGTAGGTCACTTTAATGAAACCTTAAACATCAGTGCTCTGCTCTAAACAGGCTAGAGAGATGGCTCAGCAGTTAGGAGCACTTGATGCTTTTGCAGAGGATCCAGGTTCAGTTAACAATACCCACATGGTCACTCACAATCATTTGTAACTCCAGTCCCATGAGATCTAATGCCTCCTTCTGGCCTCCATGGGCACTAGGCACACATGTAGTGCACACACACATATATATACAGGCAAATAGCCAAACAAATTTTTTTAAAAATCTTTAAAAGGAATACACTGGCTATGGTGACACATACCTTTAATTTCAGCACTTGAATGTAAAGGCAGGTGGATCTCAGTGAGTTCTAAGCCAACCTGCTCTACTTCTATCTAGGGCAGCCAGAGCTACATAATTTTTAAAAAAGTATGATATACACAGAGAAATAGGGAGATATATGCAAACCCTAAGCTTTCTCTCTGAGTCAGCACTCCTACTAACACACAGCTGGTAGTAAGATAAAGATGAGAAAACTCTTAGTTTTATATCTTTTCCTGTCCTCTTCTAAACAGAACAGACATTAAAGTTAACTGGTACATAATCAGTGAGTATCTGTGACTAGATAAATGAATTTCTGAGACTCCTTTTTCACCAGAAAAATCTCCTCATTGTGATAAATAAAATGAGAATTACTTACTAGACGCCAGGGCTTCTGCTTCAGTGGAAGGAACCTTGTAGATTTTCCCTCCCTTGTAGACGAAGCTCCCCTCAATCACTTTGAAGTCCATATAGCGAGTGACCTCCGTGAAGAGCAGCATCTTCACCAGCTGACCTAGGAAAGCCACATGTCTGTAAGCCCACGTGCCAGCTGACCTAGGAAAGCCACATGTCTGTAAGCTCACATGCCAGCCATCCAAAGCTTAGGAGACCAGAACCATTTTAATGCTAATCTGAAGTTAGGGCTGAAGACATAACTCAGTGGAGATACTCAAGCAGCAGAGTTTAAGTACAGGAACACTTTTTGGCCCCAATATGAAGACTCATAATTACAAATTGAATATAGCTCAACATGGCTCACCAGGCAACCCAAGTCAGGAGGCTGAGGAAGAAGGCCCAGTGTTCCATGCTGCTTGGGCTAGCAAAAGACCACATCTCAAAAGCACCACGACAAAGTATACACATTCACAAAGTCAAAATGGTAACAATAAATGGTACTGAGTGCCAAATGACAGGCTTCTTTGAAACAGTAAATTTTCAAATAAGATAAAAGTAGGTGAACTCCATACAATAGATTCATATATTTATATGGTAAACAAGCAATCTTATATGGGAATAAACGACAATAAAAAAAAAAAAAAAAAGACTAGTAATAGTAAATACTGATATTCTTAGAATCGTGTGTAAAAAGAAAAGAATGAGTATATTAAGCATAGGAAACATCACAATCAAAAGCTCCATGGGAAAGCCCAGCAAGTGCTCTGTACAGAAACACATAGAGCACAGCTGGACAGTAGAGCTGACTATGCAGCAGAAGCTGGCTGAAAAGGCTGCTCCTGTGTCCTGAGACGAACAATCATCTGTAAAAGGTTCAATGCAAGGCAAACACAACATTATAAACATGCCAAGCACAACACTGGCCAATTCACCAATAAACAGGGAAGCTGGCAATTAACTAAAACTCATCCCATTCTCTAATAGATTTATGCTAAAAATCCAAATTTCACTTTTCAATAACAAAGTGGCAGAAACAAAATGAATACTATCAAAGGTTAATAAACGTACTAGGAAAGTCAAATCCAAATGTGGCAATAAGCAGAAAAGGCTTTCTGGAAAAGACCCACAGTGCTCTCCCTATGTAAGAATAGGTATGTAGAGGGTGCAATATAGGGAGGGAATGTGTGTGAGCCGATGAGGTAGCACTGTGTACACAGGCTGAAAACTACATGCTAACTGGAACCACACACATTTGCACATACATGTTATCTTATATATCAAAATATTAAGCATAACTCAATCTAAATGGTGGCTCAATCCCTAGCACTGTAAAACCACATCTGGATGAGACTGAGTACGTAAATTGTTACCTTTCTACTTACTGCTAATGTTACCTAGATTATACAAGCTTGTTGATAATTTACCCAAGAATTCCATTGTTATTTAAATGTAAAAGACAAATAAAAATGAGGTCTCTACTGATACAAAGTATAAAACATAAACTCAAAAAAAAAAAAAGGAAAAAGGAACACATACTATATTTCATGTGAAATAAATTTGTAACAAAAAATTTAGTTTTTCCTTGTTTTATTTATTTTTCCCCCAGACAGGACCTTCCACTGTGAGACTTGGTTGACCTAAAATTTACTTGCAGCACAGGCTAGGCTAACACTATTAGCAATATCCTGTCTCAGCTTCCTGAGTGCTAGGATTACAGGTAGAGACCACTACACCTGGCTTACTGCTCAATACCATCTTAGAAAAAAAAACAAAGATACCACAGAAATGGTATAAAATATTTTAGTCTCCTAAAATACTGAGAAATTTAATTTGAAAAGTTAATCTCAAAAACTTATAAACTAGAAAACCTTTAAATGACCATGTAAGAAAGACTCAGTTTCATGTAGATTATCATGTAAGCATTAAGAAGGGAGTCTGTTACAAATATTTACAATTTTATTATATTTACAATTTTGGTTTGCACTGCACCATACCAGACCTGCACCAAGTGTGAAATGTCTATAATTTCCTGCAAATTTTATATGTATTACAAAATCTTCCATTTTGGTATGCACTATGCCATGTCATGATTTTGTTTCTTTTCAGAGCTATTTACTATCCCCTTCCCTCCATTCTTAATTTGACTCTAGACACTTATAATGGAACATATTACTAAACTACTTTGACATAAACAAGCTCCAGGGTATCACATCGGGGTAATAGTCCCACTTCCAAATCAGATTCAGTACACTGTCATAAATGATAGTAGAATTCTTTACCATTGGCCATAAGGAACTTGGGAATTAAGTCAACATTCCAGTCTCTTCCTCTCCCCATTGATGCTGGTGGTTGTCCTGGTAATTTAAATCTTTTGTATAACTAAAAGCAGAACAAAAAATACCAATAATGTAACAAAATGTAATTTTTATTAAAAGTTATCAATGATTTTTAGATCAAGAGGTGTGATAACACAACTCCAAGAGTTAAAGCACAAGGCAGTTTGAGTCAGTTAAAACTCTTATTTAGTCAGAGAAGGCTTTTAAGTCTCAATATATTATGTAATTAAACACAGATTACCAGCACTGCAGAAGTCTGTCTCCCACTTACTGTAGTCATTTAAACTCATTCCCTCTAATTCTGCTTCTCTAGCTACACAAGCTGAAAAATAAATGTCAAACATTTCAAAACTAGAAAAGATAGAACAAGTTTTGCTTAACTTATAGTTCTGAGGTTTTACTGAAATATAACTGTTGTATAAAACTGCGCACACTTAATGTATACACTTTTGATGAGTGTGAACATAAGCACACAACAGTGATTATGTCAGCCAAAGAACACTACGCACACATTCACCTCCAATGAATGCTTCCAAGTATAATAGTGTGTGAAGTTATCAACAAGGTTTTTCAGACTCATAGCCTGTACTTCTCCAAAGGAAGAAAGGATAAAGGAAAGGTGGTGAGACTTGTAGATTCAGAGAACAAAGAAGAAACACACATACAATGCTTAATCCCTTAGGTAATCCTGGTTTATAAAACAAGTTTACTGAAGAGCTAAATATCACTCTCTGGGTGACTGGACATCGGAATACAGTCTTAAACAGTGTTCATTTCATAAATGTAGTGACACTGTGATGATGTAGAAAATGTCATCCTTAACAGATGGAAACGAAATATTTAGGTCAAGTGTCACAATGCCTTTATTACTTTCAACTTTTCAAAATCATGAGAAAGCGATGTCTAGTGGCACAGCCCATAAACCTTGTAAATTAAAAAAATACAGTAACAAATAACTAACAACAACAACAACAACAACAACAACCCCACAACTCAAGTCAACCGCACCAAAATGTGAACTGCTAGATTCAGATGGAAGGTTTTGCTACACTGGTAATAAAGTACTTTCAACTCTTCTATATTCCTAAAGGAAAGAAGGAACTATTTGATATATGTATTAAATTAATCAGGCAGTGATTTTAATACTTATGGAAAAAGTATACATTATTTTTACAAAAAAAGTGTTACTCCCCATATATGTAAATGGTTACAAGCTCCTTGTGACTCATTTATGACTCACATGTCTTAACCAAAAAGGGGAGGGGAAAAAAAGGAAAAAAGACAGCGGAACAAATAGTATTAAGCTTGGAATCACAGCTCTGACTTAAAAGAGTGATGAAGAATACAGGACGATAAGAGGCTAAGGCCATACTCAGGTCAGGTATCAGCAATGGCATCTGCTAGCACACTGGGCACAGCCCAAACCTTGCTTCCTCATCCTCACTTAACATTTTTACAACCCCCAAACTAGAAGCTCCTAAAAAATCGGAGAGTCGCCATCTTATTAAACAGAATATTTAATAAGCCAAAACTGCCAGTCGAGGTGTTCCACACCTTTAACCAGCACTCAGACAGAAGTGGAGCCAGCATGGTCTGTATAGAGTACAAGATAGCCAGGACTGGGGAGAAAGACACCTTGTCGCAAACCAAAACCAAGACCACGTCCAAAAGTCCAAAAGCGAAAGTGGACACTCACAAATAATCCTGCATGTAAAGATGTGTAGACCAGAAACTTACATCTTCCAGTGGTGTTATAGATGCACTTTCTCCTCCATAGTATGGGTTCTGATCCATATGAAGAACCTTCTTTCCATTCACTGACATTATCCCTGACAGGATACATTCCTAAAGGTAAACATGTATTTTTAAAAGAAGAAAAGACATACATATCACGTTTAAATATCTTCTCTATTAAAAGGTAAACTCAGTAAGCATTCTCTTATTAATTAAAACACTCATTCACCATAACAAAACGCTTCTCCTGGACTCCAGTGAGCTCCAAGGTGAAAATGAGATTCCCAATACCAGGACAGATAAGCTGTTTTTTTACTGGGCAGACGAGCAGGGCTTTCATCTGTATCCTGTTTCTTTATTCTTTTCTACTAAGCATTCACTAAGGTCTTTATGAAGCATTGAAATTTAACTTAAAGGCACACTCATAATACCCACCTTTTTTACACTGCAAAATCCAGCTCATGGAAAATCTTTAGTGCCATTCATTTATAGAATATAAAACCTGTTACATGAGTTACATCTTTATTTGAAAGAACTGACAAACTACGACTATTTGGCTTTGGTAAGTTCTTTCAAAAATAAACCTCATAAAAATGGACATGTTAGGTATGGGAAAGGAGGAAGCCCTGAGTGATTCCTGAGTGGGTGTGTATTGTCGACATGACCATGCTAATAGGACAATGGCAGACTTCCCTCACAGACAGACTCAGAAAAATGGCATAGCATTCCCTTCTTGTTCAAGTGTGAATGCTGTATGCAGAAAATGTCCCCCATACCTCCCATACCTCCCAGCACCACCTACCACTCCCCTACAAAGGCTGTTCCTATTGAGCTTTCCTAAACCGTCTCCTTGATCTGGCAATAATGTAAATAAATGATGCATCCGTGTTTATCTGAATGTACAAGCAGGTCTCCTTGTTCAGATGCATGCAGTGACCATCTCTATTCAACTCTATACAGAACACACTGAGCTTCCAGGATACTGAGGCTTCTTCAGCAGAAAGCCCGGGCCGCCCATCTGTGTGACTGTCTTTTCTTCATTCCTTCACCACCTGCCTCAGATCTCCCCCTGGAAGCCTGCGGGATGCAGCACTGAGTGTGGAGAGATGGGCAGAGGTTAAAACAGTAACTGCCCTTCCAGAAAACCTGGACTGTCTCCCAACAACCGCAAGGCAGCTCCAAACAGGCTATAACTTTTAGTTCCAAGAGCTAAGACTACCTTTTTCTAGCCTCCATGGGCACCAGGCAAGTATAGGGTGTACAACATACACTTAAGGAAAAGGTGATGAACATAAAACAATAATGATAATAACACCTCATCATTTGTTACTAATAAAATATAATTCATGAATGCAAAATAATGGTCATCTACCACCAGAGGCCCCAATACTTACAGGGACTTTTAAAAGTGTTATTAATAACACCTGATTGTTGCACCATATTTGATCACTCTGTGAACCCCAAGATTGTATTATTTATTGAAAAGAGGTGTTTCCTATTGTGTGGCTCAGCCTTAGCATATACCTTTTAATCCCTCTGGCTGGAATATAGACACATCCTTAGTACACACCTTTAATCTCAAAAAAAGGAAGGTAATGTTAGTTTGTAAAAGGAAGCACCCATGTTTGAAAGGATGTCTAATTGAGTGGCAAACAAAAGAGATGAATCAGAAAAAATTGACCAAATAGGATATTCCTAATTCTCATGAGAAGAGAAAGGAAAGGAAACTTCCTTAAGAGAACAGAACAGAAAGAGAGAAAAGGAAAGAGGCAGTTTTACCAGGACAGGTGTTCAGAGGCAGGTTGCAGAGAGAGAACAAGCTAGACACAGAGGAAGACAGAACTAGCTAGAGAATGAAAGAAGCTAAAAGATTAGAATGGATTGCTAGACTTAGTTTAAGGCCAAGAAGAGCAATTCAGAAGTTGAGAAAAGCCAGTTTGAATCAATCAGATGGAGAGAACTTTTGAGTCAGAACAGCCGAATTGAACCAGTCATCGAATTGAACCAGTCAGCGAGAGTTTAGAAAGAACAAGAAGAGGTGAGCTTATTAACCAGTCAAATCTCTGAGGCTGAAAACATTCTAGGCCTAGATTAGATTACATAGAGGCTAGAAGCTTGCAGGACTAGGCCTAGGTTAGCAGATGGGAGCAGTAAGCCTCCAAGATGACAATTACTACAGTACAGTAAAGGTTACATTTACACCTGATTCTTATCTTTTATCTCAAGACTGAGTCTTCCTACCACCAGGCTGGCACATATACCTTAAGTGCTGGCATGTTTCAACATACCATATTATAAGACCTAACCTGAATGTGGCAGCCTTGTGGTGCAGGATGATGAAGGCATTTGGGGTGGAAGGAGGAAAAGGAGAAAGCCATCCAGCACGGGTATTCTTTCTCTCTGTCTGTATGTGGGCTGCTCCCATTACAGCCTCCCAGCCATTATTGCTGAAACCTCTGAAAGTAAGAGCTAAAATAAATTACCCCTTGTGCCGTTTGTCAGCTGCTTTGAAGTCTAACACAAATGCGTTTAAAAGATGGGCTGAGGAAACAATTTGGTCCACAATCCTTCCAAGCACAAGAACCTGTGTTAGAGGCCCAGACCCACATGAAAAAGTCAAGCAGGGTGGCACAGGCTTGTAATCCCAGTGTTGATGCATCAGATTAGGCAGACCCCTGAGCCTCCATGGTTACCCAGAGTACATTACTCGATGAGTTCAAGACCAGTGAGAACCCCATCTCAAAACAGGTGGACAGTGCTTAAGGACTGACACTGTCCTAGGCCTTCCTCACACACACCCCAAAGTAAGGTTTGTTTCCTTGTTGTTGCTCTGCCTTTTGATGGAGTCTTACTGTGTATCCCTAGCTGGACTGAACTCAGTATTCAGACCAGGCTGCCCTGGAATTCAGAGATCTACCTCAATCTGCTTTGTAAGTGCTAGAATCAAAAGTAGGTATAGCTTGTTTGAAGTCTTACAAGGACTCACTTATTCTTGTTAAAGAACAGGACCTCTTGGTTACATGGCCAATCTAGCAAGCAGACTCGTTTTGTAAATGTGTTTATAGGGGTTTCACAATGCTTGTTTGTATAGACTGTCTGGATATTTTCCCAATAACAGACCAGTTGGGACAGAGCCCACATGGCCTGCAAAGTCTTAAGTATTATGTCCTATCTGAAACTCTGCCTAATCTTGCAAGTGGAGGATCTGGTGGTATGGTTCCTGCTTTGCCATCATCTACCATCTTGCTGAGAAATGTGCTCTAAGCAGGCTCTGGAAACTCGGGCTGAATCCACAGCTCCCAAAGGTCTAATAAACTAAAACTGAGATCGACTCTTGGGCTGCTTGGAAAGGAAGAGGGATGAAAACCTGCATTTCTAAAAGTTTCCTGGGTGATGGTGATGACGCTGGTCCAAGACAGATTTCCAAAGAGTAGCTTCCAGAGTAGTATTTCTCAAGTGACAGTCACCTGGGGCTCATGTGAAAATGTACATTCAGATTCCTGTGTCTGCCTGAGGGAAAAAGTTTCTGTGTTTCTGGTAAGTTCTCAAGTGCTGGGGAAGCAGCTAGTTGAGGGAACTGCACTTCTGATAACAAAGCAACAGAGGACCCCACTGAATACACACAGTGGGAACATGCCAAATATTATGTAGTCACTCTCCTCTTGGGCCAGACTTCCAGTTCTTCACTAGTTAAATATTGTTATGTGGCCACTTTGGGCACATTTGTTACGGCGGCATCATGGAAAGCAAACTGTGCCCATCAGCTTTCCATTATGACTGCAAACTCACTGCTCTGACTGCATATAAAAATCCCTATTTCAGGCCCATTAGTCACTCTTACTAGGGTGTGGTTTCCTCACTGATCCTGATGGAATGAGGCTAAGAACACTTTATGACTGATTAATGATTGGCAGAACCTGCTAGGATTTAATTACACTTTTAGCCTTTTCCCCGTGTTTGAAACATTTAATTTTTTAAATATTTCATATGTAATTACACATACTATTACGTGTGTCTGTGTGCATGTGCCCAGAGACCAGCAGAGAGCATCAGACACCTGTAGCTGAAGAGGCAGGTCACTGTAAGCTGCCTGAGGAAGCAGGAAGCATTCTGGGTGAGCCACTGGTGCCACTAACTCATTTTAAAACACTTTTCAATTTATTTTTTGTTTCATTTTTTTAACTGTATGTGTATGAGCATTGTGCCAGCATGTATGTATATGCATTCCTGAGCCTAGGCCTATGTGTGTATGTGCACTCCTGTGCCTAGG
>JANHMN010000026.1:8974930-8991772 GCA_030674055.1 Rhabdomys pumilio
CTAGGCCTATGTGTGTATGTGCACTCCTGTGCCTAGGGTTATGTGTGCATGTGCACTCCTGGGTCTGGGGTTACAACAGATGGTTGTAAGCCACAATGTGGGCGCCAGGAATCAAACCAAGGTCCTTTGCAGGACCAACAAGTGCTCATAACTGCTGAGCCACCTCTCAAGCCCTGACTCATTTTTTTAAATGGGATTTCATCCTTTTTGTACTTTATAAAACGTCTTTATATATTTTAGAAATATGAAGTCCTTTATAGGTTATATATACTGCAAAACATTTTCCATTGTGTCTACATATTCATTGTCTTAATGTCATATTGATAAACAGAATTGAAAGTACTTTACAAATACAATAATCAGTCCTAATATTATTTAAAGGCGATTCCCTTGTGTCTATCTGTGTGTGTGTCTCTCTCCTTTTTTTTCAGGGCAGGGTCTATGTATCCTGGCTGTCCTGGAACTCATCATGTAGACCAGGCTGGCCTCAAACTCAGATCTGTCTGCCTCTGCCTCCCAGCGAGGCTAAAGGTGTGGGCCACTTCACCCAGCTCCCTAGCTTCTTTTAGTCCAATATTAGAATATATTGTTCACGCATATATGAAAGCGGAATAACAACAGGCTCTTGCATTTAAAAAGAATATGACCAAAAAGTCACATTCTCACTTAATAAAAGCAAACTTCAGGGCTCAGTTTCTGAAACAAAAATCATAGTAAACTTTGTTGAATAGCATCTACACCTAACTCTTCACACTCCTACAACTATGCATAACCATGGCCCTAAAACATGAAATCTAAGAACCAAAATAAAGGGCCTAATAATTTTAAAATGTGTCAAACAGCTGACAGTAACTGCCGTCAAAGGTGTCACTTAGAACAAATACTGCTTTGGTTGTTTTTGTTTTTAATGTGGGTTCTGGAGGACCTCGTTTCTCCATGAGCAGCATATTGACACTATTTTCCTAGCCCTGCACACGTATGAATTGACACGTATGTATGCACGCACATGGGTACCATGGGGCAAATGTGCAAGTCAGAGAAAAACTTGAAAGCAAAACACTGACTCCCATAACCCGTGGATCCCAGTGATCAAATTCAAGTCATAAATAAGGCTGGGCAGCAAGCACCTTTTCCCACTAACCCATCTATTCCCTGCTAGTCCCCACATCCTTCTATAAATCCCAATTTGCAGTGTTCTCTTTAACCAGAAAAGCATTCCTCCTGCTACTCAAAGCTTACCAGTACTTTATCAGTTTGTTTTGAGATGGGGTCTCTCTACGTATGTAGCCCCGGCTATCCTAGAACTCAATACATAGACCAGGCTTGGCCTTCCTGAGTGCTAGGATTAAGGGGTGTACCATCACAGCAGCCTTACCAATCCTTTTAAAGTCAGTTACCACATTTTCTGGAGTTTCTGGGGATTCTATGTGAAATTCTCATGCATCCTTTTTCTTTAGTCAGATGGGGTCTCACTATGCAGCCTAGGCTGGCTACAGACTCCAATCTCCTGCCTTTGGCTCCTCAGTACTGAGATGAGATGCACAGAGCCCTCAGTGCCTATATTTACTCTTATAGTCACTCCTCCACAGGAGTAATTTGTGTGTCTTTTGTGTGTCTTGATTCACTTGGGGCACTCTAAATTAAACATCTTTAAGCTAGGTATACTCAACTTATTTTTTTTTAAGAATTTGAAAGCACTGGTCCTGCGATCACTAATGCAAGGAGTACAAAGTCTGTTGTCTATACCTCTCCAAGCTATGGCAAAGGTTTTCAAGACACTCCTGTTACTTACCACATCCTTACAATATAGGAAGCTTTTAAGTTTACCTTTTCACTTACCATAACAGAATGCAACAGTCACAGATAGTTTAAATAACTGAAATAGGACAAATAATTACTTCAATTTGAGTCTTCAATCAGGAGACTCTCCTGAAGGAAGAGACAATGGCAGCTCGTTGTGTGAGTTCAAACACTAACCCACATTAACCCAGAGTAGCCTTTCAAATCAGATGCCACTTGAAATGAGACAAAATCAAACACCCGAATCAAATTCCCAACTTTACCTATATATTTGCTTAAAAAGCCTACGCGAGCCTCAAGTGCTTGAAACATTTTCATCTTCTGAGATGAACACAGCTGCTTTCCCATCTAAAATGCCTGAAACAGGTGTTTTAAATGGCTGGTTTTTTTCTCATTTTAGAAAAATTTGATACATATGGGATTTTCGTTGCTTTTATTTTTTTAGATAAGGTCACACTATGTAGCTTTGGCTGGCCTGGAACTCTGTAGGTAGACAGACCATTCTGTCTGATTCAACCTCCTGAGCCAACCACACGCTGGGATTAAAGTGTCACCAAGCCATAGCAAGGTTTCTTGGGAATGGGATCCAAACCTAAACCTAAATTTTACTTAGGCTAGCCTGAAAATACCTTAATACAGTATGTTAGTGAACCTGCATCTTGACAACCACCCAGCAACATAATGTCAATGGTGGAATTTTCCATTTGTGGTACAGCATTGGAGCTCCCAAAAGATTCATTTGGAGCACTCTAAATTAAACATCTTTAGGCTAGAAATACTCAACCTTTTTTTTTTTTTTTTTTTTAGAATTTGAAAGCCTTGGTCCTATGACCACTACCACAAGAAATACAAAGTCCTTTGTCTATACCTCTCCAAGCTATGACAAAGGTTTTCAAGATCAAGTCTAAGTCTGAGCAAATTTAAATTATAGTTTAGGATTCTCAAATCCTAAATTCTCAAAAAGCACAAAACCCAGTATTTGATAAGTATGTTTTAATAAAGAGAAATGGTAGGGAGCGTATTCTGGGATAATAATTCTGGGATAATAATCTTTAAACATATAATGCTGAAAATGAGTTGTTTATACGTCGAAGTACATGTTTCTGTTCCCAATGTGTAAGCTTACTGTGTAGAAAATAAAACAAGAACAAAGCCTTTGGGAAGCACAAACGGCTGTGGAGCGGGTTCTTTTCAAATAAACTAATTCTAGCACAACTCAGTGATTTAGTACCAAGCCCATATGAGTTGCCTGCCAATTATGTGGTAAAAGTCTGCTTACACATGCTCAAAGCATAGAAATGCAGAAGTTGCCAGCCAACCAACAAAGAAGGGATAGGAAGCAAAAATGAGACTGAATAATTCAAAAGGCAAAGCAGCCTGAGTCTAGTTAAAGGGGCTGAAGTCCCCACAAAGCTCGCTAGGACTTAATGCATTCGTTATGTCACAGCACAAAAATTAGTCCTCACAAAACACTAGTTACCAAGACAGTCACTCTCCTTACTGGGCTGTCAGTAGAAAGGCTTGTCTGCAGGCTACAGGTTTGGAGGGGGGAGGGGTGTATTACTTTTTTTTCTTTTTGAAGACAGGGTTTCTCTGTGTAGCCCTGGCTGTCCCGAAGCTCTGTCCACCAGGCTAGCTTCCAATTCAGAGGTCCATCTGTGTCTGTGCCCATCCCCCATCCCCAAGTGCTGGGATTAAAGGTGTGTACCATGACCTCATAGCCTTTAAAGTGATAATTCTCAATATTAAGAGAATTACACAGAATCTGCCATTTTTCATAGAAAATTAAAGGTCTTCTTTACTAAAGTTATGGTCAATGCTTGTGGATTAATGTGAATTTAACTGATTGAAAACAATGCCAACACCAAGCAACACCAAAGTGACAAGGTTCCTTCACTCAAAGTCCTTGACACACCAATATTATACATTTGGTATACAGCCTTTTATTAGGTTAAGTCTCCAGCACTAAATGTCTACAAGCCAAACATTCATTAATGGTGTGTACACTCTGATATTCAAAGTTACTTCTAATTTGTGGTTTTAAACTTTGACTGAGAATCTCTTCAAGACTTAACCTAATTCAAGATTTCACCCAAGTCCTACTACTACTATCATCTCTTACTGTTGACATCGTCCCACCATCACTGTTCTCTCAGTGATGGGCCTGTGATGATCCCAACCCCACACAGATACAACTGTACAAGAACATTTCCCAGTATACATCTAGGAAGGCCCAGTGAGGACAAAATCAGCATAGCTGTAAGACAGCAGAGATTGTTCTACATCCTAGTTACTGTGTATCCACTACCCATAAGAAATTCACAAGTCAAGTGAAAATGTAAATAAAGGGTGATACTTTGTTAAACAGACTGTGCTATCTTTGATACAAAATGATGCTTCTAACGAGGCCTGTGGAAGCTTGCAGGATGGCTCTGCACTCACTTATCTGCACTCAACCGATCTTATTAATGGGCAAATATGAAGTATTAGCAATGACAATACAAAAGGGAAATAATTGGTTCTCACAATATGCTGGCAGCCACAAGGCCACTAACAGGCCACCACAAACTACTTACTATGCTTGGAACCCCAATTAGGCACTAAAAAGGTCAATCTGCAGAAAGCCGTGGGTAGAGTGATTAATTTATGCGTTCAAGTCTTCACACTGGACAACCCTCAAAAAAATCCAACGGTTGGGTGTGATAATATGTGCCTTTTAATCCCAGCACTGACCCCTGGGAAAGCTAGAAGGTAGAAATATCTCTTATGAGTTCAGGAGCCTCATCTACATAGGAAGGTCCAGGATAGCTGGGCTACACAGAAAAACCTTGTCTCAAAAAAAAAAAAAAAAAAAAAAGAAAAAAAAAAGAAATTCAATCAATCATTCAAAGTAAGTAGTTGTAGATGAGCAATGATGTCTACCTGACAGTCTATTCTCTGGGCAGTCACATGTTTACTGAGCCTAGAGCAGGACATCTCGGCCTTGCCTTTCATCCCAACACCCAAGAGGCAGGGATAGGCAGAGCTCTGCAATCCTGGTCAACCAGGGCTACAAAGTGAGACCTTGTCAGAATACAATAATCTCTTCTAGCAATCATCACTCATCGCTGTAAGGAGAAAAACACCATTTTCCTAAAAGTATTTTAAAAAAAAAAAAAAAAGTAGAATAAAAATCTTGAAGGTTTTCTCTAAAACAGTTATTTCCGAGTGTTTTATCTTAAAGATATTAATTTGAGCCTAAGAAATGTCAATGCATTTCAATAAATTTGAAAGCCACGGCTCTTATTAAATGACTTGGACATCTGATGGTCATACATATGGGATGCACACATCAGAGTTCCTGATGAAGTAATTTACTCATAATTTCACATTCAACTACACACACCCCGCAATTGATAGTTAAAATGGTTGGTTCTCTTTCCAATTCCTTTTTGCAAATGATCAGCTCTTTTGTTACAGCAGGGGTGCGGGGGTAGGGGGAGCACAAGATATAAAAACCTGTCTATATTTGTCTCCAGATCTAAGCAGATTGATACTCAACGAAAACATACTGTAGCATTAGGTACTGCCTTACATTTTTATACACCAGCACATTCACACTGCGCATTTATTTTCTAACCTGCCTGAAGTGTATGCAGTACAGAGAACTCAGCCTCCCCCTCCTCAAGAAACAGTGGTGACATGCAATAAACCAAACAAAAGGGAAACATGGCAAGGGCCAGGCGTGAAAAGTATTTAATAGACAAGTTTTGAGAAAATTAATTTCCCATTCCAAGCGAGAGAGGATGAGAGGACGGTAAAGCAATGCTTAATTAAGGCTTATTAGAAAAAAAGATTTGTGTTCTTTACAAGAAACTCGTTTCATTATTTTCTCAAGAAACTTAAGTTGGTCAAACTCTAGGATAAATTACCGACCAGAGATCATCCTTCTGCCTGGCTTTCTGCGCCCAGTGACTAGCTGAGCAAGCTTCTGCCGCTGCTCGCCACATAGGAAATGCTGAGTGCTAGCAGCGACTCCCTCCCGCTCGGCTCAGGGCTTGCCTGCTTCCAAGCGGGAGAGGTCATCCACCCAAAAGGGAAGTACAGGGAGCACAGGCTGTTTTCCCTTTCCTCTTCCTTCCTGCAGGAAGGACGAGGCTGTCCCTCTCCGGCTGTTGGGCGATTCTGTCCTCAACTTCCCAATGGGCAGGCTTCCCATATACACGTCCCGGGTTCCACATCCTGGTTTTTCCTAACACACTAGGACGTCTTCAAATCACTGCATCCCAACAAGCCACGACCTCCCTCCCCAGACCCAACGCGAGCGAGTGGGGACGGTCTCCAACGGGGGTGCAGACACCAGCAGTTCGGGCGCGGGCGGGGCTACTGTACACCGATTGGACCCGCCCTCGCCCCCGGGCCCGGCACAGGCCGGCCGGACACGTCTCCCCGCCGTCCACCGCAGCTCACCGTCAGGCCGGTGCCCAGCACGATCACGTCGTATTCCTCATTCATGGCGGGGAAAGGAGCGCACTCAGGGGCTCAAAGGCCACTGTAGAGAAGGGAATGAGAAGTCCGGCCGCTCTGGGCCCCGGGGGGAAAGGGAAAAAGCGAGGAGAGGAAAAACGGAGCTGAGTAGGAGGCGAGGCCGGCCGCCACCTCAACGGGAAGAGAAGAGCCGGGGAGGGGAGGGAGGGAAGGCGGGGAGAGCGCGGGGAGAGGAGAGCGAGCTCCGTAGCCGGGGCGGGGCGTGCGAGAGGCCGCCTGCGCTGTCAGTCACAGGAGACCTACTCCCTCATTGGTGCATCTTCCGCTTGTCCCACCTCCCCCTTGTTTCCCCTCTCGCGAGAGAAGGGAGGGATGCTGCCATCTTGGCTTCCGGTTGGTTTTTTTTTTTTTTTTTTTTTTTTTTTCCCCCACCCGTCTTGTGCTACAGTGGTTTGGGCGGCGACACGCGAAGCCTAGGGTAGAGTTGAATAGAAGGAACAGGGCGGAAACTGCGGCTGGGCTACCACGTGCCTGACTCCCGCGCCATGGCGTGAGGTGGAGTTCGGCTAGTCCTCAGGCCCCGGAGCCCGAACTCCGCCCTTGGGACTTTGAGCAGGGCCAAGTCTTGAGAACAGCAGCCTCCCGGAAGGTTGGCAGCCTCGTTGCCTCTGCAGCTTGGCTCTTACCCCTGCCCGCGGGGCTGGGAAGAGCTCAAGATTCTTGTATGCCCTGTTTTAAACTTGTATGGTTTTGTTCAAACAAATGTGTTCTGAACTGATACCCATACTTTAGGTAAAATGTGGTCCAGAATGGCCTTCCTATATAATGTTCTGAGATGCAAAGCAGGTTATAAATTTAAGAGTATGTACCCTGGTAACCAAGCAACTGGGACTCAGCCTAGTACCAGGCTGAAGGCTGCCAAAGTGTGTCCGTAAAAGGCAAATGCTGACTTGCACTATTGAGGTAATTTTGTGTTTGCTGTGTTTCAACCTCTACGTATGGTTAACCACACTAGAGGTGGAGCATTCTGAACTACCTTTGGTGTGCTGCCTGGATCTGAATCCAAAGTTGTTAAAACTTTGTTAAATCTAATTAATTTCAGGAGTTGGGTTTTTTTGTTTATTTGACAGCAGAATTGTCAGGATGCAAAGCAGACCTTCCAGTAACCCTCAGGACCATTAAATATTTGCAGGCCCCTTTGAACTCACCATTGTTGGGGGATATTTGATCACACAGTGAACTCTGAGATTCTGTTATTTACTGAAAAACAAAACTATTTCTAGCTGTGGTGTGGCTCAGCCCTTAGCACACACCTTTAATCTGGCTGGAATACAGGCATACCCTTAGTACACACCTTTGATTCCAAACAATAAGTAAAGTTAGTTTGTAGAAGGAAGCACTGGTGTTTTTATGGTGATGTCTAATTGAGTGGCAGACAAAGTGATGAATCAGAGAAAGATTTGGCAGGTTATGCTCAACTCTCACAAGAAGAGAGAGGAAAGGGAAGCTACTTAAGAGGCAGTACAGAAGAGGAGGAAGCAGTTTTACTGTGACACTTATAGAGGGACAGGTTGCACAGAGAGGACAAGTTAGACACAGGTGAGGACAGAATGAGAGTCAAAGAAGGAGACAGAAGATCAAACCGATTGCTACAGTTAAAGGTCAAACAGATCATTTCAGGAGGAGCAGAGAGAAGCCATATTCAATCAGTCAGCTTGGAGAGGTGTTTGAGCCAGAACAGCTGAGTTGACCAGCCAGTCAGAGTTCAGAAAGAACTAGAAAGAATAAATTTATTCAACAGTAAGTCGCAGGCTGAAAACATTACTAGGTCTACATTAAATTGTACGGAGGCTAGAAGCTTCCAGGACTAGGCCTAGGTTAGTAACTGGGGTGGAAAGTCTTCCAGATGACAATTACACAGAATAAAAATTATATTAACATACCACTTGTATTCTCAGCCAGCTTTTATTGCGTTTCCTTTACCCCCAACCTTTACTAAATTGGATTGGTTATGTGGTCTCATTTGTTTGCTGGGTAAAAATCATAACAATTCAAGAGTCAAACTGGAAAGTACGGTTAAAAGGAATAAATCCATGTAAGGGCCTCGAGCAGATACTTTTTAATTTGGGAAGGAATTATTTTACAAAAGTTCTTTCCAATTCAAGAAGTCCAGGTCTTTACTTTCTTGGACACCAGCTAAAGCTCATTTGTTAAAATCATGAACCAAAACTATGCATAATTTGATGAGGATGTAGGTTAATTTTAACAAACAGCTTGGAAACGCAGTGCGTATTAGACTCATGAGGCTTGTTTTCAAGGCATACTTGGAACAAAAAGAAAAAGTCGACAACCATGAAAAATGGAAGGGACGTAGCTAAGTAGAACAGTTACCTAACATGTACAAGGCCCTGGCCTGGCTGGTTGGAATACCAATTTCATGCCCAGCACTACAAGAAAATATTTTTTTTTCAAATTCCCTGTCTAAATAAGTCTTGTTTTTAATTAGGATGAAGAAGAATCTAAAGGAATCAGAAGCCGTGAGCTGATAAGGTGGCTCTATGGTAAAAAAAAATGCTTGTGACAAAAGCCTAACAACCTAACTCCACTCCCAGAACCCACCGAAGTGGAAAGAAGAAAAACAACTCCATAGTTGTCCTCTAGCCTCCACAAACACACACATGCACGCACGCAGGGTCATACAGGCATGCTTACAATAGTAATGAACACAAATTGAAAAGGGAATCAAAAGTCCCTCCCTTGGAGAGACCATGAAAAATCTGAGCAGCAAACCCAGTACTTTATACCTGACCATGCTCTGATTCGACTAACACTTGTATACAGCTGTCTCTCCATTTGAAGACAGTCAAAACAGGCAGACCTGCCTTATGACATAGAACTTGACCAACCAGGCCTGTGCACATAGCTTTTCTCCATGCTCTGAGGCAGAGCTTGCAGCCATCACGGGAGAATTTCCAAATCTTAAAGAAAACCTTCAAAAATGTACCAAGTATTACTAAAATTCATTCCCATGAAGACTTGTAAACTCTATCTCCAGTCCTCAGGACAAAGCAATTATAATTCCGCCACAATTTCACTGGAGAACTGTTGACTTTATTAGGCTCGCTCACGGAGTGGTGGGTGAGGAGTTTGGGAACACTCGAA
Source organism: Rhabdomys pumilio (assembly GCA_030674055.1). Taxonomy (NCBI): domain Eukaryota; kingdom Metazoa; phylum Chordata; class Mammalia; order Rodentia; family Muridae; genus Rhabdomys; species Rhabdomys pumilio. The sequence goes on from JANHMN010000026.1 coordinate 8,984,360, forward strand.
AGTCTACACCCAGCACTCATGAAGACACACACACATCTTAATTGTATAGATGGAGTCCCGTTTCTCATCCTTCCCCCACCTATATACCTTAGTCCTTCCCACCACCACCCCAACCCTCCCCCCAGGTCACATTCAGTTGGGGCTGAATTGCACATACCTGGTTGGGAAGGGTGGCTGGACATTCAGATGAAGGCCCTATGGCTCTCCCAACAGCTCCTCCAAAGGGAATGCCAATCAGTAATGATCTCTGGCAACCAGGGACAGTTTAACTCCTGAAGACGGTGTCCATTTAGCTTGGAAGATGATCCTATACAGCAGTTGTTTAGATCCCATCGGCGTTGAAAGATTTGTGTTTAGCTTCAACTTAAAGTCTTCAGCAGGTATGTAGTTCTGAGTGTCTCCATCCCTTTGAGTTGAGAGATATAAACTCTTTGAAGTTTAAGGTTCTGAGACTTGGTACAGTGCAAGTGGTAAGAAGGTGGTGTTGAGGACCGAGGTAATATGGTAATATGACACACATCAAAAAGCCTGGTGCGGGGGCATGGGCTTGTGATGGCACAGCACTGGGGAAGTGGAGGTGGGCAGGTGTCTGGGGCTTGCCCTGCCTGTCTATCCAAATCCATAAGCCCCAGATCCCAGTGAGACTGTGTCTTGGAGAATAAGATCAATTTCTCCTGAGAAACAGCACTTGAGGTTGACCTTTGGCTTCCACAGGCGCCCCCACCCCCATACACCCCTCCCCGCTGCTTATGCAGTCACATAGAAGAGCATGTACATACATAAGATCTTGGAACCAGGCTGTGTATGATGGGTCACACCTATAATCCTAGTGTTTGGTGGGTGGAGGCAAGACAGGAATTAAAGGTCATCTGCTACAAAGCTAGGTCCAGGCAAGCCTGGGCTACATGAAACTGTCTTTAAAAACAACTTGGCAGGTTCCTTCCCAATCAGATAAAAAGGCAGGCTTTCTCTGATGTCATTTCCTGAAGACGTGATAGATTCTGGAATACTTTTACTTGATGAAAACAGACTCTGTCACAATGTACTAAATAAAACCTTATAATGTGCCAGGTGGTGGAATGCCTTTAATCCCCTAGAAGCGCTTGGGAGGTAGAGGTAGGAGGATCTCTGAGTTCCAGGACAACCTAGTCTACAGAGTTCCAGGACAGCCAAGGCTACACAAAAAAAACTCTGTCTCAAAAAAACAAGTCAAAACCAAAAACTAAAACCTTATGATGCTTATACATGAGAATCTGGGAGAGCAGAAAACGCAGGAGTTGCTACTATTCAAGATACAGACATTCCCAGACTATCAGAGATCAAACTGTTTAGTGGGAGCCAGCCGATCTGCTTGCCATTCAAAACAACAGTATTACCAACACCATAAATTCATTCAGCTAGCTGTCAATTTCAATTTTATTATTTAGAAACACGGTTTCACTATACATAGCTGAGTCTGACCTCAAACTCATTATGGTGTCAAGGATGGTCTCAAATCTGCAATTCTCCTGCCTCATCTTGAGTAGTCCAGAAGAATTAGGTGACAAGGGAAATGGCAATTCAATGGTGCTCACAACCTCTGACTAAATTGCCTTTTAATTTGTTCACTGAAATTTGTCACTGGACATTGTTTCAGGGATGTCTCATAGAAGAAGGAGAAAAAGAATAAGAAGAGAAGGAGAAAGAGGAGAAAGAGGAGGGAGGAAGAGGAGGAGACATTTTCTAGAAATTTTTAGCTCATACTATAGCATCACTCTCCTGAGAAATCCTCCATCAGGAAAACATGCATACAAGTGCACACTGGAACCTATTTAAGGTTACAACTGCAGTCCATCTCTAAGTGTCCAAAGGGTTCATTCAGTGTACCAAAAGTTTTTATTACCTTCACATTTATAGGGAGTAGAGGTTTGCAAACCATTCACAAGCCCCTTTTGCCGTTAATCAAATGGACCCATGCCAATTACCCACAGGGACTTCCAAGGGTATTTTTTCATTCATTTGTGTGCTGCAATGAAGTCTGGGAGCCAGTGCTCCGTCCTTCTCAGGAGGGTGCATAAACAACCTCTACCCCTCCCACCAAGGTCCCAACAACAAACTGGGGCATGAGTTCACCAAAGTTCACTCTGAGGAGCCAATGAGTTTACTAGGCATAGGTGAGGTGTTACCATAGGGCTGTGTGAGTGCTCCTCCCCCACAAGGCCACATGGCAGAGATGATGGCTATACAGATGGAGAGCCCTCCCCTAATCTTCCCTGATCTGTATTCTCTAGCCCCACCTCCTCTCCCCCAGGCCATAAGCCGTTAGGTCAGAGTTTCAATCAACAGGTACTTGGGAGTTACTAGATACTCAGGTAAGGGTCAGGTGACCCTGTACGAGGTGGGGGGGGGGGTGTAAAGAGTCGGAAAAACCCAGATGGGATGATCTTTGACCATCAGATACAACTGTTTGGTTCGGAGGATATCCTGTACAATTGTGGCCTTCAAAAGCATAACTCTGGAACTACAGAATGTTGGGTTGCTCCTCTCCAATGACCTAATCTTGCATTTTCAAAGCCTTCAGGAAGGCAGAAATTTCACTGGCAACAGGATAAAGGGAAATTGTATCACCCAGGCATTGTCTGAAACAATACCACATAGTGCTACATATTAGCTAGAGACCGCCTGCATCTGCTCAGTCAGCCTTCCCAGGAGACTGGGAGCTTGTATTCTATAAGGTTGTCTAACATGTGACAGTTGGCTGAGCCAAGTGATAATAGGATGAATGGCTCACCAACAAACTGCCAGAGTCCTTAAGATAGGATCTAAAGTCTTCAGGACTTGTTTTGTGTTGCTTATTGTTACAAATGTGTCTAATGCGACCCCAAACAATGTGTCCCATTCAGTCTTGAGGAAGGATACAACTGAATAGGATCCCAGTCTACATCCTGCAGTTTCTGGGAGTGGAGGATGAATGTGGTGATGCTGGCCTTAGACATGCTGCCTGCAGATCACCGGGAAGCACAAGGAAACCTGAGGCAGTTTGGAAGCAGCTCTTCACCTACTGTAGGATATAGCTAATCAGGAACAAAAAATGACAACTGCCCAAAGTGAGGAAGGTTTATTAGGCCTTGAGTGAAGGAGACTCTTCTCATGGCGCTCCCCACTTTGTTCCTCCAAGTCCGCGTTTCTTCAGCTGTTACTAGAATCTCCTGAAAAGATGGGTAAGCATGCCAAGCCAAAGGAGGTTTGAGGAAGTCCAGCTTCTCGTTTTTGTTTTTTGGGTTGTTGTTGTTGTTGTTGTTCTGTTCTGTTTTGTTTTGTTTTCATTTTTGAGACAAGGTCTCACTATGTAGCCCTAACTGGCCTGAAACTTGGTCTATAGTCCAGGCTAGCCTCAAAAGTATAGAGATCTACCACCTCACCTGACTAGACAAAGGGCTTTTTAAACTTCTCCCACTAGTAACCCTTTTTAAACCTGACAAATGTTATGCAACCCTAGGTATACAGGTACATAAAACAAATTTGCAAATCATTTACAGATAAAATATATAGAATTTTAAGACAATTTTTGGTATACATATAAATTTACCGCTTATTAAAAGATTAAAGCAAACCTACATACTAATAACTTGGGTGTGCTGGAAATTGATATTACAGTCCGGAGAGCATCTTTAACATTTTCAGGGTCAATTGATGTTTTTTATTTTATAATCAACATTGCTGAAAGCACTGCCTTCTGAAAGTACATGGTTGGTGTATATCTGGATCCATCTCAAAAGGGTTGAAAATTTTGTCCTAATCCCATGTTAAAATGGACTCAATGTTTTGGTCCCCAAGTTTTAACATGAAGCATTCTAACAATACAATCCCAAGATACACTAATTTGATACATGATGAACAATGATAGAGAATGCTGAAAGACTCTCTTCACAATTAAAGCATGATTCCTACAACAGCAGATAACTCTGTATGCACACTGAGGACACTGCAATTTGTAACATACACTGGTCCCCCATCCCAGCTAAGGTGTTTGGATCAGCCCTCATTTGGCATATACTAGGAAGTGTGAACATGCTATATCTTCAGAAACAAGGCTGGCCAAGCATAGTGATACAGGCTTCAATCCTAGCACTCAATAGCAGAGGTAGGAGGATTTCTGTGAGTTTGAGGCCAGCTCTATCCACATAGTAAGTTCTAGATAGCCAGAACTACACAGAGAGACTCTGTCTCAAACAAAACAAATAAACAAACAAACAAGCTACACTGGATTTGTATGGCTCAACACAGGCAAGCACAGCCTGAAAGTTCTCTGTTCATCATACTGTGTCTTATTTTAAATTGATTTTTGATCCTTTCACATTCAGATTTTTTTTTTTTACTTTTGCCAAATTCTCTACAACTTCTGCATTTGGTTAGGCAGTCCCACACAGAGTCCAACTTTGTGGCCTAAATAATGATTTTCTTCTGGCTATTGGCTGATGAAGAACCGGTGTTTCCTGCCTGTGATCTTCAAAGCCAGTGGATTTAATAAAGCTTTATGATTTCACTCCAGCTTTACTCTCAAGTACAGCTGGACAGTCGCTTCTCAAAGCAAATCTTGGAAGAATGGTTTTTTTCATAGTTAAAGAATTCAGATTAAAGAATGTGTGTTTTTAGAGATTTTTTTAAATTATTTATTTATTTATTTGCTTTAGCTTTGTTTCTGAGTCAGGATCTATGAAGGTTGGCCTCCAATTCTCTACCTTCCAACCTCAGCATCCCAAGGGCTGGAATTACAAGCATAGGCAACTGTCCAGCAATTGTGACACTTGTGACTTTTTCTTTTTTAACATTTCTTCACACCACAAAGGGTTTAAGGAGTTATGTTACTGGACAGCAGAGCTCTCTGAGGAAGAAAAAGATAGCTATTTAAAGCTATATGAAACAGTAGAACTGCTAAAATAGTTCAGTTGGTAAAGTACTTACCAATCAACCACAATGACCCAAGTTTGATCTCTAGGAAACCTGCAAAGAGGCCAGGCACAGTGACACATGCTTGTTATCCCAGCACTAAGAAGGTGGGACTCAGAATCCCTAAGCTAGGCCAGTCTAGCATACTCGGTAAGCTCCAGGCAGGTGAGAGACCCTTTCTCATATAAAGTGAATGTACATATATACACAAGACTATGTTTAAGTGAATAAACAAAGCTACATAGAACCTTAAGTTGACATGTTGAAGGCCAAATAAATTACTATAAGAAAAAAATTAAGTTCAAAATTATGGGATATTAAACCTGATTATCCAATAGTGAGCCTCAAACAGCTGTTGCCTTAAGAAGGTGCCACTGAAGAATATATCCTACGTACAGGAACACCTTTTGGGATAATCCCCTCTCTAGTTATATGGGACCCACATGAAGACCAAGCAGCACTTCTGCTATATATGTGCGGAGAGGCCTAGGTAGGTCCAGCCTGTGTATGCTCTTTGGTTGGTGGTTCAGTCTCTGAAAGCCTAGCTAGGCTGTCTTGCCTGGCCTCAGTGGGAGAGGATGAAATTAGTCTCACAAAGACTTGATGTTTCAGGGTGGGGTGCGGAGATACCTAGAGAGGCCCCAAGTGCTCAGAAGAGAAGGGGATGAGGGATGGGAGAAGGATTGTGAGAGAGGGTGACTGGAAGGGAGGCAGCGAGCAGGATGTAAAGTGAATAATAAATAAATAAATAAATAAATAAATAAATAAATAAATAAATAAAACAAAAACGAAAAAGAAGGTCCCACTGAGCCCAGTGGTGGTGGTGCATACCTTTAATCCCAGAATTCACAAGGCAGAAGCAGGGGGATATTTGGGCCAACCTGATCAACAGATCGAGTTCTAGGACAGCCAGGGCTACACAAAGAGACTCTCTCTCAAAAGAAGATGAAGAAGAGGAGGAGGAAGAGGAGGAAGAAGAAGAGGAGGAGGAGAAAAAAAGAAAGAAAAATTTACCAGTTATCAGTTTTTAAGGCATTATAGTCATGATGCTTATATATTTGAACTGACATGTTAAAAAATTTTAAAGTGAACAGTATTAGTTTGCCACTATACTCTGAATACTAAAGAAGCTTTTATGTGTATCAGCAGAATTCTACCATTGTTGTTTTGAATGAACAGCATTTCCTCAAAGAGACAGTCACCAAGAAACGTAAAGACACTGGAACACAAGCACTGACTTTAAGGCTAGCAAAGATCCTTTAGACGGAAGTTTCACGTTGTTGGCAGTACAGGTCCAACAGCCCTGCAGGAAGGACAAGAAGCAAAATCAAACACCTGAACTGAACCAACCTTTCCAGACTGAGTCCGACCACAACTCTGCAGCTGTTTTCGGTTCTTGCATCCGTACCTACCCCCGTCGATAAGCAACTAAGTAAGCAACAAAATCTATCCATGGTGAAGCAACTTTAAAGCCACTAATTGGTTCAGTGGCTTGCAAGGCCACAGATGTTCTTAGTTCCTGCTGCTGCGAAACCTGAGGAAGGGGAAGTAGGCAGGCTGGTAGAGAACAGTAGAAATATATCACTCGTAAACATGTTTCGAGTCTTGACGCACGGCAGCGTATCGGAGTCTGCCTCATATCTGAGCACTTAAGAGGAACTGTTTGCTGATGTGTTTTTCTATTCTTCCTCACCTTACAAAGGAGGAAACTGAGTTTAAGGAAAGAATGTGAGCGAGATCTAATCCAGGCTCTGGTCCTGGGCCACTGCCAAAGTTTCTCATCGGGCTTTCCTCACATTCTTCCCCTCTATATGCTAAATCCATTGTTTTCAGAAAAATGAGTCTGATCATTTCCATGATAGGAAAAAAAAAAAGCAAGGCCCATAATGCTGTTCACAGGGGGCTGCTTCACTCCACCTCGGCAGACTTCAAGCAGTCTTGTGCTGTGTCTTTGCTTCTTGATGAGTACAGTCCAAGCACATAGTTTTTCAGGTCCTAGAATCTCGCTTTAACCACCTAAGACATGTGTACTCCTTTGGGTTCCGTAACTAGCAACTTGCACTTCCTCCCTGAGCGTTTTCACACAGCTAGCTCGCACCACTTCCCCTCAAGCAACGTTCCGTCAGTATTTTCTGCCTGTTTGCTTTCCATTGCTTTATTAAGCTGTAAATGATTTTTCTCACTTCTTCTCTGCCTGCCAACTAGAATGTCAGAGTCCACGAAGGCAGGGATATCTTCTGCCTTGTCTACAATTACGCTTCCAACACTCTGAAAAGTGCTGAGCACATGGGAGGGGGATGAACAGGAGACTTGGGCAAGCGGCCAGGATCAGACGGGATTAAATGCAATTGGAAAAGGCAGTGGGGGTATAGTTCAGTAGTAAAAGGTTTACCTAGCATTCACTGTGCTCTGCATTCAATCACTAGTATTGAAGGAAGGAAGGAAGGAAGGAAGGAAGGAAGGAAGGAAGGAAGGAAGGAAGGA
>JANHMN010000026.1:8991782-9014512 GCA_030674055.1 Rhabdomys pumilio
GGAAGGAAGGAAGGAAGGAAGGAAGGAAGGAAGGAAGGAAGGAAGGAGGGAGGGAGGGAGGGAGGGAGGGAGGGAGGGAGGGAGGGAGGGAAGGAAGGAAGGAAGGAAGGGAGAAAGAGGAAAGGGAAGAAACAAATGAAGGCCAGGCATGGTGGTAACCACCTCTAATCCCAGTACTCAGGAGGCAAAGGACAGTGAATCTCTGTTAGCTGGAGGCCAGCCAAGGCTATATATAGTGAGAGTCTGTCTCAGAAACAAAACGAAAAGGTAAAGATTTAGTCCCAGCTCCTCTGGATGTTTTAAAAAGTGAGTTTTTGTTTTGTTTTCTAAACAAGGATACTAAAATTACCATTTCACACAATCATGGGAATAGGTATTTATAAAGTATACATCTATTTAAAACCTTGCACTGAGGATGTAGTTCAGTGGTCCAGCACTTGTGTGCAAAAGCATGGGGAAGACCCTGTGTTTGATCTTTAGGATGTCTTTCAGGTCTTCTGTGGGGCTCCACTGCTCTTAAGACAAAGTCCAAACATCTGATCATTTCTGAACGCAAGCTTGCACCATCTGCTGCTGAGTTGCCTATTGAACCAAATCTCTCATCTCAGCACTGCTCAAACTCATCTTACTTTCTGACTCAGTTGTTATTTTAGGGTCCAGTCAGAAGGTATTTAAAACACAGACAATATGATAAATGGAAGTGTTAAAAATATATATGTTTCTTCCAGAGATTTAGAGCGGCATGAAGCTAGGCTGGAGAGGTGTGAAGATGACGCTTTCCAGCCTTGGCAAACACTGCTGTCTGTGAGTGTCGTGCTGTTGAATGGAGTGCAAAGGTATCCTCTATCATTACCACCACTGCCAGTGAAGCTGATGTAGGGTGCCTGCCATGGCTGCTGGTGAACCCAGGAAGACTCATTCAGTGGCTGCTGCTGTCAATAGCGGAGATGCTGGCAATGTGAAGAAACATGGTGCATGCGTGCATGCCCACACAATACACACTCCACTCACAGACTCTCACACACACACACACACACACACACACACACTCACACACAAACACACACAGACACACAGTCACACACAGACAGACACACTCACACACACATACCGACACACACACAGACATACTCACAGACACATACAGACACACACACAGACACACTCACACACAGAGAGACACACTCACAGACACACACAGACAGACATACTTACAGACACATACAGACACACACTCACACACAAACACACACAAACACACACGGAGACAGACACACACAGACAGACTTACAGACACATACAGACACACACTCACACACAAACACACACAAACACACACGGAGACACAGACACACACAGACAGACTTACAGACACATACAGACACACAAACACACACAGACATACTTACAGACACATACAGATACACACTCACACACAAACACACACAGACACACAGAGATACACTTACACACACAGACAGACATACACACAAACACACACAGACACACACTCACACACAAACACACACAGACACATACAAACACACACACACACAGATATACCCAGATACACACACAGACAGATACAGACACACTCACAGACAGACACAGACATACTCACAGACACACACAGAGACACACACATACAGAGACACACTCACAGACAGACACATACAGACACACACATACAGGCACACACACAGGCACATATACACATGCACACACACACACACACATACACACACACGCACACGCACACACGCACATGCACACACACATATACACACTACCTGCTGCTGTCTTCCTCCACAGCTTTCCACTGGCAAAGCCTGGCCAATAGCCAGTTGGCAAAGAGATATGGGAAATGTAACTTGCTGGCTTTTTGTCCCCTGCAATGCAGAGGACAGCAGAACTGGAGCTGAGAGGCTACAGACAGACTGCTACAGCAAACCTTTGTTTGTCCAGGCATTCGCCATGCTGTTTCCCTATGGACATTTGTTCCTCTGTGTGAATGTATGCACGCATACTTGCTGCAGGATATTTGATCACATTGTGAACCCGAAGGTTGTGAACTGTAAAATCCTGTTTCTAGCTGTGGTGTGGCTCAGCCTTTAACCCAAGGGCTTCCTACTGACTGTAAACAAGTACTTGTGGTGTGGCTCAACCCTAGCACACACCTTTAATCCAAGAGCCAAATAAAGTCAACCCTAGGTCAAGAGGTGGAGCAAGTGGCCAGCTGACAGGGAGTGAGCATAAGTAAACAGAAAGGAGGGTCTTTGAGTTGAAGAGTATTTAAGACAGTGTGGAGAAGGAGAAAGAGCCTTTTCCTTCTGGGACATCAGTTGAGGAGGGAGGTCAGTTGGGTGCTGTCTCTGCCTCTCTGAGCTAGCAGGCTTTCACCCCAGCATGTGACTCGAGTCTTCATTTGGTAAAATTAAATGTTTGAGATCCTCTTTGAAAAATAACACATACTTGTCTTCCTACTTGGCCATGCTTTCTCTCTGCTTGCTTGAGTTCTCAGTGTAGATGTCAACATCTTACAGGGCTGTCTCCTTACCTCTCCTAGCTCAGTGAAAATCTACTATTCTGGGGTCTTGAAATACCCTGTATTACCTGTCTTTTAGTACTTAGCACCCTGGCTTGGTTTGGATTATTATTGTCTTTCTTTCTTTTCTTCTTTCTTCCTTTCTTTCTTTCTTTCTTTCTTTCTTTCCTTCCTTCCTTCCTCCTTCCCTCTCTCCTTCCTTCCAAACTTTCCTCCTCTTTCTTTCTTTCTTTCTTTCTCCCCTCCCTCCCTCCCTCCCTCCCTCCCTCCCCCTTTCTTTCTTTCTTTCTTTCTTTCTTTCTTTCTTCCCTCCTTCCCTCCTTTCTTTCTTCCTTCCTTTCTTTCTTTCCTTCTTTCTCTTTCTTTCTTTCTCTCTCTTTCTCTCTTTCTTTCTTTCCTCCTTCCCTTCTTCCTTCCCTCCCTCCCTCCCTCCCTCCTTCCTTCCTTCCTTCCTTTCACAGGATCTCTCATGTATCCTAAGCTGCCCTCAAACATTCCCTGTAGTTGAGTCTGGCCTTGAACTCCTGATCCTCCTCCCTCTACCTCCTGAGTACTAGCGCTGGCACACCCTGTCTTCTAACTGGGTGTTTTCTGTTCTATATCATTTCTAGGTTGTGTACCTCTTAAGAGTAGAATGCAGCATTTTTCTTTATTGAAAGGAAGAAAAAACAAGCATGCAGAAAGACCTGAAACTGGGACTTAGGAAACTTTTGGGGGCCGCAGCTCATTAAGAGGAACACTCAGCCGGGCAGTGGTGGTGCATGCCTTTAATCCCAGCACTTGGGAGGCAGAGGCAGGCAGATTTCTGAGTTTGAGTCCAGTCTGGTCTACTGAGTGAGTTCCAGGACAGCCAAGGCTATATAGAGAAACCCTGTCTTGAAAAACAAAAACAAAAAAAAACAAAAACCAAAAAAAAAAAAAAAAAAAAAAGAGGAACACTCAGTAGAATGTTCCTCTTAGATGCTTGAGGCCCTAGATGGAATCCTCTGTACTTCCCGGGGGCCAGGTAGAACAGAGGAGGAATCCCAAAACTGTCTCTAACTTCAGGCCCTCTCTCCACACCTCTGTGGGTGACTTTGCCTGCTTCTCCTGCATGTGTGATGAAGACCAGGAATTGCCACCAGTCGGATTTACATTACTGAAACCTTGTGATGTGTTAGGTTAGATCATTGGCTGTGGGGCTGTGCTGTACATTACAGGGTGTTTAGCAGTATCCTTAATTTATAGCCATGGGGCATCTCTACCAGCCACCTGTGACCCCACTGACTTTTAACAAAGTATCTACAGACACTGCCAGTGTTCCTATGGGGCAAAAATCACCTGGGATGAGAACTAGACTATCTGGAGTAATTTGACTGTCCACTTTGACCAACTAACTTTACGGGGATAGGATCCCATGGCAGAGATATGGCTGCCAGCAGTCTGCATCTGTGGGAGGACTAGCCAGTTCCCAGAAGAGAGGGGTGGCAGATATTCTAGTAGGTGTCAGTTACATTTCCTTAATCACAGACATTAGGTTTTCAATCCCAACATGTGTACCCTGACTCCTGAGTAATTTAGGGGAAATTTCCAGAGAGATATATTTAAGATAGCTTTATATTAAAAAAAAAAAAAACATTTGCCTGGCATACTGATTTTAATTCCTAGAACTGAGATTAATTCCTAGAACTGAGAAAAGGAGAGAGAGAGAGCGAGAGAGAGAGAGAGAGAGCACAAAAACCCTTCACTACAAGAGTTTTTGACATAAAAATAGCTGTGTTTTAATTGTATTTATTCTGCATGTATTGATTGATTGTCTCCTCTTTGCCAGATGTTGTGCTGAGTCTTAGTAAGCCAAGATAGTTGGGTTTTTGCAAAGACAGTTCCTATACAGACTCTTCTTGTTTGTAGGAGGCTCCCATAGCTAAAAAACTTTAAATAACTTCTGGCCATTAGCTGTCTTCACTTAGTTAATTATATTTAAATAGTTCTTCTGGTGGAATCCTGTCAAAATGTATGATCTGGGAATCCTGGCTTTATGCTCTTTTTTTTTTTTTTTAAACTTTTAAATATTCTTCAAGGGCTGGAGAGTTAGCTCAGTGGTTAAGAGTACTGACTGCTCTTCCAGAGGTCCTGAGTTCAATTTCCAGCAACCATATGGTGGCTCACAACCATCTGCAATGGGATCTGATGTCTTCTTCTGGTGTGTCTGAAGACAGAGACACATAAAATAAATAAATTTTATGTACTCACATAAAATAAATAAATAAATCTTTAAATAAATAAATATTCTTCAAGAAGTAATGAGAAATTTTAGAAAATTAAAATTCATATTAATATAGGAATGTTATTTTTGTTTCTTTGTTTTGTTTGTGGAGCTAGGGTCTCTCTATGCAGTCTTGGAACTCACTGTAGACCAAGCTAGCCTAAACCTCAGAGATCTTCTTTCCCCAGCTTCCCCAGTGCTAACATAAAAGGCCTGTGTTGCTCTGACTGCCCTGATCTAGAGATAGTGGGACCTGGCAGAACAGAGCCTAGAAATGAGGTGAACTAAAGTCTCATGCAATAGCCAACTTATATTCAGGGCATCTGACAATTTCTACTCTGAGGGGTAAGAGGAGTCACATGAGTAAAGTGTATTGTAAATGTCACTTTTATTCCTCAAAGTGATGCAATGAGAGCGTAAGCAGCTTCAGGAATGCATGGCTTGGGCTGAGCCCAGAGTGTGTCTATCCAGCTGTTCCTAGACCTAGATTTGGAAGCGTCTAGCAAAATCTTTTGCAAACTGGGGCCTTGAAGACTTGAACTTCCAGTCTCTGTCTGCTAACCTAGGCATAGACTGTCTCAGCCTCCAGGAGAGGCTTATGCAAAACTCCCCCTTTCTAGCCTCTTTCTGAACGCTGGCTGGTTGGTTCAACTCAGGGGTTCTGGCTCAAACTCCTCTCCACGCTGAAACAAACTGTTTTGTTTGAAACAAAACAAACTGTTTTGTCTGCTTGAAACAAACTATCTCTGGACTCCACAAACTGAACTTCTGTGCTTTGAGCTGAGCTCAACTGGACTCAACTGAAATGCATCTAACTGACCAGAACTGCATTGAAAGGAACTGAACTCCTCTAGATTGCCTCCTCTTTCTCTCACTGCTTTTTTCGTACCCCCTCTTTCCTCTCTGTTCTAGTGAGAGTTGGGTGTATCCTATCTCTGACTCATTCTGTCAAATCCTTCTCTGATTCATCACTTTCTCTGATCCTCAATTAGATGTCATTGTTTGAGATTAAAGGCATATCTGTGTTCCAGCCAGAGGGTCAAAGGTGTGTGGTGTGTCTGCATTCTAGCCGGATTATATCTTGGGATGTGATCCCTTGCCAGAGCAGCCATGTTGCTAGATTAAAATTCATCTACAGTGTACAATCACAATGCACATGGCAGACAAACCCATCATGGCAGAGTGAAGTTTTCCATTGAGGCATATAAACAAACCAGTTGTAGTGAGTAATCTGAAGTAAACTCACTCATATCCATTACACCTGGGAGGGGCATGAAAGCATAATCCAAGAACAATTCCTTGTTTTGGAAGAAACTAAAGTCACAAGACTCTTGTTTTCTTGGAGTTTTCGCTCAAGCACTCAGACATCTCCTCACGTGACTGCATTCTTAGACTGGGTTTTGACATGTCACCACACCCAGCTTCTTAGAAATGTTCTTACAATATCTATAAAGAATGGCGAAAGCATAGGGAGGGAAAAGATGGAATTAGTGTGGTTTTTTGTAGTCACTGTGGTTTTTCAGATGGGATCAAATCTAGTTCAGACTGACCCGGAACTTAATGTAGCCAAGGTTGGCAGTGAACTTCTGACTTTTCTGTCTCTACCTCTCCAGGACTGGGATTACAGTCATGCACCATCCTGTCCCACGTTTTTGGTACTGGGGATTGAACTCAGGGCCTCCAGTCTATCAGACAAGCACTCTACCAACTGAGCTATATCCCAGGCCCTGGACTTGAGCTGTATTTCAGGTTTTTGTTAAGTCCTTGTATTTATTTTAAGGCAAAATAGAGACTGAGTTTATTTCTTTTCTTTTTTGGGGGTGGGGTGGGGAGCAGGTTCAAGGTATCCTGGAAATCACTCTGTAGACCAGACTGACCTCGAACTCAGTGATCCACCCATCCCTGCCTTCCAAGGGAAAGACATGTGCCACCACTGCCTGGCTGAGACTGAGTTTCTAAAAGGCCATCTCGAAATGGTACGAAGACTAACTGTAGATAAACATGAAGCAATGAGGGAGTTCTGGGAAGGTGACAGTTTGGATCCTTACCAGGACAGTAGTTGTAGTTGTGGGAGTACAGGAAAGTCAAGCAGATTCACAAAACACAAGGCAGGGTAATAGATCTAAAAGTTTGAGGTTGAATGTAAAGTCCATAATTAGTCAAAATGACTGACATTTTTTTCTGACCTAAACCATTAGATGACTGACCAGAAGAGCTCTCTAGGGGGTCTCAGTCTGCCATTTAGGAGAGGGTTTGTCAGCGCAGATCATCTCGTGCTAGAGCCAGCTGGAAAGGGAGGGGGAGTGAGCTGGCTGTGCTTTGAAGGATGTAATTTAGGTCAAGAGAATGCTTCAATTTTTAGTCCTGTGGATTCAAAGAAGCTATTCACACTGAGAAGCAGTTCTTGCACTTTACCTGTATGTGGGCAGCTGTGCTGACAGGTATGGCCCGACTGGCTGCTGTGCTTTCTTGATTATCTTATTGGTTGGCACAGTGAGAGCAGCCAGGATAGAACTTAAATATGTCCATTAAAGTTTCGCCTTTAAGCAGGGTGTGGTGGTGCATACCTATAATCCTAGCACTGGGAAGCTTAGGCAGGAGGATGACTGTGAATGTTTGGTCAGCCTGGGCTATCAGGGTATGGAGACTGTCTTAAAAACAGAACAAGAATATGCTTCGATGAACCTGCTTTTGTTTGGTTGGTTTTAGTGCTGGGCTTCCCCATTTTAAAGATGATGTAGCCGACCATCCAGTTGCCCGGTGTGTCCTAAGGTGTCCCACTCTCCAGCTGATACAAATGTATGTTCTGCCCCAGTTCATCAAGTGGCGGGTTTCTCATGGCTCTAGTGCCAATTGTTCTGCACACTCAGTGCTAACAGATCTGACTAATGTATAGAGTAAAAGGGTCTCAGATGTGCTTTTAGTGGCTTGCCTCCCTGTATAGAAGTCAGGCCTCCATTCAATTCAATATCCAAGTGCTACCTGGGAACACTTCAGTAAAGATTAGAATCTCGGCTGACGAGTTCTATTTGCATATTTGGGTCACTTGGTGTTTGCTGTTGAATGGGAAGTACCTGGGATCCTACGCTGCAGGACTTTCTCGCCCTGTGTGTGATACCTGAAACCGCCATGAGTAACTCTGGAGCTTAGTCTGACTGACAGGAGAGGGTTCCTCTGACTTATACCCTAGTATCGCCACAGGGCTAAAACAGTTTACATTGTAAATTTAGCCTTAAGATGTTTAAGATATCAATATTATATGTTTCTATTACTTTGGTGTGTGTGTGTGTGTGTGTATGTGTGTGTGTGTGTGTGTGTGAAAGAGACAAGAGAGAGAGAGAGAGGAGGGAGAGGCTAGAGGACAACCTCAGGTATTATCCTCAGAAACCCCACCTACCTCCTTTCAGACTGGCCTTGAGCCTACTGGCAGGCCAGGGAAGGGAGCCCCAGGGATCTTCCTTTCTCTGCCTCCCCACTGCTGGGATTCTGTCTGGGCAAGATTCCAAGCACATGCCATGACCCTGGGCATTTTCACATGTGCTCTGGGGATAGAGCTCACATCATTACGCTTCCAAGGCAAGCTCTTTACTGACTGGGCTATTTCTCCAGCCCTCTTTTGCTTTGCTTCTGGTTTAAAAATTATATACGGTATTTTGAAAAAAAAAAATCAAACAGTGCTTACAACAATATACTAGTTACTTTTCTTGTTGCCCAGACAAAATATCTAACAGAAGCTAGAGGATGGACTTGTTCTGACTCCAAGTTCAGGAGATACAGTCAGGAGATATGGTACATCAGGTAGGAAGGCCCAATGTCAAGAGCAGAGGAAATATGAGGGCGTTAGTTAGTGAGAGCACCTGAGCATTCAGGAAGAGCTCAGGCCATAACCATGCTATGACTAACCCTGGCCCTATATCTGCTAGTTAGGTCTCAGGGCCCAAAGGCTTCACAGTCTTCCCAAACACAACCACCTGGAGACCAGATATTGAAACACAGAGGAGTCTGGGGTGGCGGATCATTTTATGTTCAAACTGTAGCAGACACACAGGGTGTGTTTGTTACTTATAGTGAGGCCTCTGGTATCTTTCTTCGCTATTAATTTCATAGTTTCTTGTGTCATTTCAGGTGTGTATGAATAACTTTTTATTCCCTTAATATATTTGACAGATCATTCCACTCATCCTCATGTAGATCTCACTCTCTGTATACTTTTGGTTGTGAATTTAGCCTTCAAGATCTTATTCTGTAACAGCTGTACAGCAACTATGGCTATAGTATATATTAAAAACACATATAATAACACTAATGTGTAAGGTGGCTGTGCTGGTGACACTGCTCAGTCGCTAAGAACACTGGCTACTCTCACAGAAGACCAAGGTCCAATTCCTAGCATGCATATAACTGGCCCAACTTCGAGGGATAAGATATCCTGATCTGAACTCTGCAGGTACTGGGTGAACCTGGTGTGTATACATACATGCGGGCAAAACACTCGTATACACGTTAAAATAAACAAATAACATCAAAAAGACATAAGGTGGCAAGCTACTTGGAATTGCTCTGCAAAACCCAGCTCACACTGTAACTTGTACTTTGTTGGCAAAGCACAGGGCTGAGGTTTTGCTCAGGAAACATGTGTTGAATGGTAGACCCTAGGGAGTCTATCTCTGACCCTTGAAACCTGTGAAGTAACAATGTTTGCAAAACCATTCATAGACCTAAATTACTATAAACCATTATAACATAGACTCTGAGGGAGATTGTTTAGGAGAGACACAGAGCAGAAGCCACCATGTCAAAAGAAACAGGGGTGTTATCACTCTATGCAGAGAACGGTTGGAACAGCAAAAGCTGGAAGCGGCAAGGAGTGACCCGAATCTATAGCCTGTGGGGGGTGGGTGGGGGGGAATGGCCTTGCGGACACCTGGACTCCAGATTTTTCATCCTTAGAGCTGTGAGAGTGCACCTATCATAGTGCATAGTGAAAGCCACATAGATGCTGTATTCCTTACAACAGCCCTAGAAGATGAATTCGGGTCACCCATTTACCTTTTCAGAATGGAGGACTAAAATGAACATGGATACAAGTAGCAATTCGAAAAGCACCGAGACCCTTTGTTACCATTGTGCCAAATGGAATAGCTTAGGAAGAGGGAAGGTAAGTTGGATGTACCACCCAGATCTCCATCTGTTAATAAGAAACTTTTTACCTAAACAGTTATGGAGACACAGCTAAAGAGAGGCATTTGCCCAAGGCCCTGTCCTTCCCAGGGCTGCGTCCAGTGATTGATAGCCATAGAGCACAGAGCCAGAATTCTCGCCCCCACTACTCAGAACTCTTGCTCTCTTGTAAAGCTTCCATGGAGCTAGACAGGCTAACCCTGGTCTCTCTCTTAGGTTTAATGCTGTGATAAAACACCATGCCTCAAAGCCACTTGAGGAGGAGAGGGTTTATTTGGCTTACATATCCTGAATCACAGTCCATCGAGGGAAGCTAAGACAGAAACTCAAACCAGGTGAGAACCTGAAGGCAGGAGCTGACCATAGGCCACAGAGGAGTGCTGAATACCCAGGACCACCAACCTAGCAGAGGTGGCATCTCCCAGAATGGTCTGAACATCAACTACACGTTAAGAAGATGCCCTACAAGCTTGCCCACAGCTTGATCTTAATAGAGGTGATTTCTCAATTGAGGTTTCTTCATTCAGATGACTCCAGCTTCTGTCAAATTGACATAAAAACTAGCCAGCAGCCAGGTGGTGGTGGTGCATGTCTTTAATCCCAGCACTCAGGAGGCAAAAGCAGCCAGATCTCTATGCGTTTGGGGCCAGCCTGGTCTAAGAGTTAGTTTCAGGACAATCAAGGCTACACAAAGAAACCGTTTCTAGGGGAAAACAATAGCAACAGCAAGAACAACAACAAAACCTAGCCAGCATAGTCTCTTGAGTCTGCTAAACGCAATGGCTGTTCTCACCCATTGGCTTCTGTAACCAAGCACAAGGGAGCTAGCAGAGGCAGCCTCAGGAGCCAGAGTGCCTACCCTGAGCTGTGTCTTGTGCTGCAGGCCTTGGGCTTCACCACCAGACAAGCCAGACTTCATTCTGTCTCTGTGCCCAGGGCATTATGCTAAGAAGGGCTCTGATTGGTCTAGTTTGGGTCTGACCTGATTCCAGGTCATGGAGTAACCAGTGTTCGTACCATCTAGTGGCTATTTGAAAGTGGGAAGGATTACAACAGGGTGGCAGGGACTGCGAGCCATTTATCACTCCATTTCTATCCAGATAGCCCATTCCTCCAGAGTCTAGCCTAAGGCCACTAGGGATAAACAGAAGAACCTGAACATCTCAAGGTTAGGTTTCAACTCTGGTGAAGCCAGCGACCCACTCTGCTGCAAGGTAGTACCGACACCTGATTCCTCAAAAGGATGAAGCTCCCTGAGGTCAGCATCTATCCAGTGTAAACTGCATTCCACGCTGGGTCAAAGTGCATTTAGTAAGCACTGGCTGATGAACTAGTGGATGAGGGGCTCCCGGAGAACTTCCACGGACTTCCTTCCCAGACTACAGATATAGTTCAGTTGGTCAAGTGTTTACCTAAATTACATTAAAGCCTTGGGTTCTATCCCCCGAACCACATAAACCAGACATGGCCACACACACCTGTAGAGAAGAGGATTGGGAATCAAGGCCATCCTTAGTTACAAAGGAGTTTGAGGTCAGCTTTGGGATATCTGAGACCCTGCATCAAAAACCAAACCCAAACCGAAACCAAACCCAAACCAAAAAATTCTTTCTAACCCATCCTCCCAATTCAGACTGAGGCAAATAAAAATTCATTAATTAGTTAATTAACTAAAAGAATCATGTCATCCAGACATGGTGGCACAGGCCTTTAATTCCCAGCATTTGGGAGGCACAGTAGAACTCTATGAGTTAGAAGCTAGCCTGGTCTACACAGTGAGTTCCAGGCCCAACAGCCTACATAATGAGATCCTGTCTCAAATTTAAAACAAAACAAAACAAAACAAAACAAAAAAACCCCAAAAACCAAAGGATCAAGTGATTCAGAAAGCCTAAAGACAACCAAAGTAGATCTAGATGTTCCTCCTTCCCATCTCCTGCCCAAGTCAGGTCAAAAAGACATATCCACGTGGGCAGGGCAGATGGCTTTTGAGCTCCTGGATCACCTCCCATTCCCCTCCTTGTCCCATTATCCTGCATCAAGAGCCAAGACCAAGAGCTGACCCGCAACAAAGGAGCGAATTTGGAATCAAGTGTCAAGGAGTGATCTATCAGGTGCTTGGCTGGGTGAGTAGTGGTGTATGGATGGACTTAACTGTAAAGTCCAGGGGCCAAAAGCTCGAGGTACAAAAAGAGAAGAGGCAGGGCTGGCAAGGGCCCTCTGGGACAGACGTCAGTGAATCTGGGGTATGCAGAGCCTCATTTCCCTGGGCAATTGGTCCCTACAATTTTTGTCCTGATGGCATCAGATGAAGTTAAAAGCACCCTCCAGCCAGGATCCAAGTGAACCCTCCTTTAATCTTTGAATATGCAAGGTTGACAGGTAAAACATTTCCTTGGGCATCTTGATAAAAATCAGTATCTTAAATAATAAAATTAAATTCTAAGGAAAGAATCCCAGCCAGGCAGTGGTGGTGCACACCTTTAATCCCAGCACTTGGGAGGCAGAGGCAGGCGGATTTCTGAGTTCGAGGCCAGCCTGGTCTACAGAGTGAGTTCCAGGACAGCCAGGGCTATACAGAGAAACCCTGTCTCGAAAAACAAAACAAAACAAACAGAAACCCGAGTGGACCTGCCATTATCCTAGGGGCAGCCTCCACTGAAGACTAAGGGGTGAGAATCTGCACTGAGTATCTGCAAAATGTAGGGCTGATCTTGAAAGAGTTAAAAATGTTTAAACCTTCCACAGATGGAGTCAAGAGTGCAGATCAGCTTGTTCTGCGCTCTAGGTCCTAGGAAACTAGCTATTCACAAGACAAAATAGATAAGAATAGGGTTTGAGCTGAGAGTTCAGGTCAGCATGCCCCTGAACCCTGGATACCAGGAACTGAACTGAAGTAGGGCTTGATTCTTAAGAGAACAAAGAGATATTTCCCCCCTGACTGTTTCTTGAACCTGTCACAGAAGCTGAACACTGGACAGGTGCTTGCTATAGATACTTAACCATGATTTTCCCCCTCGTTTCCCTGGGTTGCGGTTTTTCCCTTTAAAAGCTCTAGCTCTTCTCTAAGGTGGTGGGGGGGGGGTCGTACTTCATTGCTTGCCTCTGCGTAGAACAGGCAAGAAGTGTGGCCTCAACGAGTTGAATCAAATATACCTCTTGTTGATTACATCAAGTTCGGTGTCTTGCAGTTATTGGAGTGGCCGTGAATTCTCGAGAAGAGGGAGGGAGTTCCTCCCTTTCTGGTGGGCTTTACAATCTCTGAGCTTCCAGGTCACTTATGTCTGCAGACATTTATATTAGAGTCTCTCTTGCCCCCCCCAAATCCCCCTTACTGGCCTCACTGTGCGCACTTGGCAAACATGAGTGCTGACTAGATAACAGGCCAGCAACCCTTGAGGACCTCTCTAAGGAAAAATTTCTGTCCTACTCCTTTCTCTAAGAGGAAGAAACTTAGAAATTATGCAAATCTAAAATAAGACTGACAGTTTTGTTTTTTTGTTCTTCCAGGAAAAAAAATGGGAAAATCAGGTCTATTCTAGGATTGGTAGCTGGTAGACTTTCAATGGGCAAGATGCAGGAAAAAAAACAGAGCTCCTGTATTTAAGACACTCTAAAATACCCCTTAGAATGGTGCCCAGAACTCAAACAGTATGTAAAAGCAAAGTGTTTTATTCTGCGGAAGTCCAGCATGCTGGGGTCTCCCATTACCAAGATAGAGAGATAACCACGTGAGCTCGCAGGCTCCATCTGAAGCACATTGGAGTTCCAGGGTAGATGAGCTTTATCTTACTCTATCTCTAGGCATTCTAGAACCATTATTGGGGCGTGGAGGCTGGAGGTTTTTCTATGAGTAATTGACTTGCCTGGCTTGCCTGGACTTGCCCAGTTCTTAGGCCTAGTATCCTAAACTACCAGGTTGAATCCTGTCATGGAGTCAGCCTGGCCTTCTTGCTTATAGGCAGACAGGAATAGATTCAGGTGGGATAAAGTAATTTGCTATGCACATCCAAATCAATTAGTGACAAAGTCAGTGATTCAGCAGATACAACAAGGCAACAGTATATATCAACAGCTGTGATGAGGATGGGCACAAAGTAGTAAACACTGCAGTCATAGTTCCTGTTCTTCTAAGGGTCTTAATGCTATTAAGGATTCATGTTGCTTCTCTGAGCAGAAAAAAACCATGTTCCTCAGGACAAGTAGGGAGTAGGGTGTGGCAAAACAGAAGAGAAGAGAGTGGAAATGGGAGAGGAGGGAAAGGAAAGAGATGGAGAGGAGAGGGAGGAGACTGGGAGAAGGAGATGGGAGGGAAAGAGAAAGGAGAAGAAGGGAGAAGGGAGTGCTAATCTCTCTGGGTAAGAATAAAATCACTACCACAGCTTGAGCCAATTTGGAGCAAGCTTGATTTTATTGGAGTGCATTCAAAATCTGGCCAGCCACTGTCTCCTGCATTGAGTTAAAGAGAGCAGCCCAGAATCTATTTCTTGGACCCCTTTTAAGGAGTAAAAGTATAAATATTTGCAAAGTGGGTTTATGGAAGACAATGGGGCAAAAAGGAAATACAGAAAAAAATCTCCAAAACCGTGGTTGCCGGGTAATTAGGGAGGGCTTCAGGGAAGGTCACAGAGGGTCAGGGAGCATAAGGGTATCCTCAAAAACAAGTCAAGGTCATGGGTTAGGGCAGGTCAGGCTCCAGGAAACAGACTTAAAAGCAGCAATTCAGCTCTTACAGTATACAGAAATTTAACAAGACAGCATAATGGCTCCTGCCTTCAAAATCGGAGTTAGACAAGTTCTTCAGGAAGAGAAAAAAGGAGAAGAGAGGAGAGGAGAGCAGATTACCAAAGAAGAGAGAAGTCACACAAGTGGATAGCTTGGTTCTCTATGATTCTCTAATGGAGGGAGACTTCATCTCCACTCCACAGATGAAGAAACTGGAGTCTTGTGTTGTTAGATACCTCATCCCAGAGCCATACTGCCAATTAATGGCAGAATAGAGGTGCAAGGGTCTATTGGATACCAAAGTGTGAGTTATTTTCTCTTTTTGTTAAAATTTATATTTAAAAAAATCCTGCCTAGGTGTGGTGGTACATGTCTATAAGCCTAGGTGTGGTGGTACATGTCTGTAAGCCTAGGTGTGGTGGTACATGTCTGTAAGCCTAGGTGTGGTGGTACATGTCTGTAAGCCTAGGTGTGGTGGTACATGTCTTTATTCTCAGCACTTGGGAGGCGGAGGCAGGAGAATCACAAGTGAAAGGCCAGTCTACCTATGCTGCCAGTTCAAAGCCAGGTACAGCTTATATGCCGAGACTATGTCTCAACGTCAATGGTTTCTTTAAAAAAATTCAACTCAAACCATCTTACTAGGAAGAGAAGTTCGAAGGCCTCAGAACTTCAAGTGCTTAGTCTGTTCGTGGCTAAACCCAACAGCTGAAACAATGGACGCGGCTCTGTCTTCTTCAAACATAGTTCAGCCTCTCAGGGGTGCTGCTCTTCACAGTCACCACAACTTCTGAGCAGGCGACTCCCTCCAGCACAAAGTGTCTCCCACCGCAACGTGGTGAGGGCTTTCATTGTTCTCACTTGTACTATATTGTTACAGCATTAATATGTCTTCCCAGTGATAAGTCACTACGCAAAGTTAAGAGATTAATAAAGGAAAAGCTCTTTATTAGAGCTCAGAGACAGCCCTGGCTAATGCTCATAGAGGGGCTAGCCTCTAACAGAAGATTTTACTAATTTATGAATGTCTTAGATTTATGCATTCCACAGACACTGGCATCCTTAAATCTCTTCCAGTTCCAGGCCCAAGGTTATATTTTGAACAATTTAAACAGAGACAAAACACGACAAGCCTGGCCATGTGGGTCTATGGGAAATTTTACATAGCAAAGGTATTGTCAGAATGCCTTAAATATATCTGTGTGGTTCTTTTTAAACACTCGTTACCCAGGATCATCTTACCCACTTGGCAGAATTACATTTTTCCTGATAAGAACACAGAGGACTTAGCGACAGACCAGGACTTAACGATGATGGTTGTCACCCTGCAAGGCCCCCTTGAGCTGCACCCCCCCACACACAGGCATGCTCTAATGGTCAGCTGTAACACAGGCTTATCTCCTTTTGTTATGGGACTAGAGCTTTTAGAAGCCAAATTTGGTGAATAAATATTAACAAGAACTTTCTCAGCAATACTAAACTTCAATGATGGCACCAAAATTTCCCCTCCGACAGTTACAAACAAGCCTGGCTAGTATGTTACTTATCTCTCAGTCGTGCTGGAAGCAGTGCTCTCTTACATAAATTCTACTTGGTGTAACGTAGCATTTCCTAAGCAAGTGCTAGTTAGTAAATCCTTTAGAGCACCAATTTTACTACTCCAAGTTTCTCCTTGAGTAATATGCCCATCATTTACCAGTGCAAAACACAGTTCTTACTCCAGAGGAGTAAGAGGCACTTCATCTGAATTAAATATGAGTGACCATGGCTTAGAGGATTAATTCATGAATGAAATATTTCACCATGGAAAAGGTCATATAAATTTTTTATATTTTCAGAATATAAAGAAGCCATAAAATGATGGTGAAAAAGACACACTGGTGAGACATCAGGTAGGCAGCGGTTAGACATCAGCAGAGTTAGGAGCTATCGTCTACAGGCTTCAGATGTTATAACTTTCTTAGCTTTAGGTGTAGCTAGTGGTCTGCTAAGATTAACAGTGAATTCCAAAAGTCTTACCTAGTCATCAATGAGGCTCAGACTTAGAGGTTGGTAGTAGATGGTTATCACAGAGACTAAAGGTAGCTCGACATAATTTTTTGTTCTTAATCTGCAATATCCTATCACCCCATAGTCATGAAGTTCTAGTCAACCAATCAGGAGGCGAGATCTTTGACACAGATACATCTTTAGAAACTTCAGTTCACACAGGCCTAACCTGTGACTGGTGGGCAGCAGGAGCATGCCCAGCTACATGGAAGAGAAATGGGTCTTCTTAAGAAAGATGGATCCTATTTCCAGAAGGGGAAGAAAAGGGAGCAGTCAAGGGAACAGGCCCACAGTGCTGGAAGCCATCCTACATCGCGCCCGACTGCCTTTCCAGTGTATCTAGGCTGCATTCTTCTCCAGAACTCAAAGTGTCCAATGCCTTGTGTGTGCAGGAGGGAATGCTGTGTTTGTTTTGTATATGCTCAGCCCAGGGAGTAGCACTATTAAGAAGTGTGGCCATGTTGGAGTGGGTGTGGCTTTGTTGGAGTAGGTGTGTCACTGTGGGTGCAGCAGGCTTTAAGACCTTCATCCTAGCTGCTGGAAGTCAATCTTCCACTAGCAGCCTTCAGATAAAGATGTGGAACTCTCAGCTCCTCCTGCACCATGTCTGCCTGGATACTGCCATGCTCCTGCCTTGATGATAATAGTCTGAACCTCTGAACCTGTAAGGCAGCCGCAATTAAATGTAGTCCTTATAAGAGTTACCTTGGTCATGGTGTCTGTTCACAGCAGTAAAACCCTAACTAAGACATGGTGGATGCTAAGGATAAATTCCATTTTCACAAGCTCACCTAACAACTAATTTACTCTCTTTACATATTGTTTCATGCAGATTAACTCAGTTACCCACCTCCCACCCAGCCCTGCCCAGGGACCGTCCCAGGTCCTGGAACTGAAGCTTTTGTTTGTAGTGCATAGGTCCTGCTCATGAGGAGCTGGGTATAAATGTAAGACATTGAAATCTGGGGCTGGAGGGCTTAGGAGGCTAAGAGCACTTGCTGCAGAAGCATGAAGACCTGAGTCCTAGACTCCAGCACCCATGTAAAAGCAAGGTGTGGGTGCCCATGCCTGTAACTTCAGCAAAGTAGGGAGAGTGAAGGAAGGATTGCTGGGATTTACTGGCATCGGCCTATGAGAGACCATTTCTATCTAAAGAGTAAGAGAGAGTAATAGCACGGGGCACCCATCATCATCTTTCTCTGGCCTCCGTGCATTAGCAAGGTACCCTCCATGTATACATATGCTACATACATTCTCCCTCCCTCCCCCACTCTCCTTTTCTCCTCCTTCTCTCCCCCCTCCCTCTCCCTTTCCCTGTTCTTGTCCTTGTCCCTGTCTCTCCTATTCAGCATAAAAGGAACCGAGTCTTGATAAGAACACAACATGTAATATTAACAAGTGAATGAAGATACACACACAACATGACTTGATAAAAAGAAAATATCCAGAATAAGGAAAATCACAAAAAGGAGATTGGCTGTTGTGAGAGCCAACAGGGAAGAAAGTGGAAAAGGATAGCGAAGAGGTACAGGATTCTATACTGGGATAAGGAACCTACTGTGTGAGTATTTTTTGGAGAGACATGGACAAAAGCCTATTCATCCCAGATAAGGCATCAACCACAGAGCAAAAAACCACCCCTCCCACGTCTAGCTTAGTGAACTGATGACTTTATTGTGTTTTCTTACAGAAGTGTGGGTGCGTGGTTACTTATAGGGGCAAGGGTGACCCCAACCTCCAGACAGCAACATCACTGAAAACTCTCACCCCTGCTTGGATGGTAACTCCCTCTTCAGTCAGCTTTCCTCAGTGCCTCCAAATGGTTCATTTGGATGATTATTTTTGTTATGTGACTTGCACACCAACACAAAAGCAAAAAGGTTTAGCTGTACTGAGCTGTGGCACACGTAGGCATAGACAGGCCAGGGAAGAAGTACTTATCAGCCACTGCTGGAGTTATGAAAAACCTTCTGCCTAGCCCAGATTTCCCCCACCAATAGATTTATGTCTGAGCTCCTGGAGCAAGCACAGCTGTTCACAAGACTCAAAGCATCTGTTTCTTTAAATGCACCAAGATGGCTTGTGCGTCCTGCCCTGGAGGTGGGTCTTCATTTCAGGGTCAAACCTCAAAGCACTGGTTGTGTTTGCTGGAGTCATGGTCAGCGTGTTTGTTACTTTGATTGAGATACTGCCATAAATAGCCATTATCAAAAGACTGTGTGTTCTCCGCCTGGTCACCGCAGGCTTGCACAGCATCCCTGGAGGCTACGAGTAGACTGGGGGAACAAAGGTACCATTGTTGTGTGTACCAAGCAGTTAGAGAGTAGATTTTTCTTTGCTGGCCTCATGAAGCAGGACAATCTATTCCCATTCTCCAGTGCATTTAAATCAAGTCTGAGGGGTCTGTAGGCAACAGTGTCCATTTAAGCCCAAAGCTACTCGCTACGAAAAGCAGGAAAAATGGGGGATGCTCTAGGGCCCTTGTGTAGGCTTATCCAATAAATACAAGTCTTATCAGCTGCTCTCCTGGAAACCCTATGGTGACTGGAAGAGACAATCAGACAAGGCCTGATAGGATGTGGCCTTCCCAGAGGCAATGCCATGTGGTCCCAGAACATCTTGTCCACTGCAATTGGCTTAGAAATACCTTAGCATAGCGAGCTGTCAGCTCATGACTGTTCATAATTGGAAGCCACTTAAGCTTATGAAGTCAGGCTCATTTCTCTTCAGCCCTCAAACCTTCTCTACCCCTTAACTTCTGGCATTTGCTTCCCCATTCTGAAGTCCTTTAACAAACACCAGCTCTCCCCTAGCATCCTTCATTAACACAGACACGTGGTCCGTTGCTTTGTGATAAGGCCCTCTAACATAGGTTCCCACCAGTACTTCCAGCTTGGGCAGTCTTAGCTAGGTATCCAACACATATCGCTTCATTTCGTCCTCGTAATTATTACAAGAAGGAAACTGACTCCTAGAGATTGGGGTTTGGCCAAGGTAAATAAGCCTTAGAAGCCATCAAAATGGTTCAGCAGGTAAAGGAGCTTGCCACACAAGCCTGGCAACCTAAAGCTCTGCAATCACAAGCAAAGTGAACTACTTCCTTCCCTGAGTTGTTCCTGGTGGGTACTTGGCCACCACCATGAAAAAGTAAGTAATAGATTATCTCATCCAGGGAGGACTTTTTCAGTAAGGGAGGAAAGGGACTGGGAAAATGGCTCAATAGTGAGAAGCATTTGTTGCTTAATGGTCTTAGGTCTGTCCAGGTAGCCCAGGTAAAAAGCTAGATGCAACAGTAGGCAACTATAATCCTAACACCTCTGTGGCAAGGCAAGACGGAGACAATGGAAACCACCAGAAGCTCACAGACCAGCTAGTCTGTAGTAGGGGTAGGTCGGAAGTTACCCTCTGACCATCATACAAGTACCGTGGTGTGTGTAGCCGCATGCACACACATCCATGCACACACACATGCACGCACACATGCATACACACATAAATCAAATAAATAAAAATGTTAAGTAAGAGAGGTAAAGCTGAGGGAAGGAATCATAACAGAAGACACACAACTAAGGAGTAAAAAGGTAACTCAGCTCAAACCTGGGCAAAAGCTCCAAGCAGAGCATACAGACGGGCAGTGAGCACATGAAAAGATGCTTAGGCTCACCCATCCTTACAGAAACATCAGTGAAGCCCACATGGGATGTGGTTTCACTAAGATGGCTAGACTTCCAAGTCAGGTGAGAGCGGAGAGGCTGGGGAGGAACTGGAACGCTTGCATACTGGGGGTGTTGGCGGAAGTGAAGAATGGTGTAATCGCTTTGGAGAACAGGCTGACAGATTCTCAAATGATTAAACAAGCACTCGAAAAATGTTTAACAATAGAAACATAATAGCCAAAAATAAGGCTGGAGTAGTGGTGTGCACCTACAATCCCAGTCCCAGCAACTTAAAAGGCTAAGGCAGGAGGATTATGAGTTTGACCTTGGGCTACATAGCAAGAGATGTCTCAGTGATTAAGAGCATGGGCTGTTCTTCTAGAGGATCTGAGTTCAAGCCCCACAAACCACAATGCATTCATACAATAAATCACCATTTATCTGTCGATAAAAAAAGGATGAAGCAAGAACTGGCTGAAGCATGATCTCAAAAATTCGCTCAAATAAAACAGCCAGGCTGACAAGATCATATTTTGAGTCTACTAATATGAAATGCTCAGGAAATGCAAATCTGCGTAGAAAATAGAAATTGTAGCTAAAGAGGCAGGCCTAGCAGGGACAGTAACTACAAGAATTGGAAGGTTCTTTGAGGTGGAGAGAAATTCTCAAATTGATTTGATGAAGGTCACATATATCTTTGAATACACTAAAAAAATACCCCCTGATTTATATCTTTACAGAATGCTTTGTTTTGTCCTCTGAGACAAGGCCTCACTGGGTAGGCTGTGCAGGCCTGGGAGTTTTGTGTAGCCTAGACTGGTGAGGACGCACCTTTCCTGCCCCACCTCCCCAGTGCCTGAGTTACAAGCACGAACCACCCCACCCAGCTCAATTTCATTCTTTAAACAGATGAACTATGTGATAGATGAATTACATCTCAATCAAGCTGTTATTAAACAGAAGTTTGGGGTTGGTAAGAGAGCTCAGCCAGTGAAGAGCTTGCTCCACAAGTCTGACAGGCCCAGTTCCACCCCCAGAACCTGTGTAATGGTGGGTGGAGGCAATAACTCCTTCACAGAGATGTCTTTGGCTCCACGTGGGCTCTGCGGCATGCATGCATGCATCATGCATAGACACACACAGAAATCATAATTAAAATGTTAGGGCTGGCGAAATGGCTCTGTAGAGAAAGGTGCTTGCCACCCAGCCTGATGATCTTGAGTTCAATCCCTGGAAGCCCCACTTGATGGAAGAAGAGAACTGACTCCCAGAGGCTGTCCTCTGATGTCCACCTGCATGTTATGACACACCTATTGTCCCCTCTCACAACAAAAATAAATAAAATAAAAATAAAATGTAATGAGAACATGAAAGCTTAAGATAGTAACAGGACTGGTAGGATGGCTCAATGGGTATAGGTAGGTGCCTGCTGCTAAGCCTGAGGACCTGAGTTCCACTCCCAGAATGCATATGGTAGAAGGAAAACAAACTCTATACATGCCCAGTCATACACATCATACACACTACACACCACAGACACACACACACACACACACACACACACACACACAAAATAAATAAAGTAAGAAATATTTTTAAAAGCTTTATAAATGCCCTATACCCCTTGCTCTAATTCCTCTTCATTCATATTAAATTTAATTACTTGGATTTTGGCTGATATAAAATATGTTAATGCTTTATAAACATTTTAATCAATACTAAAATTATGTTTAATGTCTCTTGACTTTTATGAGTATGGTTTATGTACCTTAAATAGAAACCATTTAATGTCAACATAAGACACACTTTTTTTTTCTCTCAGGAAAGAATAAGATTCTTAGCACTCACAAGGACTTAACACCTCACTCCCACAATAGTTCAGGGCTCTGCTTCTATCTCTGTCTTTAGTGTCAAAGAGAAGTGATGTGCTTTTAGCATCTATCCTTGCTGTATCTCCAAGATAGAAATGGTCCCCAAACCATCTACCTCCTGCCTGGTCTGGAAGGAACTGAGCAACAGTAAAGAGGATGACAATTGAGACCAAAGCAGGAATGGATCCAGGGATGCTGAAGGGAGACTAGTCGGAACAGAAGCCCTCCTGGGTACCGGCTGAGACAGAAGACATCAGTTTCCTCTGAGACAGATGGCATGACTGCAGTCAAGAACAGCCCCGTAGCCGGGCGGTGGTGGCACACGCCTTTAATCCCAGCACTTGGGAGGCAGAGGCAGGCGGATTTCTGAGTTCGAGGCCAGCCTGGTCTACAGAGTGAGTTCCAGGACAGGCAGGGCTACACAGAGAAACCCTGTCTCGGAAAACCAAAAAAAAAAA
>JANHMN010000026.1:9014612-9100168 GCA_030674055.1 Rhabdomys pumilio
GAACAGCCCCGTAGATGAGGAATGTAAAGACTTTAAAAAGGAGATGAATTTCAAGCTCACAAGGGGATGGTTTCCAGCTCCTTCTAACTCATTTTCAAGAGCTCGCCTCCTTAGGCCTGATTAAACATCAGACAGCACTGGCTTTCCAGTCCGTGGCGAGGATCCACAGGCTATTAGTTAACTGATTGCAAGGTTAAAGATGAACCAGTGATAGCAGCTTGAAGCTGATCACAGAGGGTACACTAAAGCCAGTAAATGGGGGGAGCTTTTCCTTCTTGGCTCCAACTAGCTTATCTAGAAGGCAAACCAATGACAAGAAATACTTAGGAGTTCGTCCTCTCTTAGGCACACCCTGAGTTCTGTGTCACTTTGTTCCCTGACCACAGGGCTAAAGCCAGTGATAGGGAAGACTAAGTATTTGGAAGTGTTGCCAAAGAAGATGGAGCCCTGCTTTCATGGCGAAGGCACACATCTTCCTAAGAGAAGGCAATTTTGTGATACTTCAAGTAAAACTACAAGGAGAGATGCTCTGTGATTAAGCACACCCTGCCTGCTCTTCCATAAGATCAGGGTTCAATTCATAGCATTCACGGGACAGCTCAAAGCCACACTCCTGCTTCTGTCCTCCTAGGGGACCAGGTACACAGATATACATGCACAGTTGTGATACACAGACACACGAGCAAAGTGCCCACACACTACACTTGACTGTTTTCAGCTACAGAAGTGATAATTGTCTTCTACCAGCCCACCTCCTTTTCCATTGTCTTTTAATTTTTTCATACGAGTACGAGGCATCTATGTTGTCTCCTGGTATGTGGAAGTCTGAAAGAAAAGTGACTTCAGAATAGAGAATGTAAGAGTAAGTGCATGTGGCTTAGCTGCTCATCTTTGTTAAAAGCTACTGTATGTCGGGGCACCAAGACAGCTCAGTGGGTAAAGCACTTGCAAATCTGATGAACTGAGTTCGGCTTCCCAGAACCCATGGGAAACAGCCAGACACGGGAGCACACATCTGTAATCTCAGCACCCCTAGGCTGAGGTAGGGAACAAGGGAACTGCAGGAAGTTTGCGGGTTAGGTAGCCTGCAGGTCACAGCACAAGAGGGGCAGGGACAGTAGGAGAAACCCTGCCTCCAACAGGCTGAAAGTGAGAAATGCCTCTTGACAACTGTCCCCTGACCTCTACAATCAGGCTGTAACAACAGGTGCACATTTTCACATACACACACACACACACACACACACACACACACACACACACACACACAGTTACCTATGAGTTTCTTTTTGTTTTGTTTTGTTTTTTTTTAAACAGGGTTTTTCTGTGTAGCCTGGGCTGTCCTGGAACTCACTCTGTAGACCAGGCTGGCCTCGAACTCCAGAGATCTGCCTGCCTCTGCCTCTGAGTACTGGGGCGTGCACCACCACTGCCCGACTAAGCAATTCTTTTTTTTTTTTTTTTTGGTTTTTCGAGACAGGGTTTCTCTGTGTAGCCCTGGCTGTCCTGGAACTCACTCTGTAGACCAGGCTGGCCTCGAACTCAGAAATCCGC
This sequence comes from Rhabdomys pumilio, assembly GCA_030674055.1. NCBI lineage: Eukaryota > Metazoa > Chordata > Mammalia > Rodentia > Muridae > Rhabdomys > Rhabdomys pumilio. The sequence continues at coordinate 9,016,167 of JANHMN010000026.1, forward strand.
CTGCCTCTGCCTCCCAAGTGCTGGGATTAAAGACGTGTACCACCACCGCCCGGCCCGACTGAGCAATTCTTAAAACACAAAAAATAGTTAAATGCACAGTTTTAATTTTGAAACCTGGAAATTGAATAAGTAGATTCCCTTGATTTTCTTATGTAGGGTATAGCTTAACTTAAGAGAAGTCATATCATAGGATATTTAGTCTTTCTCTTTAGAGACAGAAAAAACAAAATGTAACCCTGGCCTCTTTTTCTTGGAGAGAACACCCTTTCAAATATTAACTTTAAATGCAACTCTAACCAGCTGTGTCCAACCTTTTGATAGTCCAACAAAACAGCCTCCACAAAGCTCATGCCTCAGAACCAAACAACTGAATACAAAAAGAAACAAACAACTCTACCCAATCTCATACTATTTTAAGTAAACTTACAGTTTTGTATTGGGTAGTATTCATAATGGATCTAACCCTACAGGCCATGGGTTAGATATACTTGCTAATAAACCATAAACTTCATCTTAATTTATTCAAAGATGTATCTGAGCCTTAGTATAAAACAAGGCCTTTCATTTTTCAAGATAGAAACAGTGAAAATGTTTACTTGCTAATCTTCCCAGGAGTATAGTCTGTACTATAACCCGATCCGTGTAAATGCAGGAATTGTGATGGTTAACCTTCATTGTCAACTTGATTTGGGATCGCCTAGGAGACACACTTGAGAGAATTACCAGAGAGGTTTAACAGAGGGAGGAAGGCCCACCCTGAATATGGGTAACAGCATCCCATGAGTTGGTGACTCATTGGCAGATAAAAATGGAAGCCAACTGAAGGCCAGCATTCATCTTCCTGTGTTTCCTAACTGGGGATACGATGCAACAGAACTCTTGCCACCGTATCTTCCTGCTGTCAGAAATTGTATCTTCCTTAAGCTGTGAGCTAAAACACATCCTTCTTTCCTTCAGCTGCTTCCATCAAGTCTCTTGTCACGGTGATATGAAAAACAACCCGTGTAGAGAACTTGGGATTTGCCTATGAAAATGACTAGTCTAGAGAATGGTTATTTTGGTTTGTGTTATGGGGACTAAACCCAAGTCTCACCAGGCTAGGCAAGCACTGCATCACTGTCCCAAATCCTCAGCCCCAAGCGGGACTTTGTTGCTTGCTAAAAATATTTTGAGAAGGGCTGGTTGTAAATGTTTGTGATTAATCTATTACAAGGAGATCTCAGAAAGGACCACAAAGCAAGTATCCCACGCATCCTTGGGTTCAAAAGAAAGTAGGAATTGCCATTTGTCTTCAATATCTTGGATACATTTTTCCCTTAAATGTATCTGCTTGTTTGGATGCTGGCAGACTGATTGAGCCCGTTACAATAGCTCACAAAGGTAAGAAGGTCTGGTAAATTCATGCTGAGGTCAGCTTATTCTCTCTCCCTGGCTGTACTTTTCCATTGAACTTTTAAAAAGAGGCAGCGAAGGTAAATCCATGCCAGCACTCCAGATGGACAGTGACATGACCAGCCTCCTGAGAAAGGCCTGCTGGCATGACAAAGTGAAACCAGGTTGTGAACGAAACAACAAAGCAGGAAGATGTGGTTGATGCTGTCTTGTCTGTTGCCATTAGCAACTCACAGCTGGCCCTGTATCAGTACAGTTAAAAAAGAGTTTAGAGTTATAACTGGTACCATGTCTGCTGTAAGACTCATCACAGGGAAATTCAGAACCACTAAGACAAGCACACAGCTGAAACCAATGAGAGAAAGTAGTAGGCTTGTCAAGTTGTCTTTTACTGGGTTGTGGTCAAACAACTGGATGAAGGAACCAGAATTTACAGCTTGGGCCAAACTGTCATTTATACTAGAGATAAACAGTTTCTTAAGTTTTTGAAGAATGTAGCAAATACAGCGCTCTATATTTGTGTAGTGTGTCTGGGTGTGGATGTTTAGCAAAAATTACACCGTTTACTCTGTGGTCAGAGAGCCAGATGTATTCTGAGAACCTTAGCTATGTGATCTCATCCAAGCTGAGGAACTGAACTCAGCTGAACCTTGTCTAAAATGGATGAAGAATATTCATATATATGTATATAGTTGACACTACCGGCCTGAGTTACTATTAGATAAACCACCACCAGGTAGTACATCACAGAAATACTTTTAATAGTGGCTGCAGAGATGGCTCTGCAGTTAAGAGGACTGGCTTTTCTTGCAGACAATTCAGGATTGGTTCCCAGCATCTAGGTGGCAGCTTCTCTCACTCCAGTTCCAGGAGATCTGAGCCCTTTCTCTGGTCTCCATAGGCATTGCACATATCTGTTGTACACACACACACACACACACACACACACACACAACACACAACACACGTACACGCAGACACCCACACATAATACAACTAAATATTTTTTTTTTAAAATGCTTTTTAAAGGGCAGCCAATAAAATATATTCATCTGATTATTAACTTTCTGTGTATCAGCACTGAACTCTCACAGTCCTGCAGGGTGAGCATTGGGACCCATTCACAAACGGGACAACTGTAGCTCACAGAAGAAATTGACTTTATCCAGAGTCTCATGGTAACTAAAGGCTAGGCTATGGCATAAATTCAGAACTCCCACACCAGAGCCTGGGTCCTTCTACTAACTTGTCCTCGACAGCAGAGAACTCTGAGGTTCATGGTGAGATGCCATTTCCAGGTCCTACTTGTATGTAGGTGGAGACACATGTCTATTGTTAATGGCACGTGGCTAGAGTGGACTTAGCCCCATACAAGGGCCACACGATCTTTCCCACTGTCTCTTTTATATGGTAGGGACCAAGGATTCTGAGGTGGTGGCAACACAGGTGTCCTGTAATTTACTGCTTTAGCAAACTGTTCAGGAGAGCCACCAGCTCAGCACCCGCCAGCTATTTCATCAATGAGAAGTAGGTCTAGGGTCTAGTAAGTTCCTGAGACTTTGACAGTGAGGATTTCAGCAGCTACTGAGATAATGGACTCCAAATTCAATTACGTTTTTTTCATACTTAGTTAAGAAATCAAGTTTACATCTGCCATTTTGAAAAGAACTCACAGGGCTGGAGAGATGACTCAGAGATTAAGTGTATGCCTTTCTTCCAGAGGAGCTACGTTCAGTTGCCAGCACCCACATGGGGCAGCTTGCAACTGCTTGAATTCCAGTTTCAGTGAGATTTGATGTCCTGCCCCTCTGCATCTGAGGACATCTGCACACATGTCACATACACACAAACACACAGCACAAACATGCAAACAAACAAACACAATTTTTAAAAGAACCTAAGTTGCCATGTGAGCTAACATTTCATAAAAAGTCATTAGATTCAGTGAATAAAAATAAAGGATTATTATTACTTGACTTTAAATTTGTTTAATAAACATAGCACACATATTTTCTGCAAAATGTGTGGGACAGTATTACACCAAAAATCATTATTGTAAGCCAGGTGGTGGTGATACACATGTTTAATCCCAACACTCAGGAGATAGGTAAATGGACTTCTACATTTGATGCCAGCCTGGTCTACAGAGTGAGTTCTGGGACAGCCAGGGCTACAAAGAAAATCCCTATCTTAAAAAACCAAAAAAAAAAAAAAAAAAAAAAAAAAAAATTAGTCGTTGAATTCAAATTCTAATTAAATGACTCAAATATGAACTGGCTGACCCGCTTCTATTTCTTTAAAACTGTTTTATTGGAGTATGACAGATACATAGAAACTGCACAGATTTACTGGACACAATTTGGAAAATTTGGGGCTAATTCACAAAATCATCCCTTGAATCTAAGTGGTAAACATGTCCAGTACCTCCAAACATTTCTATAGCCCTCTTACTATGTTCATAACTGTTATGCTGCTCTCTCTGGTTTAAATGTCTATATACTGTCCCCAAGGTGATGTCCCTGAGAGTTGGGGCCATTGGGAGCTGCCTAGGACATGAGAGTGGAGCCTTTGAGAACTGGAATTAGTGTGTACATAAAGCCTCTCATGAGATCCCACTTGTGAGCCAGAAAGTGGGCCTCAGCATAGGCTGGGCCAGGGCAGGGTCTTGTTCTTGCATTTCTTAACCTCCAAAACTGGGAAAGATTTGTTGTTTAAAAGCCACTCTGTTTATTGTATTTCCCCAAAGCAATCCAAGCAAGCTAACACATAACACCTAACAGCAGACTCACTGGTTAGCCAAGTTTTAAACATATATTCCTGGCTGTAACTGCAGGCACTATGCTGTGCAGGACTTTTTAACCAGCATCCTCCCTTTCTCCACATTCCCCTCAGCCTCTCTAAGTAAACATTTACCCTCTGCCTCTATGGATTTGACCTTTAAAAATTCCACAAGCAAGATCATAGAGGTCAAGGAATAGAGGTCAGTGGGAGAGTGCTTTGATACCTCATGGAAGTTAAGTCCTATGTCATTGGAATGTCCTGTGGAACGTTTGTGCCTGGCTTATTAAAGTTAGCACAATGTCCTCATGGCTTGTCCATGTTGTTACGAAGGACAGAATTTAAGGAAGGGCTTTTAGAGAGATTAGGGACAATGACTCTTGAGGAGTGATGTTTATTAGGCTAGGAATAGAAGGCAAGCGAAAGCACATGGCATGTCAAGAGAAGAAATTTCCAGGAAGAAGCTGAGGGGGAAGAACATTTAGTGTGTTCTGTTTGAGGAAGTGAAAAGCCTGGGCTGAGTTAATGAGGTTTGAGGTGGGGGGATTTTCTTTTTCTCTTCCTCCTCCTTCTCCTCCTCCTCCTCCTCCTCCTCTTCCTCTTCCTCTTCTTCTTCTTCTTCCTCTCCTCCTCCTTCTTCTTCCTCTCCTCCTCCTCTTCCTCCTCCTCCTCCTCCTCCTTCTCCTCCTCCTCCTCCTCCTCCTCCTCCTCCTTCTTCTTCTTCTTCTTGAGACAGGGTTTCTCTGTGCAGCCCTGGCTGTCCTGGAACTTGCTCTGTAGACTAGGCTGGCCTCAAACTCAGAGATCCACCTGCCTCTGCCTCCAGAGTGCTGGGATTAGAGGCATGCGCCACAACAGCGCCCTGTCAGAGGTGGAGGATTTTCTGCACAGACAGCAGGAGCACTTTTTCCCAAGTGAAGGATTCATGTAAGGGAAGGACACTCATGACCTGTTGTTAGAAACTTGCCTAGAGCCAAGGAAATGGCTCACTGGGCAAAAATGATTGCCACCCAAATGCAGGGACAAGTGTTTGGATCCCCAGAACCCATGCAAAACTATGGTAGAGTGCATGCATCTGTAATCCCAGCCTGCCTACAGTGGGATGGAAATGGGAAAGAACACCTCTCTAGGCTCAAGAGCCAGCCAGACTCAAGTGCTCAGAGGTGAACAAGAGACCTTGTCTCAAACACCCAAGGCTGTTCTCTCATCTCCACATGAATGCCAACATTCACAGATGAAGATGTACAGATGCATGCACACACCACACACACACACACACACACACACACACACACACACACACACACGGGGAGAGAGAGAGAGAGAGAGAGAGAGAGAGAGAGAGAGAGAACTTTAAAACAAATGAAATAAAATTTCCCAGGCTGCCTGAAAAGAAGCACAGAAGCAGAAGTAGCAAGACCAGCTTGGAGGACTTGGGTCAGAACAACACCTCTTCTCATCATGAGGTGGAGTGTTTCCCAGCCCTTGAACTTGGGTGAAGTTCTCAATGGCTTTTACAATTGAGATTGGAGGAAGTGACATTACATTACTGTCAAAGATAGCTTATGAAAGACAATGTGGCTTTTGCCTGGCTTCTTCTGCACCTTGTACTGTGGAGAGACTCTGGGAAGCTGCTCACTCGAAAAGGAACTGAGCTTGCCAAACAACCACCAGTGTCACTTGTCAGGATGCCTGTGTGAAGTCAGCTTTCAGATCTAGCTAAGGCCAAAGTCACTGGGAAGCAGAGGAAAGCTATCCCTGTTGTCTGAATTTCCTATCGATAGTATCCAAGATGATGACAAACAACTGTTCCAAGCTGTCAGACTGAGGCGTTGATTTTCTACAAAGTCACTGTGACTGGAGCAAGGAACTTGATATGATGGATGTGCGCTTGGACCTATTAGAGATGTTGCTGGTGTGGATAAGATGTAGTCATGGAAAGACAGAGAGCATCTTGATTATAAAGATGCCAGGGAAGCAAAGGATAAAGTATTTTTAATTTAATTTGTTTTTTAAATTTATGTGCATGCACATGCCTGATTGTTTATGTGCATCCTGTGTGCAATACCTATGCGGGCCAGAAGAGGGCATCAGATCTCCTGAGACAGGAGTCACAGGGGACATCCTTCTACAGGGGGCCTGGGGTGTTGATGAGTACTGTTGCTCTTCCAGAGGACTGGGGTTTGATTGCCAGCACCCACATGGCAGCTCGCAACTGTCTGTAATTCCAGTTCCAAGGGATCTGACACCCTCACACAGATATACAGGCGAAACAACAATACAAATGAAATAGAAAATAAATACGTTTTAAAAAAGTAAAAGTTCCCATGTTTGGTCCCTGCTCCCAAAGACAAAAGAAGGAAGCTAATGACGTATCCTCCAAAAGAGAAATTTAAAAAGGCAAATTAGGACACTAAGTACAAATGGGGTCTTCTTATCCACTTCCTGTAGTTAAATTCGTGCTCTTGATTGGGGGCTGCTGTTAACCACAAGGGTTTTGTCTTTGAAAATGTAACTTATCCATTGAGTCTCTACTGTTGCTGCCAGGATCCACTGTGGGCAACAGGTATGTATGTTGGGCACTTGCTTCAGGCCAGCATCACACATGTTAGTTCAGCTAATTTTTATAATGACTTGAGGAAGGAAACCCATTGTTATTCTGTTGTTAAGCAGGAAACAGAGGCAAGGAGTGTAACTTGCATAAGGTCCCCAGCTGGACCTTATGCAGTAGTGTGGGGATCAACACCATCTTTATGGGTTCATGACATCTTTCTCAGTCCCTGATACTGTCTTCAGAGAATGATTCTGATATTCCTAAGTCTATAAACAAATGGATTGTTTTCTGCTCTTCTAGACTTTAAAAAGTGCTATGGGGGAAGAGAAGAAAGGGAAGCAAAGATACTTTCACCCAAATAATACTAATTAAGGCAGCTCTGATAAAGGCTTGTTGTCAGAGACTCCTATCATGGCCCAAATTCCAGTTCTCTTCTGGTGATCATGTGACATGGCTACAGCCAGTAGAAAGTGTTGTTTGGATGTTTCAGATGTGCAAAGGGATCCATTTGCACATCTGCTCCTTTGCTCATGTTCCCATTTCTGGGAACAAAGCAGGCAACGTACTCAGACCACCTCAGAGGAAAAAATTATGAACCTCCCGCAGGTGTTCTTCTTTTCCTTCCCTATCGGGTCTGAGCCAGTTCCTGGGATGCTGTCGTCCACATTCAGGGTAGGTCTCCCTTTCCCCAGTTAATCGTCCCTAGAAAGGTTCTCAAAGACACACCAGAAGAATGGCTCACTCATCTCCCAGATGATTCTAGAGCCAATCAAGTTGACAATGAAAATTAACCAACACAGGCAAGGAGACCCACAAGTGAAATTTATTCCTCTGATCTTTGTGTTCATTTACATCCTGGTTGATAAGTCTTCCACAAAACTAGTCAAAATTAAGACCAGGCCATACCACAGGCTGATGGTTGTATTTGGTGCCATTCATTGTAATCAGAATAGAGATGTCTCCTAAGAAATGTGTTATTTAAGAAATCTGTGCTGTCTCATTCCAAGCACTTTAGTTAGCTTCTGTATATGTCTGTTATCTACTTGGGCTGTTGTTTTGTTTTTAAGATTTATTTACATGGATGAGTGTTTAGCCTGCGAGTACACATGTTCACCAACTGTGTGTCTGGTCTCCAGGGAGGTCAGAAGAGGATTTGGATCCCCTGGAACTGAAGTTACAGACTGTGGTGAACGATCATGTAGGTGCTGGGAACCAAGTACCTTAACTATCTTAACTATCTCTCCAGCCCCTTTTGTTTTGCTTGAGATAGGGTCTGACTCTACAAGTCTGCCTCAGACTTGTGGCAATTCTCCTGCCTCTGCCCCTGCCTCCCAAATGCTGAGATTGTAGGTGGCATATATGTGTACGTATATACATCTACACACATGCCAGATGAGGGTTTTGTTGTTGGCCTGGTCTGGAAGAAGTATCTGAGTCTCTCCTTTGTGTGTTGTGTCTCAGGCAATGTCATGAACATAAGTGTGTCAAAGCCTGATAGAGTAGTCTCCCAGGACCAGAGTCAAGTATGACCAGGCAACACTATCCTATAACCTCAGCTGACTGAAGTCACCCCATGGATCAGCCTATCTGAGGTCATCCAGATGGCTTGTAGAATCATGTTATAATCTGTTGCACTGGTTTCTTCCAATATATTTCCACCTTTGCAGATCTTTTTCTCACCATTCAAATTATAAATGCAAGCTCCTCTATTAAAGAAAATATGCCCAAACTGTTCTTTGTTTTATTTGTTCATTTACTGACCCCAGGTCACCTTTCCACTGTGTGTGTGTGTGTGTGTGTGTGTGTGCATGTGCATGAGTCAGTGTGCACATGTGTGTAGGTGTGCATGTCTATGAGTGTGCATTTAGAGGGAGGACACTTGTTTTCCTCTCCATCTTGTTTTTCTTGAGGCAGAGTCTCCCACTGAACCTGAAGCTTACTGTTTCAGCTAAGGCAGCTGCTGGGATCTGCCGGCCTCTTCCCGAAATGCTGGGGCTATAGGCATGTGCAGGCATGCTTGGATAGTATGTGGGTGCTGGAGATTTGAACCCAGGTCCTCTTACATTCAGAGCAAGTACTCTCACTTTCTGAACTTCCCCATCCTGCACAGCTCCAAGGACTTGGAGCAGACTAGGGCAGGGAGAAAATGAAGACACAGGGACAGAAAGACTGGGATGGCCTGGATTCTCAGATGGAAGCCTCGGTACCTGGGAAATGTAGCCTGTTTATTATATAGACCTGAACAGCAAGATGAGTTATTTATTGCATACAGCTAGCTCAACAAGGAGGCAAGGCTGGCTTCTGGTGCATAGCTGGATAGAGGGGACAGGTTCAGCTAATCTCAGTAGAACAGTCTCTGTGGGGAAGCAGTCTTTAGACTGGAAACATCTTGGCAGAGAAAGCTATGGTGAACATATTATCTGCACACACTGTCAACATCCACGCTCAGACACCCCTCCACCCCAGGAAGGTCTTGCCATTTCCCTGAGATTCACCTGAATGTGTGTGTGTGTGTGTGTGTGTGTGTGTGTGTGTGTGTGTGTATGTGTGTGTTACCATTTTCCCATGTGTCTGAGGCTATGGAATCCTTGACATGGCTACTCCCATGTCAACACTATGCATTTCACTTAGGACCACCTCAGGACTTTCTCAGGCTTTCTCTGGAGCATCTGCCCAGCCCCTACCATGCTTTCTTGAAGCTGTTCCAATCAAAATTTTTGGTTATCACTTCACTAAAACCATTCTGTGGGTCTCCCCGTTCACTGGGCCTCAAGCCTACCACTGATCTGTACAGCATCAGTCTCACTGAATACTCCTTTAGGATGAGGCCCAGTTCCAGCTTCTCCTGGTTGCCTGCTGGCTTCCTGCTACCTCCTAGGTCTCTGCTGGTTTTCTCACCTTCCAGCCTGTGTCCTCTGGTGCCCAGGGCTCAGTTCTGGGGATGCTTTCTCTTTATGCTTTCTCATCATTCCATGGCACCTGTGTGCTGCCCCTCCTCCGAGGCCATCCCTGGGCTCCCCTTCTCCTTAGCTGCCTGCTTGATTCCCCCACTTGGACAATGCACATTGGACACATATCCAACCCCTTCTCCACACTCCATTCTTTCCTGTGCAGGAGTGGCAGTTGTGCCCTGTCGTCTATTCAGTCCAAAATCTTACTTTCTATTTTTCCTTCCCACACCCAGCTGTCAGCTGAACCAGCTACTTCTGCTTTGAAGACATGGCATAGAACTTCTGATCCTTCACCCATCATCATGGCCTACATCACAACCCTGTCTCTCAAGGGTTACTGCATGGCCTTCTGCCCAGTGTTCAGAATCACCCTGCTAAAAATCAGGTCAGATTTAATCAGTCTTCTGCTAAGAACCCCCAGGGCTTCCTCCACCTCACCAGAATATGGTCCACAGGGACCTCTGGGACTAGCTCTGACCTCATCTTCTTCTCTTTTTGTCTTCTTACTCATCCTGTCACCCTGGTTTCCTGACCTGTTCTCAGACACAGCAGCCCACAGCTTCCTCAGGACCTAGGCAGGTACAGCAGGCTCTGTCTAGAATGTTGTCAAAGATTTAATTGACAAATCTACCCCTTGACACTTCCTGTCCCCTTCACTAGTTTATTTTCTTTGGAGAACTTTGACCCACCTGATATATTCTGGATTTCACAAGCAAGTTAACAGACTGTCTCCCCCAACTACAATGAGTCTAAAATGTTCATCGAGTAGCTGGGCCTAATGCCCAGACCTGTATTCCTAGCTGTTAGGATAGCTGAGGAAGCAGGGTAACCAAGTTTAAGGCCATCTGGGCAACTCTGTGAGAGTCTATGTTAAAAAGAAAAAGGTGTTCATAGGGGTAGGGAGATGGCAAGCACACATGTATACACACATGCCTCTGCTGCCACCCTGCTCTCTGCACCCCTCTCCCACAGACTGGGGGAGGGAGGCATAGTCACTGATAGAGTACTTGCCTAGCAATGTTTGAGGCCCTAGGTTTTATCCCCAGACGTGCAAGAAAAAAAACAAAACAAAATAGAACAAAACAAAATACCAACCAGAAGTACTTATCTAGGTTGTGCGGTGCTGAACATGTCTGGCACACACTGAATTGTTCACAGCAGCCAGGAGTGCCAGTCCATACCTTTAATCCTAGCACTTGGGAGGCAGAGGCAGGAGATTCCTTGCGAGTTCAAGTCCAGCCTGATCTACAACTCCACCCCTCAATAAGTAAGTAAAGTGCCCAGTGTGCTTGCTGACTAGCTGAACTCTAATGATCCCTTTCAGTCCTTACGAAGACAGTGCCATTTCTAGGCATGTAGTTTGTGGGCTTTTGTTATGTAGCCCAGGCTGGCTTATTAATAGAGGCCCTCCTGAGCGCTGAGATCAGGTGTGTGCCAAGGAGACCTCTTACTGCATTTTATTCTTGAGATAAGGAAGCAGAGGCTTGGGAACATAGAATACATTTTTTTTCAAGGCCACACAATTAACACGTGAACAAGCTGGGGTTTAAATCCAGTAACTTGGTTAAATCTGGTAACTAAACTGTGAAACTCTTAAAAATCTCCCAAACAGTAAAAGCCCTGTTTAAGCTGAATTATTGTTGCTATTTTTTAAAACATTGTTTCAAATACCTCAAGGATGTTCTAGGCCTTGAGGTATGGTGGAGGGGAGGTGGAGGGAGCTCCCAGCAAGCATTGTTGCCAAAGTCTGCAGGCTGACGTGTTCAGGCAAGAAAGCCCCAAAAGGCCTAAGCTGAGGAACTGATAAGTGCAATTATTCCCTACTGCTTTCTCAGGGATGCCCAGGGGCAGCCAATTACCTTTCTCAGGACTAGTGTAAGGAGCTGGAGTCTGGAACTGCCAGTGGCAGGCAATTATATGCACCACCCGACCCCCACACCCCATTGCTATCTATCCCAGCTAAGGTCAAAGGCCGATTTCTTTGCTGTAGAAGCCTCACCTTTTACAAGTGGATTTTGACCTCTGACACGGTTCTGGGTTAAGAAAGCAGTGTTGTTTTGGGAGTTGGGATGGAATCTATTGCCTTGCACAAGGTTAGCAAGTGCTCTATCACGTTCTGAGCCCACCCTTTTGTGTTTTGCTTTTTGAAAAGAACTGAGAAAGCCAGCGCAATAGTTACTTCTCACTGCTGTGACAAAGTACCAGATACAACTTAAGGAAGGAAGGGTTTGCTTGGCTCACATTTCAGGGGTCCATTATGACAGAGAAGGCATGGTAGCAGGAGCAGTGTGGTGAGGGGCAGGAGGCAGGTTGATCACATTGCCTCAGCTGTCAGGAATGAAGAGGATGCTTATCTTGTCTCCGTTTATTCAGTTCAGGACCTCAGCCCATAAGATGAGACCACCCACATTCTTGGAGGGTCTTCCCTCCTTAGTCCAACCTGCCTGCAAATACCTTCATAGAAGACAATCATGAAAGCCTAAACCAAGTTGGCTAACCAACCATCACATGGACTCTATGTTGCCCAGGCTGTCCTGGCACATGCTACATCCTCAGGCCTTGAATGCCCTGAGTGTGGCCCTGGCAGGTTTTGAACTTGGAATCCTCCTGCCTCAGCGATTTAAGTAGTTGGGATTATAACCCTGTGTTCTCAGGCCTGACTGAAAGCAACTTCTAAAAGTCTAAAGTCTATCGCATGTGAATTCACATTCGCTGGTATTGTAGAATATATAAACATCACTGGTCATATAAAACTCCTACCCCTTCACCACCCCCATCTCCCAAGACACTGCCATATCAATAAGCCACAGCTACACATTTTGCTAAACTTTCTCCTCTTCCCCAGGCCTCCCTTTCTTTTTCAGTGACTCTAAGCAGCAAACATTTCCACTATGTTTGATGCCGAGCCTCCCCATGGCCACTAACCCTGTTTCTCGTGACCCAATGAAGGTCCTTGCTCCCATCAGTGAGCTTAATTCTCTCATTGTTTTGTGTCTTCCTCTGTTTACAGACTTGCTGTGCTTGCCTCTGAAATAATTTGTCTCGTGTCTAATTCAACCATTTCATTATTTATTCACTTGCAGTGTGCTGAAGAGCAAACCCAGGATATTGCATGTGATAGGCAAATACTCTTAATAATCTACATCCCTATACCAGTGTTTTCTTTAAAATTTTTTTTTAAATTTTATTTTTATTTTATATGTATGAATGCTTTACCTGTATATATGCCTGTGTACCACATGTGTGCCTGGTACCAGAAGAGGAAATCAGATTTATTGGAACTGGAGTTAGCGATGGCCGGTTGTGAACCACCTTTGGATGTTTGGAATTGGATCCTTTGGAACGCATCCACTGCGTCATCTCTCCGGTCCATTTTTTGTTTCTTTTCCTTATCACTCACCATATCCAAGTACAGGCTTGCTCAAGCCCTCTGTGGTTTCTCAGCCTCTACCCTGCAGGTGATCAAATCTAATAGATTTTTTTTTTCCAGTCTTTACCTCATTCCTTTGGTGGACTTGGAAGAAGTTTACAGATTATCAAGTCTTTACCAATACCTGGGATGTATCTCAGTGATAGAGTGGTTATCTAATATGCACAAGGCCTTGAGTTTGATCCTTAATACAGCAAACAGACAAACAAACCTTTCTATAAAATATAGTTAATGCAAACAGTACAGTGATAAACGAAGTATCTGATAGATTTAAAAGCAGAGTGCACAAAGTTCTCAGTATAAAGTTAGGGGCAAACTGCATATACTGCACCGTCTCAACCACACTTATTGATAGGCTGGGAGGAATAAGAGAGGGATTGTGCCCATGAGATGGCTCAGTGGGGATAAGCACTTGGTGTGTCATAGGTAGCTTCAGTTGTCAACTTGATACAAACCTACAGTCATCTGGGAAAAGGAACCTCAAATGAAGGTCTGCCTAGGTCAGATGAACCTGTGACCATATCTGTGGGAGCATTTTACTGACTGCTAATTGATGTGGGGGGAGGGGTCCAGCCCACCGTGGGTGGAGTCATCCTGAGGCAGGTGGGCCTGGGCTGTAGCTCAACGTGAACCTGGGAGCAAGCAGTAAATCTCCACGGTTTCTGCATCAAGCTTCTGCCCTGAGCTCTCTGTTTTTGGTTTCCCTCAAAGAGGGAAAGATGTGAAATGTAAGATGAACTAATCCTTTCCTCTCCAAGTTGCTTTGGTCATGGTATTTCTCACAGCTACACACTATGCATGGCTGAGGATCTGAGCCAGATTCCCTGCATCCCACCACGGAAGGGAAAAATGTGGCTCCTCAAAGTTCTTGTATGACCTCCACTCATGAGTGTCAGTATGCACACACTTCATACATACAACAACAATAAAATATTTATTTTAAGACTAGCTATAACTGAGCAGAGGAATTACTGGTGATTTTGGTTTCTTCCTTTAGCATTTTCTATGTTTTAAAGTCTATACCTTAAGGTCTGTGAAAATAAGAGATTTTTTTTTCTGGTCTGCCACCTGCTGGTGAACTGCAGCAATGTTCCAGGGTAAATTTTGTCCAGTGGCGGCTTTCCTTTTGCCCTTAGCCCCTCTCTCTTTGCAAGCTTCTCTCATTTCTTAAGCCAGAGTTCAATTCCTTTCCCATCTCATCGTAGATTTTTCCTTTTGTTTTGCAAATATTGGCTCATAGATTTCCTTTTGCACGGGAAGCAATGTATTAGATCTGTTTTCAAGCGATTGCAGTTTTTTATCCATTTCTATCCCTGATAACTTCTGTCCTGAATGAGCTTATGATGTGCTTGACAGGGAGAGAGTATGCTTTCCAGACAACAGATGGCCCATGTGGAAGTAGGTCTTAGGGGAAGGGTCAGAAGCCCCAGTTAGCCAGGCAAAGTGGTAGTCCCAGCACTCAGTAAGGTGAAGCAGGGGGATGACAAATTTGAAGCCAGCCTGGGCTATATAGCAAGTTAGGCTAGCCTCAGCTCTGTAGGGAGACCTTGTGTCATCAGTGTGTTAGCTACTTTTCTTGTTGCTGTAATGAAGTACCCGAGGGTACAGACTGTCATGGCAGGAAAAACAAGGCAGCAGGAACTGGAGGTAATCCGTCACCCGCATCCTCAGGACACAGGATAAATGCAGCCGCTCAGTCCATCTTTCACTTTTTCCTTTCTATTCAGTCCAGGACTTCAACCTAAGGAATGCTGCTGCCCGTTCGACTGAAGACAGAGGCAGACACTGTGGGCTGTATTAAGGCTTCCTAGCAGCAAGTGGAGCTGCTCTGATGAACTGACCACCCAGCAGTTTCAAAAGGCCCTTTTGTACGTCAATTCCTGAATACCAATCTCTTATCAGATCAAGGAGTTATCTTACAGAGCCATTATCTAAGCAAACACAGTCATTATAAAAATTCCAGGTTTGCCAGGAATGTCTTATGACGGAGGTTAAGCTAAGGTCCTGAAATTCCCAAGAAAGAGCACCCCCAGAAATTTCAGATAACAGTCGTTGATTATTCCTAAGAGATTACCTCAAGGCCTAAGTAGCTATCACTCCAGAGTAAATGCCAGGTACAATAGTTCTTCTAAAATTCAACTACAGTTGTGGGTCTTCCACCTCAATTACCTGAATCTAAAAATTCCCTCATACATGTGCCCAGAGGTGTGTCTCACGTGATTCTAAGTCCTTGCAAGGTAACAATCAATAGTAATGAACACATCTTACAAGAAGGGACCTCTTAACAAAAGTCTTTGGTCTACTTTCGGGTAGGATGGGCACTCTAAATGACTGTTGGCCACCAATGTCCTTATCTGAATTAGTGAGGGCTCTCTGGCAGCCACACGGAAAGTGGAGTTGAGAACACAGGGCTGCTGCAATGACAGTCTGAGGTGAGGATGTATGAGCGCCTGAGAGCAGACAGACAGCTATCCAACAGCTGGAACAGGCCAGGGCTTCCTGGAGAGGAGTGACCCAGCATCCTCAGTCAGGACGACTGAGCTTCAGTTATCCCAGGTTTCCAACCTGATTGACCTGGTGAACTGAGGAGCCCTTGGCTAGGCAGCAAGTACAAGATAGGGGTGGACGCACACAGGGAAGTCAATGTCAAATACATGGTGTGACAGTCTCAGAAAGCCATGCCAAAACAGAGGCTCAGCAGGCAGATGAAAGGAAGGAGAGAGCGCGGGCTGACAGGTAAGACCAGAAAACCGCATGAGGTTACGTCAGCAGCAGGTGCAGAACAAAGAGGAGTGAACTGGGCATGAACCTCAGTGCACTGGTATTCAAGGGGCAGACCTTAAGACAAGTGTGCAAGGGACCCAGAGACCAGCATCAGAAAGGAAACTCAGAAGCAAGACAAGAGGGCACATGCCTCTGATCCCAGCACTCAGAAGTCTAAGGCAGGAGGACCACACAGTAAAGGCCAGCTCAGAATACACACTGAGATCCTATCTTCGGGGGAAAAAAAAAAAGACAGATAAAAGGGGGCATGGGGGAGAGTAAAGAGAGGCAAAAACAAAACAAAACCCAACCCTGGAGTGAGTTATCTCGGGTACAGAGCCCAGAAAGCAGAAGAGACTGAGGACATCAGTAAGCCCAGAGTTAAGAGTATGTTTCTTAACCTGTCATGCTGGCGTACGCCTTTAATCCCAGCACCCGGAGGCAGAAGTAGGTGGCTCTGTGAGTTCAGGATAGCTACATAGTGGGTTTCAGGACAGCCAGGGATACATAGTGAGAGCCTGTTTTAAAAATAAATAAATAAGTAAATAAATAAATAAATAAAAATAAAATTATTTGACCTGGCAATTAGAAAATCCCAGGAAACTTCACAGAGAGCAGTGTGCACAGGGGACCAGCAGTAAAGCCAGACTGCAGGGTAGCAAGATGGTGCCTGTGAGGTGAGGTTTGAAATGTAGGCTCTTTTCAAGGGAGTGTGTATGGAAAAGGCTTCTTAAGACGGAATAATAACTATCTACAAAGCGTAAAAGCCAGAGAACAAAATGAGCCGATGAGGGTAAGGTGTTCAGCACAGCAGCTAGCCTACATTAGCACCCAATAAGCATAAATCATCACCCTCATGTATCCAGTAGTCACACTACAACAAACTTACTCTGTACCATGACTGCTCTAGGCCTCACTCCTGACCCAAGCAGGTAAATACCAAGAAGAAAAAAACAAGGGGGCGGGGGTTGGTCTAATTCTATTTTGTTGCTATGATAAAATATTCTGAAAAAAATCAACTCAGGAGAGAAAGGTTTATTTCACTCACAGATGCCAAGCCACAGTCAGCGCATAACTGTGCAGAAGTCCAGGCAGGGATTTCAAACAGCTATCATGACACATCCGGAGTCAAAAGCAGAGAGAAATGAATGTATCATGCCCACTTGTCTACTTGTTGATGCTCAGCTCAACTTCTCCCCTCTCATACACTTCAGAGGCCCCCGGCCCCCTGTAGGGAATGGTGCTGCCCACAGTGGGCTGGGTCTTCCCATATCAATTAAGAAGGCGGTAGCAAATGCTGCAAAAAGGGATAGCATTTCAGGCAAGGTGTCCTGGGAAAGTCACTTACTGAGAGACCCAAAGGAAATGAAGAAAGTAACTTATAATTAGGGGGGAATAATTATTACCATCCACACTGCTATTAGTATTTCTGATATAGTATTACAGCCAAAGTGTATTGTTATCACGTATCATTACTTTCTCTGCTACAATTAATGTTGTGATAACCACTATCATCCCTGGCTGCTGAGTAATTTAAGCAGTGGTCTGTGGTAGTCAACGTTTACAGAGTCTAGTACTGGGAAGGGCAGAAGCAATGGGACACGTGGGAATTAGTTATGAGTGAAGAGCTACAAACAAGAAAGAGATAGCAGGCATTACAGCACAAGCCTCAAATCTTAGTACTCGGAGCTTAGAAATATTATGAATCTGAGGCTAGTGTCAGACACAGAGAGAGGCTTGTGTTGGGGAGGGAAGGAGGGGGAGGGGAGAGAGAACATGAATGGGAACGGAGAGAATGCTTGTGTATGTGCTAAGGATGACCTTTTGGCCTCAGCATGCACATATGAAATATCATACACCAGTATCATCCTCAGACCCAAAAGGCATCAGAACAAGGAGATCTCTGACACAAGGGAGAACAGTAATCCCACCTGAGGTGAGCATAGGTGTACAGTGTATGACAAAGAGATTACCAGATAGGATGGTGTTTCTATAGTAACATTTATCTGGTCGTTAGAAACAGGGGTTTGTGAACTCCATAGGAGACTAATTAAGAGAAGCTGGAGGTCTTTGCTGTTTGACAAGGTAAGCACAGTACAGAGGGAGGGAGGGAGGTAACAGTCTTAGAATAGTGAGGGTCACTCCTGCTCATAATTGAACTTGTCTACTGAAACAGACAAAAACTTCTTTACGTTTAAACTCTACCTGGGGTTGCAGAGATGGCTCAGCTCGGTGGTTAAGAGCACTGACTGTTCTCTCAGAGACCCGGGGTTTGATTCCCAGCATCCATGCGGAGGCTCACAACTTTAACTCCAGTCCCAAGGAATCTGATGACCTCTCTGGCCTCCAAAGGCACCAGGCATGCATGTGACATTCAGACGTACATGCAGGCAGACTATCCATTCATATGTAAAAAAAGGTATCCATCAAGTATCTTTATAAATGTTATTTTAAATGGCAAAAAACATGTCCTTCCTGGCAATGAAACTCAAGGGCCAGGAGAAAGCTACAAAGGAAAAAAATTGAATAGGCCAACTACGTTTTATAGCTTGAGTAAACAGCAGTTTATATTTTGTTTTATTAGACTTTCACATATTCTAAGACATATATATTACATTCACTTCCTAAGCCTCTATGTTTAATCCCATTCTCCTTGAAGGGTAGAAAAAGCAGGATACAGGGCTGGTGATGTGCTTTAGCGGCATGGTACTTGTTGAGCATGTGAAGGTTCAGAGTTCAATCCTCATTACAGTTTAAAAAACAAAACAAAATGGTTCAAGATCACACAACACGCCAGGAATCCAGACTCCTGGTCACTCAGCCGAAGAACATGCAGAAGGAAAGGCAGGAAGAGATGAAACGCTGGCTGAGATCTGTCGGCACCTGAAGAAACATGATGCGAACTGCCACGAGCTCCATCACCCCCTTCTTCAACCATCCTTATGATTTCACGTCGTGGTCAAAGTCCTGAAGGATATCTACACTCCTCGTAAGCTGCTGGGCCAAGGTGCCTGTTAGGTCTGCGGAATCCTTCAGTCCAGACTGTAGGAGGAACCTGGTGCAAGCCACATGCTGACCTGCACAAGCCAGATGCAGGGCTAAAGGGAGACAGGGTGATCCACGCTGAGAACGTATACCACACTCAGAAACAAACAGTGGGTTATTCGGTTCTCCAGAGCTTACGTGTATGCACTCTGAGCGTGAACATGTGCGTATGTGCGCTTGTCACACTGCCTGTGGAGAGAGGAGCCAGAGGACAACATGCAGGAGCTGCGTCTCTCCCACTGTGCAGGCCACCAGGCTCGGCTGCAAGTGCTTTCACTGACTGCATCTTGCCAGCTCTCCAGTAACAGACATTTACACTTCAGTACCCACCCATGGTGGCCTATGTTGGATGGCAATTTTAACCTGACTGGGTTACAATTTTTTCTAAAGAAACCTGCCAGGTGTGGTGGTACACACCTTTAGTCCCAGCAAATGGGAGGCAGATTTCTGAGTTCAAGGTGTTTATTTGTTTTAGGTAGTGAGTTCCAGGACAGTCAGAGCTACGTAGAGAAAATCTGTCTCAGAAAACAAAACAAAACAAAACACCCAAAAAGGAAGACTCTGCCTCCAAAAAACAAGAACTCCTCATTAAAAAAAAGGAATCCAGCTGGGGTGGTGGCGCACGCCTTTAATTCCAGTACTTGGGAGGCAGAGGCAGGCGGATTCCTGAGTTCGAGGCCAGCCTGGTCTACAGAGTGAGTTCCAGGACAGCCAGGGCTATACAGAGAAACCCTGTCTCGAAAAAACAAAAAAACAAAACAAACAAACAAAAAACCCAAACAAACAAAAAAAGAAATCCGACTCCCCCAACCCCCCCAAAAAAGAAATCAATCAGAAGATGTAAGAAGTTTTCTGTTAGTGGAGAGCAAGAGGAGACTATCTCTCCCTAGACTCACTTTATATATATATATATTTTTTTTTTTTATTGGATATTTTATTTACATTTCAGATGCCAATCCTTTACCCATTTCCCTTCCCCAGAAAACCCCTATCCCGTGCCCCTCCCCCCTTTTCCATTTGGCTTTTATACAATTTTTAAAATGTTAATCAAGGGCTTTGTAAGTATGGTAATGCTCAATCAGAAGTGTAACCTAATACCCAACCTAGCTATGTAAACTATCTTTGACTAGTGGAGACACGTGAACTTCTGCCTCCATGCCCCCTCTCTCTTTCTCTCTCTTTTTCTCTCTCATTACCAAGCTTTTCATCTACTTCATCTTCTCCTCTCCTTACTCCACCTAGACTCACTCTTATGTGCTATTTAATCATAGTTTTAATGGGACATAAAAATTCCTTAATATTCTGCCGAATTACCATGAATTAGGAGGTAGTGACAAAACTCTGTTGACCCATCTCTCTACTCTATGTACAGAAATTAGCACTGAAAGGCCCAGGTGTGCTTAGAGTCCAAAGGCTGCCTGGTCTCGAGGAGCCAGTCCCAGTGCCTGCTCTAACTAGCAGCAGCTCTCTTGTATGACCTGCGAGTGAGACTGGGTCGTTCGTGAGTCTTTGAAGCCTGATCCCACTGAACCCTAGGAGATGGCCCTTGGTTGGAAAAATCCCACTAATAAAGTGATTTCTTCTAAAGTCAGCTATAGAGGATCAGCTCTGCACAGCAGCTGGGATGCAGTTCAATGCCAGATCATGTCTACCTAGGCCCTGGGCTTGTGTCCCCAGTACCCACAGAAAGAAAAGCACTCAGACTCTATCTCTGAACCCTAAATCTATATAAAACCCTCATAGAGGAGACAAAAAAATGCTTTCACTTCACATATATTGTTATGGCTTCAAATAACAGTCTTAGGGGCTGGAGAGATGTCTCAGCAGTTAGGAACACCTGCTGCCCTTACAGAGGAGTTCAGTTCCTAGTACCTCCAGTTCTAACAGATCTGATGCCCTCTTCTGGCCTCTGGGGCATCTGCACATATGTGGCACTCATTTATAAAAACAAGTACACATAAAAGAAATAAATCTGGGGGAAAAATACACAGAAACCAACCAACCACAGTCACAGGATGGTGGTTAATGTTCATGACCATAATCATGATATCCAACAGCTGTGGTAACCTACACCAAAGTTCTGGCATTGAGGCCAGCTAGGTCTACATAGTTTGTTTTTTGAGATCTTGTCTCAAAAACAAAGAATAAGGGAGGGAGGGTTCAGCAGTTAAGAGCATTGGCTGCTCTTCTAGAGGACCCAGGGGTCCAATTCCCAGCAGCCACATGGGAATTTACAATACTCTATAACTAGTTCAAAGTAACTCAGCACCCTCTTCTGGCCTCCACAGGCACCAGGCATGCACACGGTGCACTTATATAGATGCAGGCAAAACATCAATATACATCAACCAAACATACATACATACATACATACATACATACATACATACATACATACATTTTAAGGAAGAGATTTTTTTCAGGGGTAGGGACTGAATGTAGGTCTATGTGCACATTAGGTGTGTAGCCGACATCAATGCTTTGAATTAAAATGTCTGTGAGTCATTTGTATTTCCTAC
Source organism: Rhabdomys pumilio (assembly GCA_030674055.1). Taxonomy (NCBI): domain Eukaryota; kingdom Metazoa; phylum Chordata; class Mammalia; order Rodentia; family Muridae; genus Rhabdomys; species Rhabdomys pumilio. The sequence continues at coordinate 9,037,599 of JANHMN010000026.1, forward strand.
CTGAGCGTTTTCTTTCATCTGTAGAGTTGATATCGGCACCCAAGGACAACAGAGTTTGAACTGTGCTGGTCTGTCCTTCCTGAGTGTCGAAATAAATTCATTACCACTGTGATGAAGACAAAAAACAAATCTCTAAAAACAACCTTTAGTGCACACCAGAAACTCTTTTTGACACAGCCAACTGTAAATGCTGAATCTTCCTGTTTTAAGGAAGGTTTATAATCATCCGTGATTCTAACATCAATCATTCAACAATGGTAACGTTCAGTTACCAGGGTAGATAATACAATTACATTTCCATCAAGGTCAGCAGTATGAAACCTTGTGGTTTATATGGAAGTCACAATGCCAAAATTTCCCGATCATATGAACTTTTTGTTTAACTTGTTAAGGCAGAGGGGAGTTGAATGATTGAGGCTCTCAGAAGAGAGACCCCTGACACAGCCAGCATCATTCACACAGTAATGTACACACACCGTCTAGTTGGTCAGTGGGAGGCTAAAATCAAGACTGCAGGTTCAACCTTTCTACAGAGGAAATGTTAGCTTCTCTTCCCATCTGTGGCTGGGACTCAGGCAATTCATGTACTTATCCCTTGTATTCAGAAGTGTGAGGCGGGGCTTGTTGGTCAGAAAATATGTGCCTTTGCTTCTAAGTAAAGGCTAAATAAAAGGCATGTGGCTTTTCAACCATGTATAATAAGCAAGGCTCCTAAAACAGCTTTTTCTCTAGGGAAATGTTTATGCACATCCTTAATGTTTTACACACTGGAGACCAGGAGATGCAATTCCTTTGTGCCAGCTAAAGAGATTTTAACTTCTGAATTCAATACAAGAAAGACCCACAAATTTCATATACTGAATCTTTGCTCATTTGCTAATTTTTAGCAAGTATTTTACGTGTGTATGTGTGTGCGTGTGTGTTTTGTGTGTACAGTAACACAGGTGCCTGCTGAGGCTAGAAGATCTAAAATGTCTACAGAAATAAGGGAATAAGCAAAACTACTTTATACCTCGTGTTTTCTGAGGAACAGCTTGGCTATGCTAATATGGCTGAACTGAGTTGTATCCATGAAGGGCGTGACACCACAGATCTCCTGGAGCTGGAGTTACAGAAAGTTGTGAGTTGCCTGATGTGGGTGCTGGGAACTCTGCAAGAGCAGCAAGCACATATGACCACTAGGCTATCTCTCTGACTCCCATCTTGTTTATTTTTAATAGAAAAGTTTCAGCATGACTATACTAAAATAGAATTTCACAATTTGCTCTCAAACACTTAGACAACAGAGAAGGCCTCCATCATCCTTCAACGTCTTTATGGTTTTAAATAACATTATTCCAGGCAATGAGAGTGGGAAGAGTACATAAAGCACAAGTAGTAGATAGATTTAAGAGTTCCCTTGGGAGGCAGAGGCAGGCAGGATCTCTGAGTTCGAGGCCACTCTGGTCTACAGAGAGAGTTCCTGGACCACCAAGACTACAGAGAGAAACCCTGTCTTGAAAACAAACAGATAAAGATGTTCTCTCTCCACACTTAAAACAACAACAAAAAAAAATTATTTATTTACTATATAGTATTTTATATGCATGTACATCAGCATACCAGAAGAGGGTACCATATTTCATTACAGATGGTTATGAGCCACCATGTGGTTGTTGGGACTTGAACTCAGGACCTCTGGAAGAACAGATACTGCTCTTAACCTCTGAGCCATCTCTCCAGCCCCTCTCTCCTCATTTTTTTTAAAAATAAAAAATATCAGGTTTCTATTTAAAGAGATAAAAGACTCAGAATCACAGACATCTCAGGAATATAGAATACAGATGGAGCCAAAAAAGGCAGGCCTACAGAGCTGTCAGTCACTGGAGCAAAGCATGCCTAGCTGAGACAAGAAGCAACCGACCTTTGCTGCATAGTGAAGTGCTGTGAGCTGGCTTGACTTTGCTCTCACATCTACATCGATGCCAAGACCGCACACCAGGAATCGTATGGCTTCATCCTGCCCAGTGACTGCTGCTCGGTGTAGAGCCTGGGCCCCCAGGCTATCTGTAGCTGAAGAGCAAGCCTAGTGGGCAGGAAAGAGGAGCCATGTCAAATGCAGAGGAATCTGGGCCCATGGTCCTGTAGATGTATGGGGAGGCTTAGCTGTCTCTGTGGTTCTTCTGGGTAGAGCACATAATTTCTGTCTGATTCTCAAAGGACTTGAAGTGAAATGTGATCAAGTCAATGTTCCAGCCACAGCGCCTTCAGCTCTGTCAGGATACTTTGCTGCTATTCAGCATACGCTGTTGCTATTACTATTCAATAACACCATTTACTCAATCTTTAGTTTGCTAAGTGCATTTTGTATGTTGGTTATCGGATCCTCCCCGGATCTTGTCCAGGATCCTAAGCATGCCATGCTATGCCATGCCATGCCATGCCATGCAAGCACTTTACTTTGAGCCCCATCCCCAGCATCATTTAACCTTTAGGAGCCTTCTGAAAAAAGCATATTTTGTCACCATTTTAGAGAAGGGAACAGTAATGCACGAATGCCTACAAAGGCCAAAGGTTCTCTCACTCAGGAAACTCAGAGGAGCCAGAATTTGAAGCCAGCAGCTGAATAATGATGTATTATTTATCCCCAGATCTAAAATTTCTAAAGAAGAAATAAAGCAATAATCAAAACCACTTTATGGGCTGGAGAGATGGTTCAGTGGTTAAGAGCACTAACTGCTCTTCCAGAGGTTCTGAGTTCAATTCTCAGCAACCACATGGTGGCTCACAACTATCTGTTATGAGATCCAATGACTTCTGGTGTGTCTGAAGAAAGCAATAGTGTACTCACATACATAAAATAAATAAATCTTTAAAATCAAACCAACAAACAAACCACTTTATACCTTGTGCTTTTCAAGGAGCAGCTTGGCTATGTTAACGTGGCCACACTGAATTGCATCCATGAAGGGTGTGACACCACAGTTGTCTCTACAGTCTGGTTCATAGTGACACCTATAGCCAAATCCAAAAAAAAAAAAAGAGCTATGAATAGTCACCACTTCAAACCCAAGACAAGTGACATGATGGTCTGTGGGTAGACTGTGTGCCTCTGATGATCCATAACAGCCTCTGAACCAAGCTCCAGGACCTGGGAACCTTCCTCTTTAACCTCTACCATATCTGTGAGAACCTTCTTTTCTTTATTTTTTCCACTTGGTGCTTCTGTAGTCACCGTTACTACTGTCTTTCTCATTTCTCTCCCAACCAATTACATAATGTAACTCTGAAGTCAGGCTATTTAAAACATGTCTCCTCCTCTCCATCTCTGCTTTTGCACAAGTTTACTGACAACAGCTTCCCAATGTTCTCATCATCATCACCCTCTCCTCACGCCCCACCCCCATCCCCACATCCCCACCTCCCACAGCAACCAGAGTCATCCTGCTGCGCAGTCCAGCCTGGCCTGGAACTCATGCATTTCTTGCCTCTGTTTCCGGAGGGCTGGAATTACAGACGTGCACCACTGCATGTAGCTTTTTAATTCTGGGTTCCATGGAACTATTTATTCACAGTCTTCCTCATTAGCCTACGAAGGCCACCGGAGTGGATCTATGTTTATCTCATTACCCAGACCTAACTAACACACTTCAGTGAAGAGTATTTACAAATGTGAAAAAAAAAAAAAAGTAGATCTGTGGCTCTAAGTGCTTGCCGCATGCTCTTAGGACCCAGGGTTGAGTGCTCTTTGTTTTGACCAAGTTATCTTTTCCACGTCTAACCTCACATCAGCATGCATTCGTTGCAGAGCCTAGAATTTGTATCTTGTCCATCTTGTCTCTGCTTATTTGAACTCAGCTTTGATCTCCCACAGAGATAGGACTACTCCACTTGTCCCAACCTGCTCCTCTTCTAGTGTGCCATGTCTCATCAAGTGGCACAGGTACCACACTGTAGAAGTCACCCTAGGTGTTCCCTTGCTTCTCCTTTATTTTCGATGGTGCCAGGGATGGAGCCCAAGGCCTTAAATATGCTAGGCAAGCACTCTACCACTGAGCTACCTCCCCAGGCCCTCTATCAAATTATTCACCTTTTGCTATTGATTCAACTTCTAAAAGATACCCTCAATCCTCCTCTTTCTTGCCTTAGTCACTGTTCTACTGGTGTAAAGGTAACTCTTTATGAAATAAAGCATTTAATTTGGAGATTGCTTACAGTTACAGAGGCTTAATCCATTATCATCATGGTAGAGAGCATGGTGGCACACAGGCAAGCACTGGGGCAGTAGCTGAGGGTTACATCTTGATCCATAGACAAAGAGAGCCTAGGCCTGACATGGGCTTTCAAAACCTCAAACCCACAATTCTTCCCACAAGGCCACTAATCTTAATCCTTCTAATCCTTTCAAACAGTGCTACTCCGTGGTGACCAAGCATTCAGATATATGGGGCCATTCTTATTCAAACCACCACACTATTCTGTACTCATCTCTTCAGCCCGGCTACCATTATTTCTCTATTTCACTTCATCAACCTAAGAGACAATCTCACAGAAACATGTTCCCATCCAGGTTCATTTATGTTTTACAACCGGGTGAGCCTTGAAAACTGCTGATTTCTTACAACTCTTGGCTTAAAAACCCTTCAACAAGGGGCAGGAGAGATGGCTCAGCAGTGACAGTACTGTTGCTCTTCCAGAGGACTGAGGTTTGAGCCCCTCTGACCATCGTCTGGCCTCCACAGGCACCAGGCATGCATTCAAGAAAGCAAAATACGCATAAACAGAAAATGAAAATAAATAAATCTTAAAAACCAAAAAAAAAAAAAAAAAAAAAATCAAACTAAACCAAAAACAACAACAACAACAAAAACCCCCAAAACAAAACAACAACAAAAAACCCCCAAAAGCCACCACCACCAACAACAAAAAAGAAAAACCCAACCTTTGAGCAAAGTTGGGCATGGTGGAACATGCTTTCAATATCAGAATTGGGGAGGCAGAAGCAGGTGGATTTCTGTATGTTTGAGACCAGTCTAGTCTACATTTTGTGTTCCAGGACAGCTGGGACTACATAACAAGATCCTTCTCAAAACCAACCAACCAACCAACCAACCAACCAACCAACCAACCAACTCAACTCCTCAATGGTACCACACATGCTCAGAATAAAATGCAAACTTTTCACAGTGGTCTACAGCATCTGTATTCTCTTTACTGTTTAGACTTCAGCATACTGTGAACTATTTCCAGTCTCTCAAATGTGTTATACTTTTCCTTAGTGAAAAAAATCTCCCTTGCCCCTCATGTGCAGCTGTTTCTCTCAGGTGAACAGTTTTGGTTTGGCTAGTGCTGAGATATTTACTTTTTCAGAGTCTTTATTAATTTATACTGGGTCCTCCTACCACATGCTCCTATGGGGACACTGCATTTCCTGCAATGCTCATTGGTATGCAGGCCTTGTTGTTTTGCGGACTCTGAGCTCTCCACATAAAAGAAAGACTAGTTCCTTGTTATAACTGAGAAATACTTTCTACCAACTTACAGTTCTGTGCTTACCTCTCAAGAAGCTCCTGGACTGCTTCAGAACAGCCATGCATTGCTGGGGGCAAGAATGAAACATTTTAGTGCATACTCGAAACTTTGGCTAGGGAGGCAGCTCACTGTCTAAACATCAGCCAAGCGTGTGCAAAACCCTGGGTTTTATCCCAGCACAACAAATAAATAATTAAAAACAAGCACAATTCTTACTCCTCTTACTTACTCTGTCCCTTATTTTTAAATTTTTTAAATTCTATTTTCTGTATGTAACTATCTTGCCCACACATTTGTATAAGTACCACATGTATGGATTACACCCACAGAGGTCAGAAGAGGGTTATGGATCCTTTGAAACTTGGGACCTAGAGTTAGAGATGGTTGCAAGCCACCATTTGAGTGCAGGGAACTAAACCCGGTTCCTCTGCAAGAGTGGTAAGTGCTCTTAACTGCTGAGCCATCTCTTCAGCCATATCTGCCCTGGTCTTCTCACAGAGAAAAACCTAAAGCAGGTACAATTACTGTCCCAGCAAAGAAAAATTCACCTAAATGGTGAAGAATGATGTTTTCACTTTATGCACCTGATATTTCATCTTTATGAGCACTTTCACGGTAAACTTCTAATTTTAAACTGAGCCCTCCCTCACTAGCTCTGTAAGGTTCAAAGGGCAGTGTGGTCTCTCGCCAGAAAACTGCAAAAACATTTTGACTGTAATCTACTGAATAGGAATCTATAACAATTACTCAGAAAGTTATTCCTATTAAAGACGCTTGCACTCAACAGGAAAGATTCTGACTATCTGTCCTCTGTTTATTTCAGTGAGTGACAGGTTGCTGACTGGTTCTCAAGGCAATCTTTTTTGGAGGGTGGGGTGGGAAGGTGTGATGGGCGAGCTGGCCAAGCAATTAATGAACTGTGTAGATTTTTTTTCCTCTACTTATTCAAAAAGAATTTCTTGATCCCTAAGGGTCAGCGGTGGCTGGAGAACCACCGGCTGCTTTTATCCAGACTTTATCATATCTTAGGCATTGGTCTAGACAAAGTAAGAGCTCAGGATCCTAAGTCAATGAACTACCTCTTAGACTAAGAATTAGTTCCCAAATTTCTCTCTTTGGGAGGTGGGATACTAGCGGATATGAGACAGGGTTTCCCAACACTGCCCTGTTGGCCTTAAACTTGCATTGATCCTGCTGCCTCAGCTTCCCGAGTGCAAAAATTACAGGCAAGCACCATGCTGCTTGGCTTACTGTTTAACTTTCTTGTTTTATTAGACTCGTGAGACTATTATCCACACATTCCACTCTAATTTGCTTTTCCCTAGGACTCTACAGCATTACCACTATTAAAAGCTAAAATAGACATTTGCTCAAATACAGACCAAGTTCTTCACCCAGGGTCACGACTTTGGAAGGAACAGACCAGCTTACCATCTAACCAGGATGGGTAAGACAGACACAGAGGAAAAGTAGACTAACATAATAACATATTAGCCAAAGGTTCTGTCGTCCCTTTAGAAACTTATAGTTTGCCAAGGGAGCAGAAGACTTTCTGATGCCTTGACTTCTGATTTCCCAAATCCTCCATTGCCCTGCAGGTGACTTGAACTACAAAGTGTAGACAGTGTTTGGGCAGAGCCAACTGCAGACTACAGAGCTTGCAGGGTGTACCTGCAGTGTGTAAAGGAGTTCTTTTAATTTTGCTCTCTGTTTTCCAAGCATCTGGGCAGACAGTGAGCAAGTACCGGAGGATCACAGGGTCGCCTTCTCTACTGGCAATGTGGAAACTGTTCCAGCCATCCTTGTTCTTCAGGAGTGGATTGGCACCATGTTCTACAAGGTCCTGGATCACTTCAAGGTTCTTCCTTGTGCAAGCCATCATCAGAGGAGTCCTAAGGCCAACCAGGATGGAAAGGAGCTGAGGCACTTGGAAGAAGCCAAGCCTCCATGTTATGCATGTCTTTGGTAGACGGAAAACCTAGAGAAGTCTGGTGGGGGGCATGGCAGAAAACCACTTTAGATTGTCAGCCTCTGACTTCTCTGAGGACTGTGGAGAAATAACAAAGGGAAACTGATTCTGAACGTATATCCACAGTAGTAGGTTATCTGAGGGCAAAACCATTTATGAGCCAAGCAGACAACTGATAAAATCCACAAATAACCCTCAAGATATAGTGGAACTACATCTTTATAAAAGATACACTTTTAATTATATGGTTCTCTCCTGTTCTTGACGTGTTGAGATCAAACTTAAGAGGCTCACGGATACTAGGAGGGTGCACCACCTTTGATATACTTCCCAGCTCCTATGTTTTGACAGATTTGAAATAACTTGAAGGCAGGAACTTCATTAAGTTATGAGCCTAAAGAAGTTCACAGGCTCTTAGGAATTAGACATGGAACTAAAAGAGATGTCAATCTAGCAAGAAATGAAATTGTTTTGTGTGGTGGGAGAGTATCACCAACATTCCTGCTGTTGGCTCTGCAAGTCTAGACGTGACAAAACTGCATAAGAACTCAATATTCGGTGCATTAAAATATGTAATCGTGAATAGGTGATTTAGCAAGATGTCTCCAGGAAAATGCATCTCGGGCACACAAGTAGTACAATTATCCGTTACACTCCACTTGACTATATTTCTATATTCTTTCAATGGGAAGTGATTGTCCTAACTAAAGAGCCAAACCCATAAGCAAGGAAGGTCGGGGAGAGGATTAGAAGCTGAAAAAAAGTTATACATCTAACGAACACGCTGAAAAATACATGAAAATCTGCGATTCTTCGTGGAGTGTCGATATAAACTTTTCTAGATCCTGGGCTGGGCACCTACCAGTCCGCCTTCTTCAAGGAGTCCACAACTGCACCTCGGCCCAGGAGGTAGCGCACGCAGTCCCGATGGCCCATAGAGGCAGCTTCGTGCAGTGGCCGCTTGTAGTCTCGGTTGGCGGCCTCGATGTCCATATTGCAAGCCTCCACTAGGTACGCTAGGATGTCCTGGCGCCCGTGGCGTGCAGCAAAGTGGAGAAGGGTGTCCCCGGCAGGCCCTTGGCTGCCTTGGGCCATCTCTGGCCCCGGGCAACCTCCAGCTAACTCCAGCTCTGCCTGCAGAGCACGCAGCTGGCCCTCCTGCACCAGCCTGCAGAGGCGCCGTGGATCCCCAGGCGGAGCCATCACCCTGGACCAGGGTGAACAAAAATAAGAGGAAGAACCAAGTCCAGTCTTTCTAGAGGCAGACCGGTGCTACGATGTGTTGGAAGAAGCAGAGAGAAGGCTGGCGCTTCCGCTTCCTGCACGTGACCGTTCTCTCTAGACTCTCTGCCCCACCCCCTTCCCGCCCCCCAGCCGGATTCTGTCCGCCAGCTTCTTTTTTTATGCCTCCTGCCCTGGTTTGGAAGTCACAATCTCCAATGTAGAATGGTGTCTCCTCGGGCGACAACAAGTACACTCGTAGGTCACCGCGCTCCAAACATGCGGACTCGTCAGGGTGGGGTCTCAGGCTCTTGGGCTTGGGGTAAGGGTGTGCACCTGACATCCAGGAGCTGTCCCTTGCACCCGAGTGATCTGGGGACGGAAGACCTATCAGAATGGAGTGTGCTGGTGTACCGCAAAGCCCTGGAGTGGGACAGACCCACACTTTGCAGCCTGACCTCGCACCCCAGATGTGGCCTGCTCTCCACCGTACAGCCTATGAGGATGTTTGCTGAGCTGCTCCAGTGGTAGCTGTGCAGGCAGCCGGGCTGGAGCTGGAGCGTGGCCAGCTCTCCACAGCCGAGCGCATGCTGCCCACCACCCTGGAGCCTGACTGGCCCACCTCTGCTGAGAGGATGTCTGCCGGGCTGCACAGTCGCATCCTTCGGCTGACCAGGCTCCCAACAGCAAGGGTTTCTAGGGCCTCTCAGCTGGGACCGTGTCCTTGTGCTCCGCCCGATCCTCACCCAATCCGCAGCCGACCCCAGCCCCCTTCCCGCCCACTGCTGCCTCCTCAACCCCCGCGGGAACCCGGAGAGCTCGAAGGAACTCTGGGAAAGTTTCCTTCGCCGCCTCCGCGGTAGCGGAAGCACAAATGGGGCGTGGCTCAACAAAACGGAGCCACGCCCCCTCCCGCTTCGCGTACGCATTGGCTCTAGAGTCTGTCTGTTAGCGCGACCCTTCCAGTTCGGAGTTTCGATTGGTTCACGGGTCTGTCCGTCGTCTCCGGTGGTGGGTGCGTCTTGGCAGCGAAGAGGCGGAGCTCGCGGAGGAAGTCTGCAGTCGTCTCTGTTCGCTGTCTGGGCCGAAGGAGGGGCTTGCTGGTCGGGGGAAAGGCTGGATGTCCAGCGGCATCGGCCGGGTGCTGTCGGCGCCGAGGTGCTGGGCCGGGCCGCCATAGTGCGTGAGACCGTGGACTTGGCGTGGGGTGCGAGCCGGGAAAACTTCATATTGTGCGGGCCCGCGCAGGGGTCTTGGCCTCGGGGGTGGGGCCCTAGCTGAGGGTGGGTGTTGGAGCTGGCCGCGCCCGCGGTGGTCAGGAGTGGGCCTGCAGGAGGAGGCCGGAAGCTCTCTGCAGACCCCCATCCCTCCACCGCTCCCTGAGGCTCCGGAAGGGGCAGCACCTGAGAAGATGTAGCCTCTGCTGCTGGCAAGCTTGGCTTGTCTCCACTGTAATGTTTTTGACCTTGGGCGAGTCATTGTATGCTGCTCCTAATGTTTGGGTTTGCCTTGATCGTCTCCCACCCCCTCACCTGAACAGGTGATGATGATTAAGGGGGCGCGAGAAAGCCTGGGGGCTATTTGAAGGTCTCTTTGAGATCCGAGCAAGCTTTGTTGGCTTCCTTTCGAGGAACTAGACATTTAACCTAATGGTGTTTCTGTTTGGGGAGTAAAATGGAAGTCGCTGCTGCCAGGCTTAAAACAGTTTCTTTGCCTTTGGCACTACATTCTGGTTCACTAAACGCGTGACATTGTCTATTCCATAAGCAGCCTATAGGTAGCATTCAGGTTTTAGAGCCTAGGTTTAGAGGGAGGACATCAAGGCCTAATGAATTAATGATTTTTACCACGAATTGGAAAGTTGATGCATCTGATAGTTTCAAACTTTTTGCTGCTTTGCATGGTTTTAAGTCTCTAATGCTTGGGAGACTGAATGAAGCAAGGAGTCCTTGAGTTCGAGGCCAGTCTGGGCTGCCTACTCCCTCCTTACAAATGATTTCACGTTTTTCTTGCTGTATATCTCTTACGTTTCCCGTCCTTTACACAAAACCGAGAACCCTGGTTCACCAAAGGATGATATTGGTAATTTAATTGGTATTTCAAATAAGATTCAGTCTCTCTTCTGCTTTATGAGTTTACTTTGGTCTGTGTTTTCCTCTGGGAAACTAGGTATTTTTTTGTGAATCTACCCTATACCCCTTGTGATTTTTCTGGAGAGGGATGGGTATTTATGCTTTAAGGTTTTGCATAGGACTACTGCTTTTCTCTCTGGTTGAGCTGCCTATTAACTGAAGGTCTTTGGAGTCTGAGGCCTTTACTGCCTCAATTTCCTTGTCACTGTCAATGGAATTGGGATTTTTGACCTAACTTTTGCTGTATTTCATGGATCTTTGGTACTTGGATGTCCGTTGTTGAATCAGTTCTTTAACATGTTCCCGACTTGTGAATACATAAAACTATTTGAATTCTAATTTCAAATGTGTTACACACACACACCCTTATATTTCTCTGTTCCTCCCAGGCTGACTTGACCTTAGACAAATTTAGATTCTGTCTTTGCTGTTTTGGTTTTGACAAAACTTCTAGAAATTTATCACCAAAGCCAGCTCTTACATTGTCAATGGTTATTTGTGTGTTCTCTGAAGACTATTTTTACATTTCATAGAGCTCTCTGGAGCTTTAACTGGGTATTCTACAGAACCTCTTAAAACAAAATAATCATGATGGCACACACTTGATCAGCCTAGCATTTAGTTGGCCTAGCAACTACCTCAGCGAAGCAAAGCAGACCAACCACCAACCAAAACAACAACAAAGCCACAAGAAGAAACCCTGAAAAGTTATTTTTAAAACTGAAACTTCTAGGCCTTTCAGTGTGTGAAAAATGATTAAAGCAGCCATTTCTTCCTTTGCTTTTTAACATAGCTAATGATGTCAGTTCTCTTCACGTTCCACAAGCGGAGTCAGTTGTCCTCCGTTTTTCTCTTGTTCTTCACACCTGGTTGATACGCACCTGTCCTTGCTACTCAACTTCTGCTCTCAGGCCTTCTCCAATTCTTGCCTAGCTTGGTACCATGATTCTCTGATTTGTTTTGCTGACAATCTCCGTGTCTGTCTAAACTTGGTTGTGTAATGGCCTTGCTTTTAAAAACAGCATGTTACTCTGAATTGCCTATGCAATAAATGCCAATGTCTTTAGCAGTATGTAAGAGGACTCTTGTAGTTTCTGGCTTCAAGTTCATTTTCTAGCCTTGTTAGTTTTCATTCCCTGTCATTTATCTATTTGTTCTGAAGAAAGGAAACTTTCCTGTCACACATTCTGCCAGTCCTTTGTTTTTCTATTCAGATTGTTTCCTTGTGCCTAACTGAATCCTGTTCATCACTTAAGGCTCATCTCTTTATGGAGATTCTTCCAACAGTCCTAATTATATTTACTACCATAGGCCCTCATGTGTATATTTATGTAGTGCTTGGATTGCTGTATGTTTAGCAATTTGTGTTTGTTTTGGTAGCTGCCTTATGGTCAGGCTTACTTATTTTTGTATGCTCTCCAATGTCTAAAATAGCATTAGCAACAAGGAAACCATAAGGAAAGCCCTCATGGAGTTCATAGTAAATCTGGGATATGGTAGAAAATGAAGAGGTTGAGGAATGAGTGAATAAATAATAGAAAATGGTTTTCAAATATATAAAGATACATTGTGGACAGTAAATAGTGATTTTTTCATTTGTTTGTTTTCTGTCATTCCTTCTGAGGAACACAGAATGAACAGTCAAGCCTATCTTTTCTTGCAGTAATAAATGGGTGCTGCACTTAGGAAAGTATTCAGTGTTTCAGAGCATGAAATGACCGCAAGAGATTGGGGCTGCTGGACTGGAAAGATGGCTCAATTAGTCAGGTGCTTGCCAGTCAAGCATTAGGACCTGACTTGGATCCTTAGCACCACATAAAAAACAAACAAACAAAAAGTGAAACCTGCATGAGAATGGTGTTTGTTTGTGTGTTTTCCTTAGAGTTAAATGGGGACAAAATATTTAGAAGTTTTTTCCCATTTTGAGTCTGTACTATAGATTATATAGTGACATTTCTTTTATAGTTCATTTTTTCTGAGTATTTGCTAGTAACCATCTTTGATTGTGACATATAACAGGTTTTTTTTAAGTGCTCTAAGAATTCAACTTGAGGGTATTTGTTTTTAGTAAAGTTTTCCATCCATGCTGGCTCGAAATCTCTGAGTGCTAGGATTAGTTATATATCTTTATGTTCCACTAACTTGCCATTTTTCCAACCTCCTGTAACGTTTTCCGGACCTAGAAAGGCAGAATGTTAGAGTCGAAAACACACCAGACCAAGTAGTCAGAAAAGCCAAGTTCTTCTGGTGGTGTTACTAGTTAAACAAAAACAAAGGTTGAGATTCATGTGCATATGTGTATAGCGGAGTGTGCAGGTGCCTGCAGCGTTGGGAAGAGTTACTGATCCCCCTGGAGCTGGAGTTACAAGCCGTCATGAGCTGCCCACACGTGGATGCTGGGAACTGAATTCTGGCCATCTGGAGCAGCAAGGGTTCTTACCACTGATCTTTCCAGCCCCTGGTACTATTGCATGGGAGATAAGTAGTGACTTCAAGCAGGTCTTTTTTAAGCTCCAGTTTAATTGAAGAATCATGGGGCTGTTTTGTAGATGAAATGAGAACTTAGGGAAGGCACTGCAAACTCTGTAAAGCAGTCCATGGACTGTAAGGAGCTTAAGGAGCTGTGAGGTAGTTGAAGCCACCACAGCCCAACTGTAGAAGGCAGCTTTCCATTTAATTAGCAGTTATTTATGAGGCTATAAACACAGGATGCTAGGTAGAAATACATTCTTCATTTCTCCTTCCTATTTCTCCTTCCTTACAGAAAACATTTAGCCTCAGCGAAAACAAATTGTCATTCTATAAATAATTGCTATTGATATAACAAATATATATTAAAACAATACTCTATATAAGATATCCTTTAATAGACATTTATGAAAGCATTGTAAGTGTCTCAGAAATGTGCAGAGTGGTTGTATCACTGCTAAGTACTTCCTGGCTTGAGTTGCAACTTAGAACACTAGAGTTGAGAGATAACCCAGTTGGCCATATTTATTTGGACTCTCAGTTTCACTGGCTGTCATTGGACTTTTCAAATACCAGTCATAGTAATAATGGACTCTATCTCACAGTACCTCACCTGTCTACCTGTGCATCTTCAAAGCCCATCTCAGAGAATTGTTTGGACCTTGTAGGGAAGCTAACAAGGAAAGGTAGGCTGGCACATTGTTTAATTAGCAAAATTAAATTTAGGTTTGGAGCAGTATTCTCTCCAGTGAGGAACCTTGTACTAGGAAGTTGGCTTGTTTTTTTTTTTTTTTTTTTTTTTTTTTTTTTTTTTCCTCTAATTTTAAGAGCAGTTATTTGATAATAAGCAACTTCTCCAAGAGTTCTAAGAAATTACTGTATTCATCTTGTCTCTGTAGGTCTATAAATTGTAAATTCTAGATGATTTTTTTTAGCATGAGTTCTATTTAGTAAAGATACAAGGACAAAGATTATTTGGTGCCAGTTTCAAGTAATCCTGGAATCATTAGCATAACTTTTGTTGCAATAATCAGTAGCTCCAAACATAGAGTGACTGCATGGTAGAACTCTAGTTTTTAAAATTACATAACAATCTAAAAAGGATCCAGGTGGTGGTAGCTCACGGGTGTTTGTGTATGCACATGGGTGTTTGATGGAGGAGGTTCTTCTTAAAGCAGTAATCTTAAGTACTCGGGCTGCTAGAATTCTTCCCCAGGGTGTCCTTAGAACACAAAGCCATATCATAGTCTAGAATGTTCTATTGGCATCCAAGGGAATCAGCTGCTTGTTTAATTTGGTGTGGGGAAAATGGGAGCACACAAGATACATATCTCATGTGCTCAGCATTGGTAAGGGCCCAGGCTTAAAGCGAGACCAGTTGTATCAGAACCAAGAAGTGCAGAGGGGTTGTGTTAAGAAGGAAGAGTAATAATAGCCTGTGCTACAAAATTCTGGAGTTTTACTTTTTGTGACTTGTTTTATAAGTTGATTTTTAATAAAAAGTAAAAAATGAATCAAGGCAGATGAAAGCCTAACTGGTGATTATAGTCAGGAACTTCCTGTTCAACAGATAAGTAACTGTCTGCTGGTGTGTGTGTCACACACACACACACACACACACACACGTATTCACATAAACCAGATGTTGATGTCAGACGTCTCACTCATCACCATCACTCTGTACCTTACTTTGTGATACAGTCTCCACTGAACCTGAGTTTGCTGATTTGGCTAGACAGGCTCACCAGTAAGCTCCAGGGATCTTTCTGTCTTAGCTTCTGCAGGTTGGGACTACAGACGTAAACTGCTGTGCTCCACCTCACCTCCCTTAATGTGGGTTATGGAGATCTGAACTCAGGACCTCAAGCTTGTCTTTTTTAAAGTTGTAATATAAAAGAAGTAGTTTAATTCATTCCATTGATAGAAAATAAGCTGTAAAATTTTTCATTTTGCCAGACAGGAGCATGTCTGAGTTCAGGCCAGCCAAGGCAACGTGGTAAGAATCCTATCTTCACACAAAAAGCAAGAAAACAAAAAATAAGTTTTTATTCTTAGAGTGAAGTTATAGCCAACTCTTAATTTCCTATGATTATTGTATAAACATGGCTTAAATGAAGGCTGGGAAAGTCGCTAAGTCTGTTATCCTTAATGGTGATTTCTTCTGTAGCACATTGCGTTACCCCTTAAGGTTTTTTTCCCTGGTCCTTCTCTTGGGCCCTTTCTAGTTTCCTGACCTCTGCAGACTTTAAATGAGAGACACTGATCTGAAGGTTCAAATCGAGGATCCACAGACGAGAGCCAGTGTGCAGTGTTTGTCTTTATAAACTGGGCAACTTTGGAATATTTCAAAATCAAAGCTTCTATAAACTATAACTTTAAACATTTTAAATAGATAAATAAAAGAAGTCATTTTAGGATCTTAAAATGTCATCTTGGAGGGCTGCTTTAAACTCTCCTATCTAGCTGGGGTATAGTGGCACACACCTTAAATTCCAGTACTTGGGAGGCAGAGACAAGTAGATCTCTGTGAGTTTGAGGCCGGCCTACTCTACAGAGTGAGTTCTAGGACTGTCAAGGCTATACAGAGAAACTCTCAGAAAACCCAAACCACAAAAATACCCAACAACAGAAATTCCCATGTATGTATTAAACAGGCTTAACAATTGGGTGTGTTCGAGGGGTTGGTGGCCATAAATGTTCTTAGATTCTAAGAAAGAGATGTTTAGACATTGAACTAATGCAGTCATTTCACAGGGAAAAGAACGGTTGGTTATGGTGGTCTTCAAATCCAATCCTCAGTATTTTTCTACAACTTTAGTATAACTCACTGGCTAGCATCTGTGTTTGGAAAGAACTAACAAGCACTTCCATTTTTTTCCTGTTCCAAAACAGTGAGACGGTTTAAGCGGAAGCATCTTACAGTGGTTGACTGCCAGCATTTGGCCCAGAGTCATTTGGCTGTGACTCAGCCCTTCAGTCAAAGATGGACAAACAGAGACCCTAACCATGGTCTCTATCCTAGACCCAGAACAAAAGGACGGAATAGAGGTACGGCTTCTGTTTCAAAATCTGTGGTTAGTGTGCCTTTGAATGTCTTCTGGTTTCATATAAGTGTTTGTAAATGTCACCGCTTGATTTTCCTGATCTGTTACAATAGGTATTGTACACTTGTATTCATTATTTGTATGTTTTCCATTGAAATTCTGTCATCCTCTAATGTTAGAGCCCAAGTAGGCCTGTTAGCATAGCTAATTATAAAGCAATAGAAGGCATGGGCCACTCTCAGTGTTCTGCAGTCATCCAGTCTTCAGGCACCATGACTTAGTATCTGTCAGGAGATCCACAGCATCATCATTTCCCTTTAAAATGTTCCCTCCTGCAGTGGACTCCCTTATTTTGGTGGTTGTACTGAGTACTGGGGATTGAACCCTGGTCCTGTCTGCTAGGCTAGCACTGTACTGGAAGCTATACCCCAGCTCTCTGCTTTTGAGATGGAGCTCTCACGAAGCTTCTCAGGCAGGCTGTAAACTTTGATCCTCCTGCCTCAGCCTCCAGAGTGTCTTGTGATTACAGCCTGTGCTTCTCCCAGTGCCTCATCAGTTGTGCCCCTTGCTCCTTGTACCTAGTAGCTGTCTCCGTAAGCCTTCTCTGTAACCAGGCCTTAGTTTTCTGGATTATCTGGAATATGTAGTATTGAGCTGATATTCTTTAACGTGATGATCTTCTATCTGTCACAGCTGTTTCTCAGAGCCTATTAGTGTTTCCCTGTTACTGTAAAGGATTGATTGGCACACAGAATTTGTCCTTATTGATGGAGTATAGTGTACAATGTGTAATGATCAAATACAGGTTATTAATTTCTTTAATTTCGATATTGTTAATACATGGAAGTCAGCTTCCAGCAGTTTGCTTTTTCTTGTCACCCCTCTTTATATCAGACAAACTTCTTGTGTAAATACATACTTTAAAATGTTTTAGATTGCCTTTTTCCTCTTAATACACCTAATTTCATAATCCAGTCTAGTTTAAATAATCCGTATTTCTCAATTTCGAGACTGTTTAACCATTCTGTGAGGGCGTTTCAGACTTAGTTACAAGTTCTGATGCCTAGCTTGTCTGTGGATAAGTGAGCCTCTCACCTGCCTCGTTAGTTCCCCCGGCCTCTGAGGCTGAGTGCGTTGGCCCTGTTTTCACTGCTGATATGACTGGCTTTGTCAACTAGGAAATATCCAGATTAATCCAGACCTTACTGAAAGGAAACTCTGGTCTCTGAAATTGCTCTGGAAGCAATTATGGTTGATGTTTCCTCTCCCCAGCGTGACATTATTTTCAAGTCCATTAATTCATTTAAAGGCTGATTCTAGTTTTGTCCATTCTTTCTTTTCAAAGTAAGGGTTTTGTCTTTACCATTTAGAAAGGAACTGTACACATTGTTACATATTGATACTGATGTTTGAGACCACTGTTGTTTGGGCTCTGTCCTCAAGGTCAGGGAGTGTCATTTCATAGTCTTCTCAAAAGTAAATGTCCTTAGAAAACGCTGACTGAGCACATGTGAAGAAGAGAGAGGATCATGCTAATAAAGTGAGAAAATTTCAGTTCTTTGTTTTAAAAATGACAGATTCACCATGGGAAATAAACTTATTTTCATGGTCAGATGAAGAATAGATACTTCTGGACCTGAAAAGCATGTTTCTTTCTGCTCATGCAAACTTAGAATTGCTGTTGTGGCACCAAGCCAGGGAGCTGCACTGTATACCTGCTATGTGAATATGAGCAGCCATTTCTTTTGTTCTTTTCTTTTCGAGACAGGGTTTTTCTGTGTAACCCTGGCTGTCCTGGACCTCACTCTGTAGTCCAGGCTGGCCTCAAACTCAGAAATCCGCCTGCCTTTGCCTCCCAAATGCGGGAATTAAAGGCGTGCGCCACCATTGCTTGGCGAGCAGCCATTTCTTGTCTGTCTGCCCACTCAGGTGTCCAGTGTGCAGCGTCTGACCATAGATAGATAGATAGATAGATCTATATTTATTTATCTATCTATATGCATGCTTACAGGCTAGGGTGTTGACCAATATACAACAGTTGTCTCTTGCTAAATATGGGTCTGATTATTTTTATATTAGCTATTTATATGACCACTTGACCCATAAGCATACTGGTGTCTCTTCTCTGTTAGCATAGATAATTAGATTGTATTATTTGGGTCTACAGTGGGTCAGCAGCCACTGAATTTTTTCTTTCTGTTCTTTTTTGGGTTCTCTCTACAGGTCGAGGATGTCAGAGATATATTCCTGAGTTCTTCCTAGCTGGCCACCATCATTGTACCAATGACATGGCCAAAAGCAATTCTGTTGGCCAGGACAGCTGTCAGGACTCTGAGGGTGATATGATTTTTCCTGCAGAGAGCAGTTGTACTCTGCCTCAGGTCGATAATGGAGAAGTGAGGCTGGGCTCATCAGGATCTGCTCAGCCTGCCAGGAAGCGCTCTCACTCCTTTGAGGAAGCCACAGAGAGTGGTCAGTGGGATGGAGTTACTAAAAAGACACCACGCCATCGTTTGTACCCATCGTGTGCAAGGCTTAGGGAGGCCAGGCAAGAAGCAGAGGATGGTTTGTCACAGTGCTCTCCAGTGCCTGGAGAAGCTGGCCGAGACATTGAGGAAATTGGTCCAGATCCCTTGCCTGATTCATACTATGGGCTTCTTGGAACGTTGCCTTGCCAAGAAGTGCCCAGCCACATTTGCAGGCTGCCAAGTGAAGTCCTGAGGCATATCTTTGCTTTCTTGCCAGTGGAGGACCTCTACTGGAACCTCAGCCTGGTGTGCCACCTATGGAGGGAAATAATCAATGATCCACTGGTAAGTTACGTGCTCAGTCCTCAAACAGGTACAGATTAGCTTCACTTAATGCAGATTGCTGAGGAGAGGACCTTTTCAAAGTAGTGATTTCTGTTTGCTTCATGAATAAAGTACAGACTCCCCAGGGATCTGGGGCCATCCAGGCTTGTCTCACCAAATCTCCTAGAACCCTTCCTTCCTTCGTCTCACAAGACTGCTTTTATCTAAAGCACATGATTTGCTGTGCACTGACCATAGACTGCGTATATTTGGCACCATGTGGTATAATCACTCGTCCCACTTAGATTATGGTCATTGTATGTCCATTACTTGTTCTGTAAGACTTTTTAAGGTACAAACTATGCCTTCCCAGCCTGTCCCATTGAGGTTCATCACTTCCTCTTGGCCATCTTATACTTCTGATAGTGTAATTACCTTACTGTATTTGGTTTAAGTAACCTGTTCTCTTCCATGCCTTCTTTTGTTTCCCTCTTTGAATAACTTAATACTACATTTTCTGTGCACAGACTGGGCAGAGAGAACCACTGCCTCTGTTTCTGCCTTCTCTCCTTTTTGCCTAACTGTGCTAGGAAAGGGCTTTTGCTCAGACTCTTCTCTGTGTGTCAGGGAGGCAGGTAGCTGCTTCCTGTAGAATTACCATTTTTCTCTTGTTTTGTCTGGGTTTTGATAATCTTTAGTTTGTGTTTCTCAGCATGATGCTGTTTAGCTTGGTCTTGAGACCATCCTTTGGACATTTTCTTAGCACATTCATGACTCTTGAATTTTCTTTCTCTTTTCCTTGTGGTGACCTAAACACTATCAGTAGCGTTTGTGGTACAATTAGTGTGTTGTTTTGTGGCATAGTGACAGGTGCCCAGCTGCTGAGTACAGCCTTCACGCTAAGTCTCTCTATCTTAGAACTCAGCCACCCACACACTGACCTTCATACAGCCCAAAGGAGAGCTGAACTTTCCTTCTCAGTACCGAAGAGGTCAGGAGAGACGTCACTAGCTTTCCACTATGGCATCTTAGTTCCTGGTTTCAGAACAATGTCTTTATGAATTTAGATGTGAGCCCTGCTTGCTTACCTTATTGTCTGTAACTAAATGGCAAACTGTTGTATGGGCTGAGCGCTGTAGGGGTGTAGGTAAGGAGGGGGTTTGGTTACAAAGATTTCTTGTGACCATATCCAGTTTTGTCTTTCTCTCCTAAAATGTCACCGTGATGTCATTCTGGTCATCGGCAGCAGCAGGGTATTTTCAGTAGTCCACCATGATTCCATGGCCTGCAGGTTCTCGTAGCATCTGTGTTAACACTGTTAACATCTCTCATGTTATGGCAGTGTTGGCCTCACCAAAGGAATTTGGCACTTTTCCCTCCTCTTCAGTCTTTGGCAGAGTCTGAGGCATGCTGGTGTTGATTGTTCGCTAAGTGTTCTGTAGGATTCCCCAGTGAAGCCATCTGGTCCTGGGCTTCTCTCTGATGCAAGTTTTGATTTTTGATTCTGTTTCTTCACTCATTATCTTTCTGTCATTCTGTTTCTGTTACTCAGGCTTGGTAGGATGTGTGTTTCTAGGAATTTATCCATTTTTGCCCCTTGTAGTTCTTTTACTTCTGTGGCATTCATTTTACTGTTCCTTTCATTTTTCTTAGTTGGTCTAGCTGAGAGTTTTTAATTATTATATTACTGTTATTTGTGATTTTTATGCAGTCTCACTCTGTATCCCAGGGTAGCTTCAGATTGTCCATCCCCTACTTCTGCCTGCCCAGCCTGGTTACAGAGAAGCACTTTTGTCTCCATGTCTGCTCTGCTCTTTGTAATTTCTTTTCTTCTGCTAATTCTGACTTTAGTTCCTTTTTTCCTTTTTTTTCTTTGAGGTGTGAAGGTAGTCTGTTCTTTTCAAATCTTTTAATGCTAGGGATTGAAGCTATGCCTTGTACATTCTAGGCAAATGATGGACCACAGATACTCTACTGAATGCTCTATCCCTGTCTGTTTTTAAAAGAAGCATCTTAGCTGTGAGCTTGCTGATCACTGTTTTTGCAGTGTCTTGTAAGTTTTATTATGTTGTGTCTTTGTTTTTACTTGTCTTAAGGTGCTTTATGATTTCTTCTTTGACCCATGGATATTCTAAGGATGCACTGTATACCCAGATGCACTGATATATGCTTGTATCCCAGTACTAGGAAGGTGGTAGTAGAAGGATTTTGAGTTCAAGACCAGCCTCAGCTACATGGTGACCCCTTATCTCTAGAGCAGGAATGCCTGATTTAAGTTGTGGGTAGGTCAGCTTTCCTGATGCCTTGGTTTATAGTGTCTTCATGTTGTCACTGAAAAGATTCATGATATAACTTCAGCCATTTTAATTGATTAACTGGCTTTGTGACCCAATAAACAATCCAACATATTGTGTTGCATATTTTGCTGCTGTTGGATGGAGCATCTGTATGGCTCTGTTAGGCTCAGTAGTTTGCAGTGCTGTTTAAACCCAACATCTTACACGTCTGCCGGTGCTTCCTTCCCTCATTTCTGTCAGTGTTTGCTTTGTGTAACTACCTGTGTTTGATGTTACTACATGTGTTACTTGCTCTGTTTTTACATCTTAGTGAAAATGCCACTGGGTAGCATTATCATTCCATAATGCCTTCCTTTTGTCATGTGACATTTGTTGACTTAAGGTCAGTACAGCTTTTGAACTTGCTCACCTGGTGCTTTAGATAAAGCCACTAAAGTGACAGTTTTCCCCAGTTCCTGGGACATTTGTGTTAGAGCCAAGGCCCAGTTGTCCTATTTTCCATTGGAGGTTCCTACAATGTTTCTCTTTGGTCTGTCCAGCTTTGGATTGGGAAGATTAAGTACTCCTGTACTTGCTTTTCACTTGGTAGAAGGTTTTCTGTGTTGGTGGTCCAGTCTTTCTGAGAATCATGGCATGTATGTTATGTCATTTTGTTTTTCAACTATAGTTCATTCCTTGGAAGAAGCTGTATCATCGGTACTTGATCAACGAAGAGCAGGCTGTCAGCAAAGTGGATGGCATTCTCTCGAGCCATGGCATAG
The DNA here is from genome assembly GCA_030674055.1 of Rhabdomys pumilio. NCBI lineage: Eukaryota > Metazoa > Chordata > Mammalia > Rodentia > Muridae > Rhabdomys > Rhabdomys pumilio. The sequence continues at coordinate 9,059,795 of JANHMN010000026.1, forward strand.
AAAAGGATTCGGACCTATGTGTGCTGAACCTCATACGGTGAGTTGTTTCTCTTCTTTGGGAAACAATTTTCAAAGTCCTTTCTCATAATCTTTGCACACAGTTGTCTTCCTTCTGGACTCATCTCTTGAGTATTTTACAGATACACAGCCACCACCAAATGCTCCCCAAGTGTCAACCCTGAGAGGGTGCTGTGGAGCCTGAGGGATCACCCTCTACTTTTGGAGGCTGAGGCGTGCATGCGTCAACAACTACCTGACCTCTATGCAGCTGCTGGGGTATGTGAACTGAGAGGTTGTGAGGGATACTCTGGGAAATGGTGACATCATTTTTCACTGTGTTAGCGATTAAGATTAGTTGAAGATTATTTTCAAATTTTTGATTGAATCTCTGAGTAGTATTATGGAGAAATAAGAGGTCTTATTTGTAGCTTTTTTGATTTGGAAGGAATTTTAAGAAGCATTTAGTTCATTCTGTTGAGAAATCTCTTAAGTTTTTTTCTAGTTATCTAGCCTCTGAACACTTTGAGTGATAGGGTTAGTTTATAAAATAGGCCTTTAAAAACAATATAAACCAGGCGGTGGTGGTTCATACCTTTAATCCCAGCACTCAGGAGGTGGAGGCAGAGGCAGAGGCAGAGGCAGAGGCAGAGGCAGAGGCAGAGGCAGAGGCAGAGGCAGAGGCAGAGGCAGAGGCAGAGGCAGAGGCAGATGAATCTCTTGAGTTCAAGGCCAGTCCACAGATTGAATTTTAGGACAATAAGGGCTACACAGAGAAACGCTGTCTCAACAGCAACAAAAACACCACCCCAATCCCAAAACCAATGTATATATATTTATATTATTTTAATGTGGGTGTGTATCTAAGAATCCATCTGTACACCACATGTGTGCAGGAGCTTGTGAAAGTCAGAAGAGGCCGGGCAGTGGTGGCACACGCCTTTAATCCCAGCACTTGGGAGGCAGAGGCAGGCGGATTTCTGAGTTCGAGGCCAGCCTGGTCTATAGTGAGTTCCAGGACAGCCAAGGCTACACAGAGAAACCCTGTCTTGAAAAATCAAAAAAAAAAAAAAGAAAGTCAGAAGAGATCCCGTGGAACTTCAGTTACAGGCAGTTGTGAGCTTCTATGTTGGTGCTGGGAACGGAACTGGGGTCTTCTACATGAACAGCAAGTGCTCTTAACCACTGAGCCATCTCTCTAGCCCTCAAAGTGGCTCTCTCCTTGCTGACATACTGGGTAATTTGAAAGGGGCAGAGAGATTGAAGGTTTTACTACAGATACACAGTAGAATGAGCTGGGGATGTTCATCGGTTTCCTTCCTAGTCCTGACTGTGGCTGGGTCTGGGCTTCTCCTCCTATCCTGTACCTCTCTTTGAAGGGCATTAACGTCTGGGCCTTGGTGGCAGCCATGGTGCTCCTCTCCAGCTGTGTGAACGACATCCAGCATCTGCTCTTCTGCCTCAGGAGACCCAGCTCCACAGTGACCATGCCAGACGTCACCGAGACCTTATACTGCATCGCTGTGCTCCTTTATGCCATGAGAGAGAAGGGGATTAACATCAGCAATAGGTAACATCCTGGAGGATGGGAGATGCGACGATAACATGACAAGGCCTAGACTTGTCCTAGCTCCTCCTTTCTCCCACAGGGGACTGGGCTGTGGAAGTGCAGTTTCACGTGCTTTGTGAATATTATGCCGGTCAACTAAGATTTCTTCACCTAGTTTCTATGTCTTGTGTCAGAGTTGAAGCCCCAGGTGAAGGTGACGTGCTGCACTTTATCCGCACCTGGCTACATTGTCTTAGGAAAACATTGGCATTTTCTCTACCTTGCTTACTTTTGGATTGGGCTACAGGATTATGGGAATCTGACCAACTATTTTAATGTGAGCAAGCCTAGAGTGTTGGTTGCTAATTCAGAGTTATCTTGACATTGATAACATACGCAGAGGTCAGTTTTCAGACGGTTACATGTTTAGCACCTAGTGATCTGGGAATTGTCCAGGCACAAGAGTATACTATGGGATTACTAATCAAGGAACTTACCTAGTGCAAGAAGACAGGCAGTATGGCAGCAAAGACAAGAGGGAAACTTTAGAGAAGGACTCGTGCTGTAGTGGAAGTGGAGCAGAGCGCTGAGCGGGGTGTGGGGACAGTGTTTTGGATGACATGAGCAAAGAGTTTGCAGAAGTCTGAATGTCAAGGAGGAGCCCCCATTTGGAGTTATTGGAAGAAGCATTGTAAGAGAAGGAATGGGTAATGTAAGGACCAAGAGTTGTAAGGAATTTGATAAGTACCAGGAAAGAGCCCAGTGTGGCAGGCATTCATTGGATATGGGAGATACTAGTGCAAGATATGAAGATGTCTGGGGACTAGGGGAAGAAAGATCTTTAAATCCCAAGTATGAGTGGTAGGCAGTTTTCTTGCAGCCAGTCCTAGAAAAGCAGAAACCCAGAGGGTTTCCTCTCCTCCAGGAAAACACTGGCCCCTGGGATTAGTGAGCCCCGAGAGTAACATAGCAGTGACCTTGTCATCCTTGGTAAGGTGGTACAGAGCATTGTTCTCCAGCAGGGTCCTGCTGCTTTATTCTCAAGCTGGGTTCAGTTTCTTAGCTGGTTTATGTTGTAGCCCACTCCATGGCGTTGACGCCCTGGGCAAGAGGCTCTAGGAGAGATTCCACTAAGACAAGTGATCAGATGAAGAACAGTGGCGTCATAAGCAAATGTGTGCACCATAGAAGTACCACAGACCAGGTGGCTTAAGCTACAGACGTTTGTGTTCTTGTCCTTTTGGAGGCTGGAGAGCCAGGAATATGGTAGGGAAGACTGGGTTCCTGGCGAGTCACCTCTATCCCAACAAGAGAGGTAGGGGCAGGGGATGCAGAGCACTTGGTAGTTCTAGTGGTCCACAGCCATAGCTTTGTCAGTGCATTGAATCTTAATTCTCTCCTTCCTTCCTTTCTTCCAACTGTCAAGTTTGGAATTAAGGATTCAGCTTTTGAATTTTAAGGGGGCCCAGTTCAGTTCATAGTAGTGGGGTGTGTTGATCTGGTTGGTTGTCCAACCCCTGAAACATTACTAAATGCCTCTTTTTTTCATCAAAAAGAACAATGCTCTGAGATCAGCCGTCCTCAGTCTGGAGTGGAACAGAGCACTTGTTTTGGGCATTAGTGTTGTAGGTGCCAAGTGTGAGCTCAGAATGCACGTGAGCGCTTTCGCAGTTGACTGTGGTGGACTGAGTTTATGTCTTGTGCCTCTGTTGACTGAGTTTTGCCATTTTTGTTTCCCTTTGGCTGTTCTGACATCTTATCTTTAGTGTTCTTTTCTTAATAGACACAGTTTCCTTTGGAACCTGTAAAGGGGAATGTTATTCATGCTTCTAAACCAGTGTCACCACATAAGAACTCGGTAGAACTACTGAGCTTTAGAAAGATGAGTTAATTTAGCAGTAAGGTTGTGTTGTTTAAGCAGGGTTGAGATAACCCGGATGATATTTATGCCTGCTTTCCAGCGGCTTCTGCTGTTTTGTTTGCTTGTCTCTTATGGTCACAAATAGTATACTCTTGTTCCCTCAAAAGCGTGTCCTGGTCGTGTTTGCGTGATGCTACACATAGAGACAGTGCATGTTTTTCTGCACTGGGATTCTCAGAAGTGCTTTTCTCAGCTGCAGAGACTGAAGTCTTTTCTTTGCATTTTTTTTAATGAAATGTAATAGGAATATTCTTTGTTGGAAATGGTAAGGAGTTGAAATGCATCCAAGGAAAAATGAGATAGACGATGACTTAAATTTGGAACTCTCTAAATCTACTTTTTCCCCCCATTAGGATTCACTACAACATTTTCTATTGCCTATATCTTCAGGAGAATTCCTGTACTCAGGCCACCAAAGTTACAGAGGAGCCATCTGTCTGGCCAGGGTACGTATGTACTGTATGTGGGTGTGTGTTTGCTCTATTCCTTTTTGAGACAGAGTCTCAGTGTACAGCCCAAGTTGGTCTTGAACTCAAAAAATTCACACTCATCTTGCCTCAGCCACCTGAGTGTTGGGATTACAGACATGAACACGTGGTTTGACTTCCTTTCTTGACTCTTCTCATGTGTGAGGACAAGAAGTGTTTGCTTTGATCACTTTACTGATGCGTGATTTATGTTGTGCAAATTTCAACCATTTGGAGTTTGGTTGTTTTAGTAGGTGTATTGAGCTGTACAGTAGCATCTTAATCTAGTTTCAGAACATGCAGCCCACTTAGGAGGGTATGTTGGGGGCCACCTGTTGTGTATCCAGTTTGCTTGTTCGATGTTTGGACTGGCCATTCCTTGGACTTTTTAATTCTTTTCTGTTTTTCTAATTTTTCTTCTGTAATGATTGTAGCAAGAAAACATCTATCCAACTAACACATGAACAACAGCTGATCCTGAACCATAAGATGGAGCCTCTCCAGGTGGTAAAAATTATGGCATTTGCAGGTAAGGGAGCTCCTGTCAGGTTCCTGGAGTATCTATCATCAGGTTCATGATGTAGTTGCTTCTGCCTGCTCAGCTGTGTGTCCCCGTCTCACTCCCTACCATAGCACTCTGACCTTGGTCCATTATGGAATGACTTTAATCAGTCCCCAGAGCAGCCAGCCATTACCACTGTCTATCTGCACTGGATTCCTATTTAGGCAAATTGTTTCTAGGCATTGTTTTATGGAGTCTGTAGGGTAGGGTGAGTTTCTCATTTATCGTTGTACATTCAGCAGTGTCTTCTGGTGAGACAGGTTGTATTAATCTGCTTAATTGTGTTCAGTAGCTCCTTAGTTTGTAGGTGATATCTTGAAGGTCTCTCTTTGGTTCAACCTGCTTTCCTAAACATGGAGTCACTTGTGCCCTGATCTTAGAATGTCCAGAAAGACTTTAGCTTGTGTTATTTTCTCTAGCTATAATCCCTTCCTGCTGTTTTTCTACTCTGGTTTCCTGGTAGTGACATTTATTAGACACCTGCAGTGACCTGCAGTGTTAGTCCCCACAGCATTCCATGAGGTTGCTTAGATGATGTTTAGAGAGGTTTACTTTAGGTTAAATAAGCAGGTGGCAGACCAGAATCAGCTGGGTGCTGTCTCTCCATGATGCCTTCTTCCCCTGCCCCCCATTTCTCCTTTCTTTTGTGCCATGCTGTGTTGATGATTCTCAGCATTTCTGACGCTTCCTGATAAAGGCCTTTTCTAGCCATTTGAATCCTAACTAGATTGCTGAATTCCTAATGTAGCTAACTTGTTAATTGATTGTACCTGTTTACCATACAGTAAAAGTAGCCAGCACATGTACTTTCCTGTAATACCTGTGTGTCTACCTATTCCATGAGAATCTTCAGAGCAGCCTTGTTAGACTGGGAAGGAGGAGTCATGGTTTCAGATGCTCATTTACACGAGATTGGTTTGTTTCTAGTTACTACTACTACAACTACTACTACTACTCTCCTCCTCCTCTTCTTCCTCCTCTTCCTCCTCCTCCTCTTCCTCCTCTTTCTCCTCTTCTTCTTCCTCTTCTTCCTCTTCTTCCTCCTCTTCCTTTTTAAAATACCTTGTGCTTTCTTTATACTGTCATTTTGTTGCCTGGTTTTTCCTTGCATTGGTGTTTATTCCTAACTAGATTGTGATCTTTTTATTATTTCTCAATGCTTGGCCCATAGGTAACCATGTGTAAAGCACTCAGGAAATAGAATTTGTTAGAGAAATACAAGTTGATTAGCTGGATCAGAGCAATCCTTGAGTCCCCTGTGCGTGATGCTGTTGCTTCAGATACATGGATGAGTACTAGTGCAGCAACAGCTAGCTGTTACTGAGTTCTTGCTCCTGGGAACCATGGTTACTTTGTCCTTACAAACCCTTAACAAACCACTGAGATCAAGATCCCAGCCCACCTTAATCTTTTGTGAGGTTTCTCGCTCCTTTTAAGACACGGCTTTAATCAATATTGAAATCAGTCTTAATCTTCAGTCAGAGGAAGACCTAGAAAGACCTGGATGGGGATCCTAGTGTTTATTTACCTAATCAGAGGGTCACATTCTTTCTTCTTGGCTTCCACAGGCACCGGGAAGACTTCTACCCTGGTCAAGTATGCTGAGAAGTGGTCTCAGAGCAGGTTTCTATATGTCACGTTCAACAAGAGCATCGCAAAGCAGGCAGAGCTTGTCTTCCCCAGCAACGTCATCTGCAAAACCTTCCACTCCATGGCCTACAGTCACGTTGGGCGGAAGTGAGCATCACAAGTGCTGGTGTCACATCATGTGGTTACTGTTTTCATGTGACAGTCATTATGATCACACTTATTGCACAACACTGAGAAAACGTGTGTCATGTCACATGGTTTTCATGTGACAGTCATTATGATCACACTTATTGCACAACACTGAGAAAACGTGTGTCATGTCACATGGTTTTCATGTGACAGTCATTATGATCACACTTACTGCACAACACTGAGAAAACGTGCTGTTCTCTCCATGGACAAGCAGGAGCTAGAAGAGCTTAGATGATCCACACTTCTACACTACAGAAACACTTTGTTTACACATAGCTAGCACTGAGAAGGCCTTCTTGTTTCTCTGGAATTGAGGCATGGAAATTCAGTATTGTCAAAATTCTGAAGAGTTTTGGGCATTCCTGGGGAGAGTGAATGGGAAAACCCCCATGTATGTGAGCCTTTATGGACATGAAGACTGAAGGAACTGTGTATATCTTATTGGGCTGAGGAAGGGCTGTTTTGAGCATGAACCATACCAAAACCAGTAGCATCTGTTGTGACTGATTGTGTACTAGTTGTATACTCTGGGTTGTCATTTGTGAGTGCATGGAAGGTTTTGGGCAGGCCACCCCAGTTCAGATGTGGTTTCTAAAACCATTTCTCCTGTGTGTGGTAGCTGGAATTATTATCTTGTTGGTTAAGGAATGAGGGATATAGTTTATAGCATAATGCCTGCAAAGGCCAACATCATTCACTTGGGGTATGTGTTCATTATAGGTACCAGCTGAAGAAGAAGTTGAATCTCTTCAAGTTAACGCCCTTCATGGTCAACTCCGTCCTTGCTGAAGGAAAAGGTGGATTTATAAGGGCCAAGTTAGTGTGTAAGACTTTAGAAAACTTCTTTGCATCAGCTGATGAAGAACTAACTATTGATCATGTGCCCATTTGGTGCAAAAATAGCCAAGGACAGAGAGTCATGGTTGAACAGAGTGAGAAGCTGGTGAGTCTCCAGTGTATTCAGAAGGAGGGACCTGATGTGATCTTTGTCTTTTATTTCCTCAGAACCACTTCTAGAAGTTGAAACTGGGTAAGCGAGACAAGTGTCTGTCATGACAACTGGGAGTCACGTGATATCTGCTCCTGTGAGGAGCACTCACAGGCATCTCCCTTAACTTTCATAATGGCCCTGCTGGGTTTTTGTTTGTGTCTCTTTATTTGTGGGAAAGGATCTTTGTGATCCAGGCTAACCACAAACTCAAGATTCTCCTGCATCAGCAGCCTCCCTGTGCTCTGATTACAGACAAGTGCATATTGTATCATACACCTTAGTTTTCCCATTACGAGGGAGGTGGGAACAGACACTAAAGGACTTGCCCATAGGTTGAAAGAGCTTAGCTCTCATGCAGTGATTGGAAATCTCTTTTCAGTTTTTTGGTTATGGTTTTACAGTTTTTACTTGTGAAAGAAAATGTGTTCACTAACTTAGGGATTGTCAGTAGTAAGTCTATAAAAACAGCTGGCTCTTTGACCTTTGCTCTGCTGTGTCTGCTGGGGCCTCAACCTCTCACCCTCTGATCACTTGAGATCTCAGGGTTAAAACTCTAGAGATCACTGAAAGGGGTGGATCCCTCTGTGTTCTAGGGTGATGTCTTTGCTCCCACCTCACTGTGTGGAAGCAGAAGTGTGATCTCAGGGTACTGTCTCTTCCAGGGTCTTAAACTTTGGGTTCCTGTGTCACTTACTTTTTAGAATGGTGTTCTTGAAGCAAGCCGACTTTGGGACAACATGCGGAAGCTGGGGGAATGCAAAGAAGAGGCATACCAAATGACACATGATGGTGAGTGGCTTTTCTGTGCCTATTAGGTTATTTCCTGTGTCTGCTGCAACTGCTTTGCTTATGAGTTGTGACTCTTGGTTACTACTTCTTCTAGGCTATTTGAAACTCTGGCAGCTGAGCAAACCTTTGCTTGCCTCTTTTGACGCCATCTTTGTGGATGAGGCCCAGGACTGTACCCCAGGTGATAAACTATTCAGGACATCCGTAGTCTCAAATACATAGAAACAGCATCATGATTATGTAAGAGGACATATACATGGAATAAGTTATTCTTATTTGTGGTAAAGAAGAGGAGCAAATGATTCTTAGTCTTTCAGAAATGAGGCCCAAAATTTCAACAGCTGTCTGTTCCCCACACCTGAAGAAGTACATTTGTATTCTTCCTTCATATGTTTAACTGAGGTGGTTCTTAAGATGCTGAGCGGCCAGCTCCTCAGTTACAGGGACCTAGCCGCATGCTGAGTGAGGAGAGTGGTCGACTTAGACTGAAAGTCTGTGCTGCATGACTGATAGAGAATATAGACAGGATTAACAGTTTAACCCTCTAGGTGTTCTGGAGATGTAGTATTAAAATGGAAATTTTTATTCACTTATATATTTTCTTATAATCAATTCACACAGTAATAAAAGTAATCTGTATCCCTAGAACCAGATACCACTACTATGCCCATGATAAAATTGTGCCCTTTTATAAAAAGTCTGCCCTGTAGGAAAAGAAAATTTTATTGTTTGTCATGGGCTGGCTTAGTTTATATTTGTTTTCTTTATTAAATATGGTTTCTTTTTGTTCTGTGGATTATTGCCATTTCTCAAATACTTTTCCTCCTTTTGGTTGCAGCTATCATGAACATAGTTCTATCTCAGCCATGTGGGAAGATCTTTGTAGGGGACCCCCACCAACAGATCTATACCTTCCGAGGTGCAGTGAACGCTCTGTTCACAGTCCCCCACACTCACGTCTTCTATCTCACACAGGTAAGAGCTTGTGCTGTTCACAGGCCCCAAGGCGGATAAGCAAGCATTTTGTTTCCCTTCCTAGTCTTTCCTGTGCCAGCACTGTGGGAAGTATATTTCACTTTCCACAAAAAACAAGTTAGTATACTGTCACAGCTAAAGCCATGGGTCATTCATATTTCTTTATTTTTTTATTTTTGCTGTCTTAGGGTTGTATATTATCTAACTTTGATTTTGATGACACTGACAATTTTAGAACTACTGGTCAAGTAGTTGTAGTATATCTGTGTGCTGAGACTTGTTGTCAAGTGCTTTTTCTCACTTTAGATGGGGGTACGGAAGTACCATCTGTCTCAGGGTTTCCAGGGTGTGTATTATCAATATGCACTGAAACTGGATGCACTCAAGTTCCTCTGCTGCAAAGGCCCACACAGAGAGGAGTGTTGGAAGCATCTGTGTACGTTATTTGGAGTTCTGTAAAAGAGATTCCTTTCTTCTCTTGCATTACATAGTAGCATAAGACTGCTTTTTCAGTCATGTATGAATGTTTATTTTACAAATAATTTGATCATGGTTCATTCTGAATAGGTTATAGCAGCAAAGTCCTGCTTGAAAGTCATGTTTTCCTCCTATTGGTTGCAGCTGTGTGACATAGTTCGTGATGTAGATATAGACATCGTTCACAAAATAGGCAACATATTGTTGTTCACTACAGTATACCTTGCTTTATTATATTATGGATGCTTGGGAAAAGAGATGAATAATGGAAATTTGGAATCCTCCAGCAGAGGTGGTCAAGAAAATGCAGTCTTGGGCTGAGTGTTGAAGGATAGGAACATACTTAGGTAGATTGATAGAAGCAGCATGGATCGAGGCAGAGAAACATGGCGACTTTCCATGGTGGCTTATATTTTCAGAAAGGAACTCACTCTGTGTGTGTGTGTCTGTCTGTGTGTCTCCCAGGCTGACCTTGAACCCACAGTCCTCCAGCCTTAACCTCTTGACTGCTAAGAATTATGGGCATGCACCATCACACCTCACTTAAAGTGTTTTGGTTTTGCCTTTTGTTATATAGGGGGTTGAAACCAAGGCCCATGCTTGTCAAGCAGGCACTGTTTGCATGCTCTGGATCCCCAGCCTAAAACAACATGTAACAAGCGGGTGATAAATTGATGTTGGAAGAGTTCTTAGCGGCAAGGGCAAAATCTCTGCCCTCTCTTCACCTTCACGTGATTTAAAACCCACAAGATGGGACTTGAGAAGGGGTGAGGGGAGATTTTCTTTGTCTTCTGTGGATGACACTGTGTTAGCACACACACACACACACACACACACACACACACACACACTCCTAATTAAAGATAATAATAGTAAGTCTTTAAAAGGAGAAAATGCTGCTGTTACAGGAACAGCAATTTTCACTCATCAGGCTCCTGTTTGTGTCCAAGTGTCTTTAGACATTCCGAGTCCTTTTCCCAAGACGGGTTGACAGTGACAGATGTGAGCTCACATATCTCTGGGCAGGTGACTAAGGCATTTGTTGTGTTGTTTCTCCAACAGAGTTTTAGATTTGGTGTGGAAATAGCCTACGTAGGAGCAACCATTTTGGATGTCTGCAAGAGAGTCAGGAAAAAGACGTTGGTTGGAGGGAACCATCAGAGTAAGGCTTCCTGTTGTGCTTCTGCTTTTTTTTCCCCATCAAAGCCACTTGTGGTCTATACATTGATTTGCATTGACTTTGTGCTTTCTCCTCAAGGTGGCATAAGAGGTGATGTAAAGGGACAAGTGGCTCTGCTGTCCAGGACCAATGCCAATGTGTTTGATGAGGCTGTCCGGGTGACAGAAGGAGAGTCACCTGCAAGAATACATTTGATTGGGGTAAGAGGAAGTTTGTTGATAATGTAAATAAATTTCATGTACTTAAAGAGTACCGAGATCAGGCCCAGAAAAGAGCTAGCTCCATTAGGGTCTCCTGCAGAGACCAGGCCAACAGACGCTCTAGTGCTTTATCATAAGAAGCAGTGATGAGTAGCTTGCCTGCCAGCTGTTACCACTTATGTCCGTGTTCTAGACACTGTGCAGTATGAAAGGCACACTGAGCTTGCCTTTGTATTGATGACAAAACAATATACAGCGTGGGCTTTCTTTTCTAAAGCATTGGTAGAGTTTGAGGTAACCGCTTGCTTCTCTGTGCTTTCTCTCTGTGTGCTGTGGCCATATTTGAGATCTGTTTCTAAGAAATCATTTCATTTCAAGATCTCATCTCTGGATTTGTTTTATTTTAATGAAAAGCAAACAAAACAAACATTCTACTGGAAAATGTTTTTCAGGGGATTAAATCGTTTGGCTTGGACAGAATCATTGACATTTGGACCCTTCTTCAGCCAGAGGAAGAACGGAGGAAACGTGAGTACTGGCTTGGAAAAGCAACATTCAGCCAGGGTTCAGAGGGCGGGGCTGGGCCTGAGTCAGGATCTTCTTCCTCTGGGAAACTGGATTTGCTCTTCTCCCTTCTGGGGCCTGTGTTTAGAAGTACTGACAGGTTTCTCCAGCTCCTCCTCAGTGGTCTCATTAGTTGCCAATGTTGGTCCTCTCAGCCACTTTCCCTGCATTCTTCTTCCTGTCTGGGCAGCTGTACACTCCATCACTTCTCTCTGGTACTTTTCCTCCTTGGACTGTACTGTTTCGAGTCTCTGTGAAATTGATGAGATTCTCAAGCATCTGGCTTGTGATGCTCTACTGAGGACAAAGAGGCCACTTTACAGACTTGCTCATGGACACACAGTGAGTGATCATTTCACCTGATGTGTCTCCTCCTTAGGAGACCTCATCATTAAAGACAGGTTCATCAGAAGATGGGTGCATAAAGAAGGCTTCAGTGGCTTCAAGAGGTATGTGACTGCTGCAGAGGACAAGGAGCTGGAAGCCAAGATCGCCGTGGTTGAAAAATACAATATCAGGATTCCAGAACTGGTAGACAGGATAGAGAGATGCCACATAGAAGATTTGGATTTTGCAGGTAAGGAAAGTGGCTTTTGCCCTCCCTCCAAGAGGAGGAGTAGATGATCTCTTGAAGTATCTCTGCATCTATGTCTGACAGAGGCCGTGCTCTAAGAAAGGCCTGATCTTCATCCCCAGAACCATGTTGCATGATAAGTAAATAAGGAAGCAGAGCAGTTCTTTTCCTACTGGTTCTTTTCATTTCTATTCTACTTTCAAGCCACTGGAATAGAATTTTCTAGACCTAGCTCTGCCATGTGTAACTTTGGACAAGCTGCACAGCCGTCTTACCTTCTATGTGTAAAGTGAGTGTGGGGTGTGGTAAAGTTACTTTAGGCAGATTTGACTGGCATACTTTTAGGTATTTCTGTGACCAATTTTTTACTTTCTCAGCCCTTCTCCCTGTGCCCTTTTCCTGTGCTGGGGCAGCCCTGAAAGGATGCTTTGTCTCCTCTTGGTTCTTTCCTTGTGGGGCTCCCATCTAACTTGCTGTGTTTGTTTTTTAGAGTACATTTTGGGCACTGTGCACAAAGCCAAAGGGTTAGAGTTTGACACTGTGCATGTTTTGGATGATTTCGTGAAAGTGCCTTGTGCCAGGCATAATCTTGCCCAGCTTCCTCACTTCAGAGTTGGTAAGGACACTGGGGTGGGACAGAGCTCCTGGGATGCTCCTGCTTTGTAGCTGGGAGGTGACCGCTTTGGTTTAGATGGGATAGAGTGGTCTCCTCTTCTAGAACGAATATAATGCCTAATCCTAAACATCTGATTTTTAATACTGTGGTTTTAGAAATTTCAGGCCTTCACAGGGTCTTTCTTTCAGGTGGCTGATAGGTTAGGTCACGACATCCCTGTGAACACAACTGCCCGTCAGCTCTGGACTTTGCATCATCACATACTAGGTGTCCTAGCCTCATGCAAACTCAAAACAATAGTTTACTTACCAATACAAAACCTGTATGTTTGTTACTGTTTGCAGTGCTAGGGGTTGAAAGGAGAGTCTTGCATGTTCTGGTGCCTGCAGAGTGCCTGTTTATCAATTTCTGGTTTCAGTGAATGCTTGAGGCTCATTGTTAAAGTCTGTACAGTGGTGCTTTTGTTTTGATTTTAAATCACAGAATAAAAGCATCTGAAGTTTATAAACCAAAAAATTCTCTTAATATTTACATACTTTTTTGGACACCTGCTGTGTTGCAATATAGCTTACATATTTCATAGTCCATCCATTCAGAGTGTGCATACAGCTCAGTAACTTCTAGTCTGTTCATAGATTGACTCATCTAGTGTGCTAGGTATTGAGACTTGAGGTGATAGATGTGAGGTGCGCGTGTAAGTGTGTTATCTTCCTATGCTGTGAGTCAGTTCCCAATCAGAGTGAACTCATCCAGACAGACACTGTAAGAAAGTGGGAGGAGCACAGACCTCAGTTCAGCTCCAGCCTGTGATTAGTAGTGGGGTCATGGTGAGTGGCATATCCTCTGTAAACCTCAGGCTTACCATCTGCCTCAGACAAGAAGAAAGGGGGACAACAAACATTAGTATCCATTGGCTCCATTGCACACATTAGTATCTAGTGGGTTCATTGCAGGTTTTGAGTAGTTAACATAGCTCTAAGATTTACTGTAGCAAGACTAAGAAGAAACAAGTATTTTGTGCAATTAGTTATTGAGGGTTTTACTTGTTTTTTTTTTTTTTTTTTTTTCCAATTTGGCGTTTTTTAGGAAAACTTTGGATACATAGCCAGTAAACGTTGAGAGGTTTGTAAGGAAGCTAGTGGAGAGATACAGGCATTTGGATGACAAATGAGTTTTTCGGGCAGGCTTTTGATTGTTTGTTCTCCTTACTTTAGAGTCGTTTTCTGAGGATGAATGGAATTTACTGTATGTTGCTGTTACTCGTGCCAAGAAGCGGCTCATAATGACCAAATCACTGGAGAACATCCTGACTCTGGCTGGGGTAAGAGGACTGGGAAACAGGAGTTACTTTCCTTGTGTTTGAGCCACACATGGTTTGAGGGATCAACATGAGGCCTAAAGAGTCCCTAAGACAGTCTGCCGTGGTAGTGCACGCCTTTAATCTCAGGCACTGAGGGCAGAGGCAGAATGATCTCTGTGAATTTGAGGCCAGCTTGGTCCACATAGAGAGTTCCAGGATAGCCAGGGCTTGTTAGAAAAAGAAACCCTGTTTCACAAAAACAAAACTGCTGTCTGGAAGAAAAAAAAAATGCTGGATGGAAAGGAATGGCTCCTTAAATGTACAGAGACAAGGTCACTAGAGTAGGTAGGTTCTAACAAGTGATATGAGAATGTGAGTTTGGGCCAGACTGTATAGGTTTGTTTAAAATGTCAGTGGTTTTCATATATTTCTTAACTCTGCATTTGCTCAGCTAATTCACATATCCTGTGGGAAAACTGGCAAGTTTGTTTTCTGTAACTACACTTCTCCCTTCTGCTTATTCTGAAATGGCAGCTGCTTCTAGCAGTAGGCTTTCCAAAAAGAATTCACCCTTCTGGGGAACATGAGTCTTCAGGCACTAGGGCCAAGTCCCGTGTGGAGACTGAAGAAAGTGAGCTGGTTCATACTGTCTTTTATATAATTCCCAACCTTTACCCTCCAAAACCAACTTCCTCTCCTTGTTTTCCTTATCTCCTTCTCTGTCCTGCTTTTCACAGGCATAAGTATAAACAAGTTCAGTCTTACCAACCTTGAATTTGTATTAACAGTTACTAGTGTGCATCTTTCCCTGAACCAAAGACATTTAAGTTGGAAGTAATTGTAATTGTGAAAGCCGTCAGAAGTGCTTTCTCCTTTAGTGTCTTTATCAGGGCTATAAAACACCATGTCAAAACCAGTTTGGGGCGGAATGGGCTTATTTCAGCTTATCCTTCCACACCATAGTTCATCGCTGAGGAAAGTCAGGGCAGGAACATGGAGCAGGAGCTAATGTAGAAGCTGTGGAGGAGCTGCTTTCTGGATTCCTCCACGAGGCTTCCTGTGTCTACTTTCTTTCAGTACCCAGAACCACCAGGCCAGGGTGACAACACCCACAGTGAACTTTGTCGTGTACACCAATCATCAATCAAGGAAATGTACCGTAGCCCCAGCTAGTAAAGACATTTTCTCAATGAGGTTCTGTCTTCCAGAATGACTCGGGATTATGTCAAATATACATAAAACTAGCCAAGACACGTTTTGATTCCACATTGTAAGACTGTACAGAAAGGCCATTTACATGTACTGCACCTTCTTTCAAGGCGACAATGTAATTTATGCTCCAGAGTCGAAGTGCTTACAGCTTTGAACCTCACCAACACTTATATGAGACTGTTACCATTTTTACTGAGGAACATTCAAAGTCTCAGAGTTCTTAATAGTGGTAGAAAAGACCCTTGATACTCACTGTTGAGTACCGACTGGGTCTCTTATGTGTACCAATCACCTTCTAGGTACTAGAATTACGTTGGTGGAAAGGAGACACCCCTGTCATATAAGCTGTGTCTAGATTAAAAGGTGGACAAAGAATTTCTTTTCACTTGTTTGGGGAAAGATAATGTCAGAGCTTAGAAAGAGAGATCCTTTACAAGTACAT
This sequence comes from Rhabdomys pumilio, assembly GCA_030674055.1. Taxonomy (NCBI): domain Eukaryota; kingdom Metazoa; phylum Chordata; class Mammalia; order Rodentia; family Muridae; genus Rhabdomys; species Rhabdomys pumilio. The sequence continues at coordinate 9,075,393 of JANHMN010000026.1, forward strand.
CTTTTATATGACTTAGCACAACACAATTATAAGCTAGCATAGTGATGTGTGTTTGTAGTTCTTGTATGCAGAAAACTGAGGTAGGAGGATGGCTTGGCCCCAGCCTGTTGAATATAGTAAGACTCTGTCTTAAATAACAACATAACAGGGGCTAGAGAGACGGCTCAGTGGTTAAGAGCACTGACTGCTCTTCCAGAGCTTCTGAGTTCAATCCCCAGGAACCACATGGTGGATCAGATCTATCTATAGTGTGATCTGATTGCTCTCTTCTGGCATGTAGGTGTACATGCAGATAGGGCACTCATGTACGTAAAATAAATAAATAAATCTTAAAAAAAAAAAAAAAAAGGTTTGTTTTTGCCCTAAAATAGCAATAGAAAAGGTATGCAAAATCCTTTTGCCCAGGACCACCTAGCTTTTAGACAGACTTTTACCTTCTGTTCCCCATTGTCTTTTTCTTTAAGCCTCTGAGATGGGCCTATTTGGCCATGAGTCTTTCTGTGGAGTTTGAATCAGCTGTATATTTTCTAAAGCCAGCCATGACCTGTCTCTCACTGCGTATGACAGCCCTCTCATCAGAACTTAGAACCTAAGCCTTTTTTCTTAATCTTAATTCACATTTCCTGTGGCACCTGGGTGACCTGAGCACATTTTCTGTCAAGTATCAGACAGTAAGTAGTTTGTGTTTTGCTGGCCACATGGTCTTTGAGAAGCAACTTAGCACTACTGTGAGCCAGGAGAACAGCCGTGGGTCAGCCACTTTATGCATGAGTGTGTCTGTCTTCTAGTGAACTTAGTTTACAGAACAGACCTGGGTCTGGATTTTGCCCACTTGCAGTCTGCTGACTCCCAGCCAGTACCCCACACTATTGCAGAGTAGCAGTCTCATCTGCAAGTAGTTCCCGTTACACAGTTCTTTATCTGTGTGTGCTAGTGTAGGTGCATGTGTGGGGCAGAGGTCAAAAGAGGGCATTGAATCCCTCAGTGTTGGAGTTATAGGCGTTTGCAGGATCCTCATCTTGTTATGTGGCTGCTGGGATCCTAAATGTCCTATAATCACACAGCAAGTTCTCTTAACCACTGAGTCATCTCTTCAGTCTCTTCTATAACTTGTCTTGTGTTTTTTCCTCATAGAATTACTGTTACATTAGTGGCTGGACCTTTAACAGACCATTCTGGCATATGAAAACTTCCCAATAGAAGTTTTTATGGAGCAGAATAGTCATTTTACATTGTGAGGTAGATAGGATTTTACCTTGTGGAAATCTTGAGACAGTAAGTAAAGTTGAGAAAAGAATACATGAAGGCTAGAGAGGGAGCTCAGTGGGTAAGAGAGCTTGGCCCTGGGAGGAACGGATAGCTTAGAAGGGAATCAAAACTGTCAGCAGATGTCTACTAATGTTGCCTAATGTTCTTGTATGTGTATAGGCTTGTTATGTCAAAAAGACATGAAGGATTTGTGCAGCTGCTCTGGGAGGACTTGACAACAATCTGTAACTTAAGGAGTTTAGGCTGTCAGTTACCAGTACTCAGTTGGAACTGGAGTGTTTGTGTCAGATTTGTTGTTGCCTCTGTGGGTTGCTTGATGTGTACTGATTACAGAAAGGTGGTTGTGTTTCAGCTCACAGTTCAGAGGGTTCACCGCAGTGGGAAAGGTGCATTGCCACAGAATAGCTCACACCTTGTTACTGAGGTAGCAGAGAAGGTCAGGGCAAGGTCAAGACCCAGATATGACCTGCTTGCTCCAGCTGGTTCCCCCCTCTTACTTTATACCACCCCCCAGGAGTGCCATAGTATGGATCCATCTATTTGATTAGAGCCTACAGGATCTGATTGTCTCTAGAATTACCCTCACAGACACACCCAACAGCATGCTTCCCTAATTTGTAGTGATTCGGTTCTGTATCAGTCAACCTGACAGTGAAGACTGTCACAGTGCTTCTGTTTCTTCTATTTTTCTGTAATATGTAGAAAAGTCCTGCGAGGAAGAGAGTCAAAATAGGGGCCACAGTTAGTGAAAATTTCAGTAAGTTAGCTAGTTGTTACCTAGCAGATGTGGAGTCACACTTTAGTGGTCAGAACACATGTGCAGTCTGCTGGTATGTCTATACTGTATAGAACTCCTCTGGAGCCACCCAACCTGAGATGAAGGGCCCTAGCCTGGTGGCACCTATACTTGAGATCATTAATGCTCTATTTGGGTGCTTGCTCGCCATATGCCAGGCTCTCACCATCTCATGTGCTGTGGTATTTCCTCTTTATGGAGACAATGTGCAGATAGAAAAGCTGCAAGCTGCAGGGACAGGAGTGGGCTGGGCTGGTTTGGACTTTGGTGCTGGGGTTGGACCAGGCCTTGGATGCTGTCAGAAAGTGCTGTAACTGAACTATTCCTTCAATGAGGCAGATGTTTCTTACAGTTCCGAGTTTCAGCTCACCTGGTTTCTAATTTATGTAGATAAATCTCTGGGTTGAGCATAAGTGTGCCTACAATTTTAGCCCTTGGAAGGGAGAGGCAGGGAGATTGAGAGTTCAACCCCACCCTGGACTGCACAGTGAGACTCTATCTCAAAATAATAATGTTGCAGTTGTGGATAGGGACTGTGAATCCAAAAATAGTCCGGAAATGTCATTTTAAATGGTACTTACTTTTTCATGTTTTATCAGTCTGTTTTATTAAACACCTAGCAATGTTACCAAAAAGCCAATTAGACTGTCTTGAGTGTTGTTTCTTGGCAATGGCTCTGGGGTCAGGAGCACTAGAAAATGAGGAAAGAAGACAGTGGCTCTCTGTTGGCTGTCTGATGGTGAGGAAGGTCTTCGGCTGGTGGAGGTTTCAAGTAGAAGGCATCAGTATTGTCGTTCATCTTTCTGTCTTTCTCCTTCACAGGAGTATTTTTTGCAAGCAGAGCTGACAAGTAACGTTTTGAAAACAGGAGTGGTCCACTGCTGTGTGGGTCAGTGCAATAACACCATCCCCGTGGACACCATCCTCACCATGAAGAAACTGCCTATCACTTATGTACGTTCACTAGAGGATTTAATTCACTGAAACCCATTTTATTGCTTGTGAGTTTTGTGCCTGTCTAGGTTCTGGAGAGGAAGGCAATGAAGGAATTAGTATAATTCCTAAGAGTTTTTATATGGAAGCATGGCAGATAGAAGGCCTACCTTTTTGTCAAAGATGGAGTCAGGTTGAATGACAGATACTTCCTGGGTGTGCTAAAGACTGACAGCATGGGAGATGCAGCTATGATGAGACACTTGGGGGGGGCACATCAGAGGGGAGCCATTTACCTGGAGGGCCTGATTCAGTCTTTCTTTGCTATTTATCCCTTTCTTAAAATTTGGTGCTAGAAACTGAGCATGTTAGTCATGTATTCCAGCACTCAGCAGCAGCTCCATCCCTCGTTCTGTGTCTCCTCTTAAGGACTGTGCTGGAGTTGAATCTAGATGACAGTGCTGTGTAGGGATAATTGGTGGGTCTGCATAGGAGTGCGGACATCACAGCCACAGTACATCAGCATGTTGGCAGACACAACTATAATTGAGCACTTTTTGGTGGAAAATCTCTATCCTTAGATTGCCCCCTTACCTCTTTTTCTTATCTATTCTTGTAGAGCAACAGGAAGGAAAACAAGGGTGGCTACCTCTGCCACTCATGTGCAGAACAGCGGATTGGGCCTTTGGCATTCCTGACTGCCTCCCCAGAGCAGGTGCGTGCCATGGAACGCACTGTGGAAGACATAGTGCTGCCCAGGCATGAAGCTCTGCTCTTCCTTGTCTTCTGAGGCTGTGATTTCACGTGCTGAAGCAGCCATTATGGCTGCATTCCTCCTCACAGGAGACTCTGAGTTCAATCACAGCATCTCTGAGAAGGAAGATACCAACCAGAGTTGGACCCGCCATTTCTCTGTTCCTTACAGATAGCCAGTTCCCACTTGCCTGTACTCCACATGCATCAGGTCAGGGAAGTGGAAGAAGTTCTTTTGATAAAAAATCATTTTATGTATTTAAACTTTTATTACAAGGTTTCAATTAAACAGGCATGGCCCAGTGGCGTGCCACCATGAAGTCTAGCTTCGGTACTGTCATTTCTAAGCTTTTTCCTCCTGTTTCTGTTAGTGTGATTTTCATGCTTAGGAGTGACACATGAGCAAGCCATAGTGGGTCTTTGTTATTTAGTGTTCATGGAATAAACAGAAAAGTGGCATCATATTCAGAAGACATGTACAACGTGACAATAGCTGGCTCTGAATTTCCCGCTGGTACAGCTGGAGAGTAAAAACACTTTCAGGAAAGGTATGGTCAGTAGTCTGTGAGAAGAGGACAGGGAGTCACTGAGGGGGGATGGGAAAGTGTTCCTTCATTACTGTACCCGGGGGATGGGGTGGCTCCTATGTGAAAGGTACTTTCTTACAGAAACTACCAGCAAATGTACCAGAGCATGGCCGTGTACATCGTCCTACTGTGTCGCCAGTTAGCAATTCCTGATGCTGGTGGCTGGTGGATAAAAGCACATGCCATTGCCCAAAGAACTAACCATGCTAGCCTCAAGTCAGGCCAAGCAGTGTCCAAGGTCTTCCAGCATCAGATCTTAGGGGTCACTCCAGTCATAGTTTGGATGGTATTTTAAGAAAGTCAGAGAAGGTAAAGGCTAGAGTTAGAATGTCAGCAGGAGCCGGGTGGTGGTGGCGCACGCCTTTAATCCCAGCACTTGGGAGGCAGAGGCAGGAGGATTTCTGAGTTCGAGGCCAGCCTGGTCTACAGAGTGAGTTCCAGGACAGCCAGGGCTACACAGAGAAACCCTGTCTCGAAAAACCAAAAAAAAAAAAAAAAAAAAGTCAGCAGGATCTGACGGCTAATGGTCTAGCCCATGGAAACATGGTGGGCTAGTTATCACATTACAGATAGTTCTCAGATGAACACCATTGGCATCACCTAGTTTTTAAGCCACTCCAGATCTCCAGTCAGAAATTTGAACTTATGTCCTAGCAGGCAGTGATTAGCAAGTCCTACAAATGACCCTGAGATGTAGATTTTGAGAACTTCTTTTACTATTAAGAGAGTAGGGCCAGTTGTTAGTGCTTAGATGCATGTGGGAACTGCGATAGAATCTCGGTATGACCCCTGTTCTCAAGCTGGTTTTCCAGATAGCCGATGTCAGCTTTCGCTGATAAAGGAAAATGGGAGACAGGTAAAAGCAGTGCTGAGTAGGATTGTGAGGCTCATGGAGGAATCCAAGAAGAATCATCCAGAAAGCATTTGTATGAAGACTTCTACATCGTTAAAGAACCCTGAGCTAGAAATGCAGGGTTGGTTTGCAGTGTGTAGGTGGCAGGTGAGGTAGATAAATCGGAGAGCTTCAGTGAACCCATCTGACAGGAGTGAGGAATGAGAAGAACACAGTCTAAAGCAAGGTAGAAGATGAAGGGCTTAGAGTAAAGAAGGCAGAAGCGCTCTACAAAGGTGGGTGACAACAGATTTCAGGGAATGGCCTTCACTGTGGGATTGTCACTGCACTCAAGATTAAGGACGTTTGAGGAAAAGTGGACATCAGCATCTTAAAGAGACCGCATGAAATAGTGGAAAGGGGCCCCTGACTGGGCGCCTGTGGTGATGTCAGCTGGCCAGGCCAGTGAGGCTGGGCTACGTATCTCCCCGTAATCTCAGCATTCCGGAGGTGGAAGCCAGACAAGCACAAGTTCCAAGCCAGCCTGGCTACATGGGATGGCCCTTTAGTGCTAGAGGCTAAGCTGCAGTGAGCTTCCGCTCTTGTTATTCTTCACAGCCCTGTAGGATGAGTTCACTGAAGCCCTTCCATTTTTGTACCTCACCCACCACCTACACACTGAAACCCATAGCACTGGAGTTTGTGAGTGACACAAGAGAGGGGACAAGCCAGGGTTGGGGAGGCAATCACTGAGGAAACCACTGTGCAGGAGGAGGACAGGGTACCAAGGTAATACCAGATATTCCCGAATAGTGTAGAAGGAAGGAGATAGCTGTAATTTGTAGAAATAGTACTTAAAAAGGCAAATCCCATAAGTGCTGGGATTTCAGATACTGCCTCTATGCTTGGCTTTGTTTTTCATTGGCCTTTTGTAGACATATATTTCAGTGGTTCTAGAATTTTTTAAAAATCTTTTCTAATGTACACTTCCCTACTCTGGATCCTGACAGGCTGACATAGGGATCTAACATGAAGCTTTCTGTCCTGCCTCCCCTATTCAGATGGGTCCACCTTTTAGCATCTGTTCTAACAACCCTAGTTTGCAGTTTGAAATTCAGCATCAGGGTATTGTATGCTGTGATTCACCCAAAAGCAAGCTCGAGACAGAAAGGTGAGTTTTGCTTGGGAGTGCAGAGGAGAAGGGGTAGCAGTGGGGGGACATCTGACTATTAGCATCACAGGTGGACATCTGACTGTTAGCATCACAGGTGGACATCTGCTGTTAGCATCACAGGTGGACATCTGGCTGTTAGCATCACAGGTGGACATCTGCTGTTAGCATCACAGGTGGACATCTGCTGTTAGCATCACAGATGGACATCTGGCTGTTAGCATCACAGATGGACATCTCTGTTAGCATCACAGGTGGACATCTGGTTGTTAGCATCACTGGTCTGAGTCCTAAGAGTTTCCCTGTCACTATTCATATCTGCTTTCTTTCAGGCTGTGACCCCAGCAGCATTTGAGGCTCTGTCTTCAGACATGACCATATTAGAGAAATAAAACTTGAAACTTTTCTCAGCTGACTTTGCATCTCACTGTTCAGAGCTAGGCCACCTGCCAGTTACTGAGCCAAACACGAGCAAGGTGTTTCATGACCTTTTCTGGAGCTTGTGAATTCAGGCATCTTCAGTGCACTGAAATGCATGGGCAAATAAATAGAATAAACAGCTATTAAAGTACAAATTGTCGACATCTTTAACTCTTCAGGAAATAAAAAATAAACCTACATTAAACTTCCATCTCATCCCAGTGAGGATGGCTGCTGTCATGGAGAGTGGAATAAATACTGCTGAGGATACAGGTATTGGAGGGGCAGAGCCCTTATGTGACTTTCCCCTTAATTGCCTCTCTTACTGTGATAAATACCTGGCCTGTGCAACTCAAGGAAGATTTATTCTGGCTAACAGTTTAAGGGTGCAATTCATTCTGAAGGGGAACTCAAGAGTAGCAGGACCTATAAGCAGTTGGAGCTGCTGCACGGGCAGCCAGGAAGAAGAAGGCACTGGATACTTGGTCATGCTGGGCTTACTTGCTCCAAGACCAGGGAGTGGTGAGTCTTCCCACCTCAACTTTATCAAGATAATCTCTCACAGACAGGATCAGAGGCTAACCTAATCTAGATAATCACAAGCATGGCCAGAGGCTAGCTTAACTAAATAATTTCTCATAGGTAGGAATAGATGCTAACCCTAGATAACCCTTCACAGGCATGGTCAGAGGCTAACTTAACCTAGATAATCCTTCAAGGCATGGATAGAGGATAGCCTAATTTTGGTAATCTTTCACAGGCAGGACCAGAGGTTAGCCTAACCTAGATAATCCCTCACAGGAATGGTCTGAATCTCACCTATTAGATAATCCCTTACAAATGTGCCTGGTGACTGGTCTCCTAGGTGACTGTAGATCCTTTCTTTTTTTCATTATTTTTATTTTTTATTTATTTATTTATTTTTTGGTTTTTCGAGACAGGGTTTCTCTGTATAGCCTTGGCTGTCCTGGAACTCACTCTGTAGACCAGGCTGGCCTCGAACTCAGAAATCCACCTGCCTCTGCCTCCCAAGTGCTGGGATCAACGGTGTGCACCACCACTGCCTGGCTGTAGATCCTTTCAAATTCACATTAATCATCACAATCTGGATGATGGGAATGTAATCTAGTGTAGCCACTATGGAAATCAGTGTGGAGGAGCCTCAGAATTTTTGCCTCTATAATCTCCAAGACTTCATAGAACACTGAAAACAGCAGCAGCCATGTGCAGGAGCCACTTTGTCCTAGAAAAACTGGGAATCCACCGAGATCATTTTAAAGGAGGGTTCGAAGATTACATTCTTATCTTGTAATTAGTGCTTTTGGCCTTTGGCCCAGAAGCAGGCACATTCATTAAGGCAATTGTGATGGAGTGGCACTATTAGGTGTAGTCTTGTTGAAGTAGGTGTGTCAATGTGGGCGTGGACTTAAGACCCCCACCTTAGCTGCCTGGAAGTCAGTCTTCCACTAGCAGCCTTCAGATGAAGATGTAGAACTCTCAGCTCCTCCTGCACCATGCCTGCCTGGATACTGCCATGATCCTGCCTTGTTGATAATGGACTGAACCTCTGAACTTGTAAGCCAGCCCCAAATATATGTTGTCCTTACAAGAGTTGCCTTGGCTGTGGTGTCTGCTCACAGCAGCAAAACCTTAAGACAGCATTTTACTAGAGTGAGCACCTGGTCATTGAGGCCAGAGACAGGAACTAGGAGCCCGAGGTTCTGCTGATTGTACACAATTCTTACAGAACCTTTGCCCTCTGAGATTTTGTTTCAGTTTTATATAACAGTTATTGAGCAATCCTTATAGTAACCTACAAAAAGAAGCTTGAGCCACACAGCCGACTTCTGCTTTACGATGTCCTGATTGTGCGTACGTGTGACACAGTTAAGCCACATGGCCGACTTCTGCTTTACGATGTCCTGATTGTGCGGATGTGTGACACAGTTGAGCCACATGGCCGACTTCTGCTTTACGATGTCCTGATTGTGCGGATGTGTGACACAGTTGAGCCACATGGCCAACTTCTGCTTTACGATGTCCTGATTGTGCGGATGTGTGACACAGGTCTCCCTTTGTAGACTGGTCTTGAGCTTTTGGTTCTCTTTGCCCCCAGAGCCGGGAGCATAGGTGAGCACTCTTTTTTTTTCCCCTTGTAAAACTTTATTTAACATTGTTTTAATTAAGGAATGTGACCATTTTTAAATGGGATTTTTAATTCACTTTTTATTGATTATTTGTGAATTTTACATCATATACCCCAATCCCACTCCTCTTCAGATCCTTCCATATCCGTCCTCTGTCCTCTGCCCTTGCAACCTCCTCCCCCCATATTAAAATTAAAGAACAAAAGTTCGGTCTCACCGTGGAAGCTGCGGTGTGCTACTGTGTGTCACACAGTGACCCTTCTGTTCACCTTCACTTGCAAATGTTCATTGCAGTGAATCATTCATCAGTCTGGTTCAAGGCCTCTGGCTTCTGCTGCACTATCAATACTGGATTCTCACTGGGACTCCTCTCAGATACTTTGTTGTTGCCCTGTGTCCTGGAGATCCTGCAGCTTTGGATCTGCAGGACTGAGCCCCTTGGAACACTCCTGCAGTTCATAGATGGCATAGAGTTGGGCTGGGATCTGGGCTTGGTTAGTAGCTGAGTTGTTCAGCCTGTCAGCTCTTGAGCACCATCAGCGATAGGTCCAGCTGTCCAGCACTGCTCCGACTAGGAGCAGGGGCAGCTCTCCCACTCTTACAACCCTGGGAGCTGGCTCTTCCAATCCTGCTCCACCAGGGCCAGCTCTACCTGGCTGCCCAGGTGAGGTGTGGAGCCTGCTCTCCCTAGTGAAGCAGCTGGTGAGGGGCAGGGCCAACTCACCCATTCTTACCCCATTGGGGCCAGCTCTAAATGGGAACGTTTTAAATACAACTCAGTAACACAGTGGAGGGTTGTTTTTTTTTTTAATCAGGTGACTGACATCCATAAATCTGGATTGTGTGAATTTGAATTACATTGCTTTGGCTCCAGGCTGAGTAGTTGTTGATGCCCAGGCCCTCACCTCAGTGTTGAGAACCCCTGACAGTTTCCTCTTTAGAGTAACAGCAACAGTCCTAAGACAAAATCTTGCTGCTCTGACACTGAATGTGCTGATCTGGAGAATACCAGAAAATGGTGACAAATGGAGTGGCCATACAAAGGGAATCTGAAACCTGGGTGACAGGTAAGTTTACAAATGCCTCTTTGGTGTTACACAACACGTTCCTTTGTTACAATTCCAAGTATATTAGGTGGTGTAGGATCTAATCCTAGTCTACATTCACCAGATTCTTAACAAGTTTTTAATTCGAACATTTGCATAATCTCAAAGTATTTTTTTCCTTACTTTGTGTCTTAGGGTTTTATTGCTGTGAAGAGACACCATGACCAAGGTAATTCTTACAAAGGAAAGCATTTAATTGGGGATGGCTTGCAGTTTCAGAGGTTTGATCTGTTGTCATGGCAGAAAGCATGGCAGCATCCAGGCAGACGTGGTGCTGGGGATGGAGCTGAGAGTTCCACATCTTGAACTACAGGCAGCAAGGAGAGACTGCAACACTGGGCATAGTGTTGCATAGTGGGCATAGCATATACAACATCTCAAAGCCCTCCTCCACAGTGATCCACTTCCTCCAACAAGGCCACACCCACTCCCATAAGGCCACATCTCCTAATAGTGCCACGCTTTATGGGCCAGGCATTCAAACACAGGAATATATGGGGGCCATTCAGATTCAAATCACCATACATGCACTTTGTAGATGTAGTCTGACTTTTCTATATGTTTCCAACTACTGATGAGGAGCCTACTCTCTTAGTATAATAAATATAACTGACTTCCAATTAGTAGACTCTGATAAAGCCTCAGAAGAGAGTAATAAGCTTATTTATTATTATCTTAACAAATGCCTTACTATTGCTAATCTTAATTTTAGTAGCATTTTGATTACCCCAAATAAACATGTACTCAGAAAAAGCAAACCCATATGAATGTGGCTTTGATCCAACAAGTTCTGCACAATTACCATTTTCAATAAAATTCTTCTTAGTAGCCATTACATTTCTATTGTTTGACTTAGAAATCGCTCTATTATTACCCCTACCATGAGCAATCCAAACAACCAGCACCATAACAATAATATTTACAGCCTTCATTTTAGTCACAATTCTATCCCTCGGACTAGCCTATGAGTGAATACAAAAAGGACTAGAAGGAACAGAGTAATTGGTAATTAGTTTAATTAAAATTAATGATTTTGACTCATTAGATGATGGTCATACTCATAATTACCAACATGACATCTGCCTTTCTTAATCTCACACTAGTTTTCACTTTATCACTCTCCAGAGGCCTTAATGGCTAAGGGCCTTAGACACTTTAATCCTGAGAGCTGTAAGACTAGATGTTGCAAAAGGCTGGGATGCTGGCACCATAGGCCTGAGAATTCTAACATTTGTTGTTGAAGGGCTGAGGGTCACAGCATCAGAGATCTGGACAAGCTATAACTCTAGAAGGTACCACCTGCTGTCTCCTGCCACCACCCACTGCTGTTGAAAGGCAAAGATTAAATAGCCGCCACATGCAGGACATTGGTGGTTAACTCACAGAACAATAAGCTTCCACATTGAGAACTAAAACCGTGAGACTTCTGGAGAGCTCCAAGCTGTAAGCTTGTATGCATGGACCATTCCCTAGGCTTTGGACACTCAAGAGTTCAGGATTCCCAGTTCTGGAAGTTACTCCTCATCTACCCATAATCTCTTATCTTGACTGAGGCAATTTGTAGAATAAAGAGCTTATTGGGGCTTACAGTTTCAGAGTGAGTCCATGACCATCATGGTGGGGAGCACGGCAGCAGGCAGGCTGGCATGGTGCTGGAGCAGTAGCTGAGAGCTCACATCTGATCCACAAACAGGAGACAGAGAACTAACTGGGAATAGGGTGGTGTCTTAGTGTTCCTGTGCCATGAGGAGACACCATAGCCATGGCAATTAGAAAAGCATTTAATTAGAGTGTACATATAGCTCAAGGTTTAGTCCATTAACACCATGTGGGAAACATAATGGCACACAGGTAGATATGGTGCAGGAGAGGTAGCTGAGAGTTCTATACCCCATTGGGCAGATGGTAGGAAGAGTGTGAGACATTGACCTTGGCTTGAGCATCTGAAATCTCAAAGCTCACTCCTAGTGACACACACACCTCCTCCAACAAGGCCATTGTACTGGCTGTTTTTGTGTGTTAACTTGACACAAGCTGGAGTTATCACAGAGAAAAGAGCCTCACTTGAGGAAATGCCTCCGCATTTTCTCAATTAGTGATCAAGGGTGGGAGGATTCATTGTGAGTGGTGCCATCCCTCAGTTGGTAGTCCTGGGTTCTATAAGAAAGAAAGCTGAGCAAGCCAGGGGAAACAAGCCAGTAAGTAACATGCCTCCATGGCCTCTACATCCGCTTCTGCTTCCTGACCTGTTTGACTTTCAGTCCTGACTTCCTTTGATGATCAACAGCAATGAGGAAGTGTAAGATGAATACACCCTTTCCTCCTCACCTTGTTTCTTGGTCATGATGTTTGTGCAGGAATATAAACCCTGACTAAGACAACCATACCTCCTAATCCTTCTGAAGTAGGTCCACCAACCGGGGACCAAGCATTCAAATACAGGAGCCTTTGGAGGCCATTCTCATCCAAGCCACCAAATTCCACTTCTTAGTCTCCATTAGCTTGTAACCATGTCATAATGCAAAATGTACCGAGCCCAACTTTAAAAGTTCCCATAGCCTTTTGGACTCAGCATAGTTTCGAAGTCCAGAGTTCCTTCTGGGGCTCCAGGCAGTCTCTCAATTGTAATCCCTGGTAAAATCAAAAAGCAAATTGTTTTCTTCTAACATACAATGGCACAGGTATACATTACCATTCCAAAAGGGAAGAATAAGGGAATGGTAATGAAATACTGGACAAAAGCAAGACCAAAACCTAGCAGGGAAAACTCCATGTCCTGCCATCTCTCATATTAAAAGGCTTAGAAAGCTCCACCTTTTCAATTTGGATACCAACAACACACTTCTCTCCTAAGCTGGTTCCACTCCTGTCTGCTGCTCTCCTTAGCAGGCATCCCACAGCTCTGCCACTTCCAACAGCTTGAGGGTCTCTCACACAATTCAGACTTCACTTTCACAGTTTCCCGAAAAGGCCTCTCTGGGCTTCCATGCCTGTCTCAGTAGTAGCTTTTCTTAACCTCAGAAGAAGATTCCACAAGCCCTTTCCTCCTGTATCCTTCATGACTCTAAAGCTAGAACACGGCCCAAACTGCCAAGTTCTGCTGCCTGTGTGGGATGGAGCGTAGCCCTACCCTTGATTACACTTACATAAACTTTGGTAATCGCTTAGGCCTCTTTGTTTCATAAACGGCAAGATTAACTGAGTGGACTTTCACCCTGAGGATACCCCTCCCTTTATCTCATGTTTTTTCCTTATCTCTTTATGCACAAGTCATGACTGCAACTTAAATTCCCTGGCACTCTTTTTTTTCTTTTCCTCAAGCTGTACTGTACATTTTGTTTTTTCTCCCTGCTTTCTCCTTTTGCTTGTAGATCAGCCTAAGAGTGATTACTAATAACCAAGCGGCAACTCAGTATTTGGCTGTCTTGAAATCTCCTCTGGCAATGACATTAGTTCAAAACTTCAATTCAGCCTCAGATTAATAGGACAAGGGCAGAAAGCAGTTACGTTCTTTGTCACAATGCCACAAGAATGGCTTCTAGCCCAATTGCTAATATTGTTCCCTCTGAAACCTCTTGACCTGAACTTCCACAGGTAACATTTTTCAGCACTGTTGTCTTCCAAGAGCCTACTAGAATGACCCATTAAGCCCACATATACCTTTCAACTACTTTTCTAGTGTAAAGTCCTAGTGTCTTTTACATTCCTCAACAAAACAAACAAAAACAACAACAAATGAAACATGGTCAGCTGTGTCACAGCAATGTCCACTCTTGGTACTACCTTCAAATGTAGAACCCTATGGGGGTCATTGCCATTCAGACCACCACAGAAAAAAACAACCCCAGCCAGTTCATTGGTAGCAGGGCAATTGCTGGGCACAGCCTGCTGTATTTCATTCATTGCATATTGAGTAATCCAGAGTACTAGGGGACATGCTCTGCTAGGTCTATTCCAGGGGCTATAGGCCAGGGAGAGACTGGTCTTCACATTAGTGGACAGTGAGGTTCTCGAACAACAAGGAGGTTCCAGTGTCAGGTTCAAAAGAAAGTCCAGTTCTCCAAACTCCAGAAGGCAGTACAGATACTCAGAAATGAGTCCAACCTGGAGTATAGGCAGATTTCTGGCTATTTGATAAAAACCAGCATTCCTCAGGAATGGGGCAATCTTAGGTAAGAGGAACAGCAAAAGATCCTTAATAGAAAAGCAGAGTGGGAAATCAAAACCTTGGGGATATATGCTTTTTTGTTGTTGTTGTTGTTCTTCCTCCCACCCCCAGTGGCACTGGTGACGTGGCTCAGCAGGAAAAGCACCAGATGCTCTTGAAGAAAATATGAATTAAGTTCCTGGCACACATATGGCAGCTCACAACTGTCAGTAACTCCAATTGAGGGACCTGATGCTCTCTTCTGGCCTCTGTCACCAGCTACACATGCAGTGCACAGATATACATGCAGACAAAATATTCATTCACATGAAGTAAAAACATCTAAAACTGTATCTTTTGTTTCCTACTCTCAGTACTCTCTAGCATCTAAAAAGCTAAAAAAGACACAAAAGAGTTTGTTTCCTACATTAAGGTAAGATAGAAAAGGCGAGCCATCAATGTGCCCCCCAACCCTATGGCTAATATGGTGGGAGAAAAGTAATGTGGGAAAAGTGAACTGTAAATTAGATCTGTAGTCCTTGAAGGTCATCTTGGATGAAGGTTTAATAGCCTTAGAATTTCTGAGTCCTTCAGAATTCTGTGTACCTTTCCATTTCAAACTAAATGTTGAAAACGGACCTCTTAGGACCTAGCAGGTTCTGACTTCCAGATCATAATATTCATCCCTTCATTTTATATCTATTGGCATTGACTAAGAGCTGAGAGTTAAAGAAAAAATTATACTTCCATGGCTGTCTTTAAAAATACAGCAGCTTATTACCACAGATAGCTTCTGTGGATTCATTCTTCCCTTTTGTTATGCTCTTGTCCTTGAATCTGGTCTGCCTGGTGACCTGCCCAGGGGACTGGGGGGACCACCTGGAAGAGAATGGGGGGACAAGAGATGCGAAGAACAGACAGCAAGTCAAGCGGTCTGATCAAGCTGTCGAATTTTTATTTTTCCCACACTGGCTATATACTCATTGAAGCAGGATATGGGGTAGGGGGGTGACGTAGGGTCGCTTTGTCTCTGGGGAGCACAGGTGTTCTCAAGAACTGGATATTGGCTGGGTGAAAAGTTCAGCAGAGAGAACAGAGCAGAACAGGCTGCTAGGTACCTGTCCATAAGATCTATAGCTGCTTGTTCTCAGCTGGGCTACCTGTCCATAAGATCTATAGCTATTTGTTCTCAACTTGGTTAGTACTTTCCCACAGAGACCAAGAGTGAGCTAGTATGGCTAGTGAGCACGTATGACTGACAAGGCAGTTAATGTTTAAGCAAGGTCGCTCCCAACACCTGCTTTGACCAATCAATAAATAGCAAAGGGTACACGGGTCCATTTCTGGCCCAGCTACTTGAAGGGGTCTGAAAGTCTCTATATTGCTTTGGTCATCATATAAACAACTCAACTAGATGGAGACCACCATGTTGTGAGGAAGACCATGACCTATGTGGAAAGGCTTCCTTTAGTTTTGGTGAAAGAAACCACATACATTGATGACTGGCAGAAGTCAGTGAGGACTGGTAGCTTGTGAACCAGGGGTTTAACTCATCTCTCAAATTCTTATGGTGACCCCTTTACCCAGGGATACAGGAGGCCTGTTGGCAGCTGACTCACAACCAGGACTCCTCTCCTACCTAACTTCCCACCCCAGTTTGGTCCAAGTGGCAGCATTAGTTGAGCTATGTGACTGGGCAGGTCAACTTTTCCAGGCCACAATTTTTTATCTGTAAATTTAGAAAGTAGGAAACTGGGGATATGATTTAGTGATGGAATGCTTGCCTACGAGGGTTGAGGCCCTCTCTTTATCCACAACTCTCCAACAGATATGTAATTATAATAAATAGGACAAAAAAGTGGAATTTGTCCTATGATTTTATAAATTGTTGTGATAAACAGGAGAGGGGGAGGAAGGAGAGAGATGAAGAATGGAGAGAAAGAGAGAGAGAGAGAAAGAGAGAGAGAGAGAGAGAGACAGACAGACAGACAGACAGACAGACAGAGGTGTCTAATGCTAGCTGGGCCCAAAGTTGCCATTGCTTACTTTATGTTGCTTCTATTCACTGGGAAATTTGGTTAAAAATCCCGGCAAAGCAGCAAGCAGCCTGTGCCATCGGTAAGCAAGGGCCTTTCCCATGCCTCTGTGTCTGAAAGAGAAGCTAGCTGAGTTCAGTCACACTGGACATCTGATCACTCCTCTTTCTCCTCTTTTCCTTTGAGGAACAGTTTTCTCTGTTGATAATTTTAATGCTTTTGGTACTGAAAATAGATATTTTATTTTGTCTACACAAGACACTTTCAAATATAAATCGTATACAATATGTTGATACAATAGAAAAGAAAGTATAAATATAAATGTATATGTAAATATACACTTTTACATCCACACCACACACACACACACACACACACACACACACACACACACACACACACACACACACGGTCACTGAGTTCAGTTTTTGTCATGAATCCTATACAAAAAGGTTCATTGGCTCAATATCTCTTCTGCCTTTTTCTGCTCTCTTCCAATACGTGCAAAGCAGCAAACAGCCAAATCTTCAGGAGCTCAAATGCTCTCGTCTTCTTTAAAGACATCTCCTATGCCAGAGGAGCCTTGGAGGACAATGGGAGCCTTGTCAATCTCTGTAAACTGTAAATCAGAGTAGGGAATAGAAAAGAGAGTCTAGCTGAGAAGCTGCTCTGAGTGGAGTTAGAGGCTTTTATGGAGACTCCCAGGAGAGCTCAGGCTGCTTGTACTCTGGGAAGTTGATGAACCAGGAGGAAAGGTGGTGTCCTTCCTGGTACTGGGGATCCAGGCCTGCATATGGGAAGCACCCAGGCTCAGTAAAACAGGTCATACCAGAGACTTCTATTATTACATTAGGTTTTTTCTTGTGTTCAGGAGCAGCTGGACTAACTTCCCTTGAGTCTTCCCTTCGGACTCAGCCAGGCAGGTCTCTCTGAGTTTCTGAAGTTGTGTGTTTAGACTCCAGTGTCTTCGTCCTCCTTGGTGCTGGTCCTCACAGTCATTGGTACCGTTTCCATGGTTTCCACCCCAACGGAAGATGGCTGAGAAGTTTGCCTACAAAACAGTTCATTGACAGGTTTTGAAAGGAGGACAGGACCACCCTTCAGTCAACGTATCTCTTACTGAATGTGTATGCCCAGTACTGAGTGGGTCACATTAGCAAACATCAGCCCTGTTCTCAGAGATCTGTGCTGTTTAGAGATTAGGAAAAGCTAGACTACCCAAATGTTCAGAGAGCAAGAGTTTTAATCCTATTTAAATATCTTCAACCTTGCTATCCATCCACCAGGGCTTTACCAAGGTTGCTGGAACAGATGATGCCACTCCACCCTTCCCAACTCTACCAATCCTCTGCTAAAACCCAGCATGGATAGCAATGGATGGAGAGAGGAAATGGGGACCGTGGCTAGACCAGGCTTGATGATGTGGATGGAGGCTGCTGGGTATTCACAAGGTTTTACAAACAGTTGTCAGCATTTAGTGTTAATACAGTGGAAAGCTCCTGGGTAGCAAGAGCAGGGGAGGCTCTGTATTCTGGCTGTGTCTGTGTGTCTAGCTGACTTGGGGTTTCCTCAGGCTTTAGGCCCTAAGTATCTTGGTCAGTGATATCTATCCATGGCTCACATAATGTCTTCTTAAGAATAAACAATTTTTTCAAACCATGATTAAATAGTTTTGTGTGATACAGAAACCAGAAATCAGAAATCAGGAATCTAGCTGAGTGCACCAAAAGCCAGTCTGTGAAATGGCAAATCTACCTGTCAACCAATTTGTTTAAAAAAAAAAAATCAATCAGTTAATGGAAAGAATTGATTCAACTGATGACCAAGACATTACAATTACTGGTTTAAAAATGCACTGAGATGCACTTTATAATGTTTTCAATATTTTAATTATTATTAATAATTATATAATAATATATTAATTATTAATCATTTATGTTTTATTATGATGTTTATTGGCTGTATATGCCCAATTTACCAATTAATTTAAGAATGTAATATATTATTCATTAAGAAGATAGAATATACATTTCTGGATATATTAAGTAGTTATCTGAATTTAGACTATAATTCTAAGTTCAGGATATTAGATAAAAACCACTGTTACAAAAATATTTTAAAAATCCTTTAAAATCACTCTGTATGTTTGTCAGCATGTAGCATTTTTTGATTTTTAAGAAAATTCTTGACTATATACTAATCTTGGTTTAGTGATTTATTAATTACTTCTGGGGCTTACAGTATTTGTGTCAATTGATCTTGCGTTAATAGTTGTCAGTTCTTATGAGGAGTTTTAGTAGCTTTCTTTCAGGTTTCATCACTGTGTTTCAGAGAATCTTCATTTTATCAAAACCAGGCTCAAACAGTCATATAATTTTCTTTTTAAAGTTCTGGTGGACAAACCCAGGGCCTCGTATATGCTAGGCAAATGTTTTGCCAACTGATATCTCCAGATGAAGTCCCATCATTTTATATTGATATGTTAGTTAACACCTTACTCCTAGTGACCGCATGCTCAGTTTCAAGAATGGTGATAGTCACTCATGCAAGAATCCAGAAGCAGGATCTAGAGATGTATACTGTATGGAATTAACAACTATGTCAGATTGTTACTAAATGATAAAAGTGCAAGGGTTGAAGCCAATATGCTGTGCAAAGAATATTTTTATAAGGAAGGAATGATAAGCATACTTAGAGAAAAATGAAAAGCATAAATTGAGATGTTAGGAAGTAGAGGGAACTCGTGACGGAACTGCAGGTGTAATTTTCGCTATTAGGAATACAGAATTAAGGCTGACATGAACATGTCTATAAGCAGGTGTACCATGTGTGATGACGACACGAAGAGTAAACTCATGAGTGTGTCACAAAAGAAGCTGATGCACACTGCCTTTGGTATGACCCCCTGTATCGCAGTGCTCAGTTCCTGCTGACCCCATTTCGAACACGTGATCTGAGACCTGTGTGAAAAGTGAATGGCCATCAGCTCGGTCTCATAGGGCTTCTCCTCGCTGCTGTAGAAGAGACTGAGTTTATAGTCAGGAGAGGGACTCCTCATTTGAGAGAGCATCTGGGGATCTGTATGATCAAGCTTTTTTTTGGTAGAAAGGAAGAATTAGGTCTGGCAGTTCTTCTTTGCAGCTCACCTTGATTTGATGTACCAGGCCAGGAAAACCACCATAATCCCTGTGCCAACCAAGAGGACTGACGTAGAGATGGCCACTGAAAAAGAACAGAACTAAGTTAGCACCACCTGACTCCCATGAAGGCATTCAGGGCCAAGAATTGGTGAATTATTGGTTAATTTCCATTATTGCCCAGGACAGATGTTCTTCTAGCCAGCTTGTCATTATTAGCATTTCTTGGGACTGGAGAAAGACTCAGCATTTAAGAGTACATACTGTTTCCCACCACACACACAGATTACAAGCATCTGTCATCCCAGCTCCTGGGAATCGGATACCCTCTTCTGGTTTCTGTGGGTATCTGCACTCACAGGCACATATCCACCTCTGCATGCCCCCCACCCCCCGTGTAATTTAAAACAATAAAAATAAATAAAAATCATAAACCCAAAATGAAAGCTGGCTGAAAACACACTTAAGAAATTTCCAACACGATCACAACTACATGCACAGAAAATTCTTGAGTCTAATGGGTGTTGGGTACAAAGTAGTAAGTCAGGATGAGACTGTAGATACTCTTTACTTTCACTAAGAGGATTTGCTCTCAGTTTTGTAATGACACTGTATCAGAAGCAGTAAAAAAAAAAAAAAAAAAAAAAATTCCAGGAAAAAGACATTGTTTCAGAACGTCAATAAACTGGCCACGACAATGTCGTTACAAGAATATTAGGAAACAATACATTAATGAAAGATGTTTTGAGGTCTCAGATTGATTTTTTTCTTTCAGTTTTGTTGCATATAAAGTGTTTCCACACTGGCCGTCAGGCTTAGCACTCATTTACTGCTGGGGAGTGACTTATTGGAAAAGAGGAATTACTGGCAGTAAGTAGTAGTTGCACTTTCACAATGGTTTTTCCCTGTGGCTTATCGAATAAGAATCAACATCTACAGAGTCATCATCAGGAAAGAAGTCTCCTGGACCAATGATATCACAAAACCATTTGAATTCCAAGACTTAACCCCAGTCTCTTTTCAATAAATACACACAATGTTGGACAAAAAATTGAAAGCAGACTTCCGGAGACAATGAATTAACAGATCGTATGTCAAGTTCTCCACCCTTTTGTGTTTCTGGAGGGAAAAGGAAGAAATAGAAGTTTGACATAAGAGAAGAGAAGGAAGGAGATGGTGGACAGCAGATGATTACGGTGCAGGGGACCTTGAGAGCCACTGTCCCACCTTCGCAGCAGTCCACAATATAAGTTGAGATTAAGACGGGGAAGGCAGCGGAGTCAGCCAGGGCCAGTGTTCCAAGATGATAATGAAATCACTGTGTGTGTATCAGAGGGAACAGATTTCTCAGCAGACCCAGGCAAACCAGGCCAGTCTTGCAGGAACACAGGACTGTGAGTCTGCATCCGAGGAAGGTGCTGGAGGGAAAGCAACTGCTCATCAATCATGGGCTGCGGGTTTTTGTTTTTTCTCCCTTACTGTCCTAGATTCATAAGAAGAGGTTGAGCTCAGGACTTGAGGATGTAGTTAGAGTACTTGTCTACCCATGCAATGAGATCCTAGGTTCTATCGTTAGGACGGAAAAACAAATCAATTAGAGATGTTAGATTCAAACTGGACACTCAAAAATGGATTGCTTTAATTCAGCCTTCTAAATTTTGTAAATTTAAGATGGTGTGTGTGTGGTGTGTGTGTGTGTGTATGTGTGTGTGTGTGTGTGTGTGTGTGTGTGTGTGCTTTTCTATGAGTATGAGCATGCCTGCGCCACAGTGATTATATGTATATAGGCCAGATATGAAGAGGTCAGAGGGCAATCCCAGGTGTCAGTCTTCACTATCCACCAGTGAGACGAGGGCTCTTTGCCATTCTCTACTGTGAATGTCAGCCTGACTGGCCCAAGAGCTTATAGGGGGTCTCCCGTCTCTGCTTCCTAGCTCTCCTTAGGAACACTGGAATTCCAGACATGAGCTACCTCCTCAGCTTTGCATGGCTTCTGAGAGTTGGACTCAGCTCCTCACACTTGCATTGGTGACTGCTTTTACCAACTGAGCTGTTCTCCCAACCCCAACATGTTTTAAAATCAGTATTTCATAGCAACTTAGGACCATCCCTCTTTTTTTTTTCAGTATTCACTGGATGGGTAGCTGAATGGCAGGTGCAGTTGCCATCAAATGCAGAGCACGCCGACTACAGCAAACTCATATCAAGAGACAGCACCATTCTGAAGAATTACCTTCTCACTCCTAGTGAGCTGAAGAGAGCAGCAGAAGAGCCATTTTACCTGGCATGCTGGACTTGCATTCTGTAATCATGAGTCTTAGGCTAGTGAGCTAGCTCAGTGGGTAAAGACACCAGTCACCAATCCTGACATTCTGAGTTCAAAACTTGGAACTACATGGTGGAAGGTGAGAACCAACTCTCTTAAAACTGTCTTCTGAGAGCTCTCTCTCTTTCTCTTTCTCTCTCTCTCTCTCTCTCTCTCTCTCTCTCTCTCTCTCTCTCTCAGTGTGTGTGAGTGTGTGTGTGTGTGTATGAGAGAGAGAGTGTGTGTACACAAATGTAATTATAAAATTTTTAAAATAAAATAAGGAGTCTTCAGTAACAACATAGGTGAAGTTCAGAGATACTGGGATAACTGAATCAAGTTTTTGACAAGAAAGACTGTCAGGTGTACCAGTGGATAGTTAAGACAATAAAAATGCAAACCACGGTTTCTTACTATTTATTAAAATGTTAAAGTCTTTTAAAGTCTGGTATTCATTAGCTAATTCATTCAGTACTTACTGAGTGTCAGCTATTGGCTGTTTTCTGTTGGATTAAAAGGAACAGCTTTTTAAAATAGTGATAACTGGGGCTGGAGAGGTGGTTGGGTGGGTAGGAGCACACACTGTTCCTGCTGAGGACCCAGGTTCAGTTCTTAGCACCCACAGTAGTTCGCAACTACCTGTAACTCCAGTTCCAGGGCATCTATGTGATGCCGTCTTCTGAACTCTGCAGGTCCCTGTATGCACAAGGTGCACTGTCGTGCATTCATGCAGATACATACACATAACATAAAAATAAAAGTTTTAGAAGAGCAGAAAGAACTGTCTGTATAACCTATTTTAAACACTATAGGCTGGGGACATACCTCAGTGTGGAGCACTTGTCTAGCATGCCTTTGGGTCCATCTTTATCATAAAACAACAAAAACAATAAAACAAAATACCAGGATATTGGTAATCAGTTAATTGATTAAGCAATGACTACAGTCAATCCATGTTGCTATTGTCTTACGGAGATATGCTCAGCTGGTTGTTTACCTATGGAGAAAACGGTTCTCACCCTGTTCCTCAGGAACCACTGAGCGTCTGCAGTGTGGGTGGGGTACTCGCAGGTCTTGGTTGTCTGGGATGGGTGGCGTGTAAACGGCAAGCTTTAAATGAACTGTCACAAATGCTTTTACAAAACTAGACTGACTTTAATTACAACGTGCGCTTTATTAGCAGACAACTAAAAACTCAATATCGCATTTTTATATCTTTGCTAAAAATTTAGCTCCTCTTATAGTTAGGCATTCCCATATTTAAGGGAAAAAAACCTTAGTTATAAATAAAGCCATGTTTAAAATTTGAAAATCTTTCAATTGCTCACAATTCCTTGCACAGAATATTATCTTTGTCCTTTGTAAGGGGTTTAGATAATGTTTGTCGATTTGCATTTCAGAGGGGAGGAGAATAATTTTTGATCTTTGCATGAACTGGAAAATAAGTGTTAGCTCATAAATTACTTGAAACTCTCTATAAAAAATTGTACATGTAGAGTTTTTTTTTTTTATCCAAATGTACTTCCATCTAAATATACTTGCACCTAGGTCTCGAATTACTGTTGGTAATATAACTCAAGACAGTAAATAAGTAAATGTCCAAAAAGGAGAGTGACTGGACAAATTGTGCTCAGGTCTGTGTGGAGACATGCTGTTCTGTAGCCATTAAAGAGAGTAAGATGTTTTTTACGTTTGGATATAGAGGATTTCTAAGATATGCCAGTATCCCAGTGAACCTTCATTGCCAACTTGTTACAGCCTGGAGTCATCCAAGAGGAGAAGCCTTAATTAAGTAACTGCCTAGGTCAGGTTGGTATGTGTGCATGTCTATGAAGGATTTCTTTGATCATTAATTGATGTAGAAGGTCCAGCCCACTGTATTAAGCACTGTTCCCTGGCCGTGGTCCTGGCTATATAAGAAAGCTAGCTAATGGGACAGGAGAGATAGCTCATCATTAGGAGCACACACTGCTCTGACTGCTCTGGTGAGGATCTGAGTTTGGTTCCCAGCATCCACATCGGCAGCTCACTATCACCTGCAACTCTAGGTCTAGGAGGTTTTGATGCCTCTGGACTTCCAGAGCACTTGCTCACATGTGTGCGCAATAATAAAATAATAAACAATAATAAAATAACAAACAATAAAGTAATAAAAAGAATATAATATTTAAAATAATAAAAATTAATCTTTAAATTTAAAAAAAAAAATTTAAGAAAGCTAGCTAAGCACGAGCCAGAAGGTAAATGAGCAAGCAGCAGTCCTCTATGGCTTCTGCTTCAAGCTCCTGCCTGAGCTTCTGCTCTGACCTGCCTCAGTGATACTTGGTGACCTGGAAGCATAAGCCAGATAAACCCTCTCCTATGCAAGCTGATTTTGGTTAGAGTGTTTTACCACCACAACA
This sequence comes from Rhabdomys pumilio, assembly GCA_030674055.1. Classification (NCBI taxonomy): domain Eukaryota; kingdom Metazoa; phylum Chordata; class Mammalia; order Rodentia; family Muridae; genus Rhabdomys; species Rhabdomys pumilio. The sequence goes on from JANHMN010000026.1 coordinate 9,099,434, forward strand.
AAAAGGAAATCAGGACAGTCAGTAAGTGAAGAGACATGAAATGACAAACTCTCTGTCCTGACACTCTTGCTGTGTGTGCTTGGTTTTGCACAGCCTGTTTAGGAGGAGGCACAGAAGCCTGCTCCTGTCTCCCGGGATGCTTTGAGTCACAGGCAAGAGCTTTTACTGTTCATTCTGGGCCAACTTTTGAGTGTTTTTTATTTTAAATTTTTTTGAGGTATGGTATTGTGTAGCCACAGTGGTCCTGGTACTCACTATGTAACCAGGCGGATCTTAAATGCACAGTAATCCCCCTGCCGTGTCCTTCTGCATGCTGGGGTTACAGACATACGCTTCCACACTTAGCTTGATTTTTTTCAGACCATGTGCAAATTATTAAGAATTTGAAAAACAAATAAAAAATTCAAAACCACATGAAAAGAGTAATGAGCTATGTGTCATAGGGGGAAATTTGTTTGGCTAATTCTTGTATGTGTTCTTAAATCACAAATGTGTTTTTATTTACATGTACTTGTCATTGAGTGAATTTTTCCATGAAAATACTCTTCAAAGAGCCTTTCTAAATTGTCTTGCTTTTATCCATTATCCATGAATCTTATCTATCTATCTATCTATCTATCTGTCTATCTATCTATCTATCTATCTATCTATCTATCTATCTATCTATCTATCTGCCTGTCTCTGTCTGTCTATCTATCTATCTATCTATCTATCTATCTATCTATCTATCTATCT
>JANHMN010000026.1:9100178-9110668 GCA_030674055.1 Rhabdomys pumilio
TCTATCTATCTATCTATCTATCTATCTATCTATCTATCTATCTATCTCTCTATCTATCTACCTATCATCTAGCGATCCACCTGCCTATCTGTCTAGTTACTGCTTCCCCCCAGTGCTGAGGATTGACCAACTACCTCACAGCTGAGCTACATCTCCCAGTCCTCTTTATAATTTTAACTTTGATATAGGGTTTCACTAAGTTGTCCAGGCTGGTCTTGGGCTTGCAATCCTCCTGCCTCAGCCTTCTGAGTAGCTGAGAGTACAGACCTTCACCACCAGACCTGGCTTTGCATTTGATCATTTACAAAACCAACAAAACTGTGACTATATCTAAAGCTACATCTGATTTTCAGATGTTACTCAGTGCAGGTGAAAACAGGACCACAAAAGCCAGTGAGCCATTCTTAGGCAGGAAAACTTATGAACAGAAAGTAAAAAGAATTTTGTCCATGTTAAATTATAATCACGCTATTTTATTCCTTTAAAAATATTTATTTGTGGTGTGTGTGTGTGTGTGTGTGTGTGTGTGTGTGTGTGTGTGTGTGTGGTGGCTATTGGATCCCCTGGAGCTGGAGTAACAAGTGGTTGTTAGTAATCTCTCTAGAGCAGTGGGAACTGAACTCTGGTCCTCTGCCAGAGCAGTAGATACTCTTTACCACTGAACCATCTCGGCAGTGCCTTTTGTTCCTTTTTAAAGCTTGTCAGACTAAAGTATTAGCGTCATACTCTCTGCACCCCAGACCCTTTCTTACGGCACTGGAGACGGAGCTTGAACCTTGGACTTGTTGAGCAAGCTCGCTGTCCCTGAGCTGCACCCCGGCCCTCTCTTCTCTCCCGCTCTTCTCTTTCTTCTCCAAGATCTTCATCCACCTTTTCATAAGCACTGTTTGCTTTCTTTCTGCATGGCTTCTATGTAGCTCTCTCTCTCTTTTTTCCTGTAAGGCTCCATGTCTTCTTTTCAACAGAAACCATTTAGATGGAGCCGTCTGGGCTATCTCTTTGTACAGTGCACAGCCTGGGTGAGGTCCATGCAGCTTCTGGCCGAATGGTGTTATCTTAGCAGCAGCAGGCTCCTGCAGTTTCCTTATATGCCTGGATGTGAGTGGAGCCTAGTGGGACTTAACTGTGAGTAGCTGAACCATCAAGCTCTTTGAGGTGTACTAACTCCCTGCTTTGTACGCCGCTAGTATGACAGAAGCACACCAAACAAAAGAAAATACTCACCTTTTGTCATTTTGGAACTGTGCGGAGAAATCTCTGCAGAAGAGAGGAGAGATGAGTCAGGGCTGGACTGCCAATATCATTAGGGTCTCATGAAGCTGGAGAGATTAGCTACTATTATAGAACCAGAAAAGGTGCGGAGCTGACATAACCAAATTGGTCTTAGCAAAACAAACAGGTTAATTTGCTGAGGTGTTTGGTCATATCTAAGCATTGGGCACGCCTTAGAAAGGAGCGATTGATGGTGACTTTTCTACTCCACAGACCACAGCTCCACACTGGCAGATACATTTGCCACTGTCTAGGATTCACATCAATAAAGCCATGTCATATCTGAGAGGAGGGGTTTCCTTTCTGCCTTTCCTTACAGTGGAGATTTCAAAAATCAGTTAACTATGATGGCGGGCAACAGGCTACTGGACCACTCAGTCAGTCCTAAATTAAGCGTAAGTAGTCCAAAGATAGTGCAGACATCTTTCTGCAAGATCCCAACCCAGGTCTCAGAAGCAGTATGTGGGAAACAGGCCTGTCCTTGTACAAAGCTCAGGCTAACCTGTTATCCTGAGGGAGGTGGAGGCTGTAGGCTCCAAGGTCATTGTTGCTGCAAGAGATGGGGCTTGGGAGGACTTGTGACTGCCTGTCTCTGTAGTTCCTGCTGAAGCTGGTTGGAATGGAATCAGCCTGGAGCCAGACATAGCTGTTTCTGTGGCCACTGTGGTATCTGATTTGGGAGATAAAGCTTCTGGCTCTGCAGGAAATTCCAAGACAGAGACATAAAAATTTAGACTAGTGCCTAGGACCCAAGGACTCACTTTAATGAGCTTGTCCTGGCCACCAGCACCCTTTCAGAAAACTGTCCCCTAAGTAGATAGCATAGCTATCCACTGGATAATAGTACTGGTGATAACTCTAAATAATATAATCATTTATTTGTGGAGAAAGAGAGAGAGAGAGAGAGAGAGAGAGAGAGAGAGAGAGAGAGAGAGAAGGAAGGAAAGAGGGAGAGAGAGAAACAGATTTGTTTGTTCTTTGGAGATGGTATGTTATATTCTCAAAAACTTGATGTCAAGACACAAGTGGAACTGTATTTACACAAGACAGCTGGAATGCTGGTTTTCCCTTCCAGTTCTATCATTGTTTCTGTTGTTCTATCATGCATCCCTAGCTGACTCGGAACATGTTGTGTAGACCAGGATGTCTTCAAACTCATAGGGATCTACATGCCTCTCTGTCTCCTGAGTGCTGAGATCAAAGGTGTGTGCCGCTGCACCTGACTATTTACATATTGGCATGACATTTTGAAATAAGAAGCTTTAGTCCAGCTTCCCAGAATGCCCTAGGCAGTATCTGAGGAGACTGTTCTGATTTATTTCCTGCTGTCATGGAGGGTGCCTGGGTTTAGGTTCCTGTCTTCCTTGTTCATCACTGGCAGATGGATGCCCCTTAACTGTAAAGTGGCCCACCAGTTCCCTGTTCTCTATCCCCTTCCCATTGAAAATGAGACTCGCACTGTGGTAAAATCTAGCTTGGGAAATTCAGTCTGAGTAAAGTGTGGAAGGTACTCTGGTGCTCCAGAGTCATGGTGTGTCCTGCTCCCATCCTCTCTTAGCCATTTGCCATGTCAGAAATGCTCAGACCCTTCAGTCCATTGGCACTGCTCTTGTGTATCTCTCCCTCCCTAAACCACCAACCCTGCGGAGCGCTCACACCCAAGTACCCGCGACCACAACCGTTAGTGTCCAAGATTAGGAGTGTACATTTTTGTCTCAATGAAGAACATCTGACAAAGTATTTGGGACACAGAGGAAAGACTGAGGGAGATGAGTTGATCGTTTTTTGCCTCTTGAATAAACACGGTGTGATTCATATCAAAGGAACTTGGGGATCTCTTCCATCTTAAGTAGGTCAAATTTCTACCACTTCTGTTTACATGTAACATATCCACCAGAAGAGACCCTGTTTTATTTTTTTATTATTATTTTTCCTAATAGTACCAGAAGCTGAACCTAGAGCCTTATGGATGCTAGGGAAACATGGGGAAACTAACAATGACCTGTAGTGCCGGCCCTATTTTATTACTGTTCATTTTTGAGCTGGAGCCTTTTGAGATGCGCAGTGGCATGGAATTGAAAAACCTCTCCAACCTCCTTAGAACAAAAGTTCTCACCCTGGGATGCCCCAGAACCATCCGGGGAAGCTTTCAGTGTTGTTGATTCTCAGATCTCATCCCAGACCAGACTGGAGTTTTTCAGTAAGTTCCTTGTATATTGAAGACTGAGCCACAGCATGCGGGAAGGTCTGACCAGTTGAGTGAATTGAAACACAGTTGAGATGATTGAAAACACAGGTTTCCATATTTGGGAGTAGAAGGAAGAAATGAGAAGCCACCAATGGGATAATGTAACAAAAAGAACAAAGCACTCAGTGGGAAATGAGAGTATCACAAGTTGGAGAGTGCAGGTTTCAAATGTTAATATTGAGACAAGTGCTGAAGGCATTGAGTTAGCCTACACAACACTCAAGTGAAGTACATTGAACTGGATTCAGTGACACATATAGTCTGAGCGTTCTGGAGGATGAGTTTGTAGCTACCCAGGGATCCATAGTGAGACCCTGTCAGAAAGGAAGAAGAGAAGGAAGGCAGGACCGAGAGGGGGTGACATTCATGCAATATTTCTTTATTATAGCCATGTGATGGCTAGCTTTAACTTGACACTTAAATCGTCTACACTGGTTTGGTGTGTAAGCATGTTTGTGGGGGATTGTCTTGACTAAGTTAATTGATGTGGGAAGACCCATCCCACTGTCGGTGGCTCCATTCCATAGGCAGGGGCTCCTGTGCTCTCTTGAGAGTGGAGAAACTGGGGCTAGAGAGATGGCTCAGGGGTTAAGAGCACTGACTGCTCTTCCAGAGGTCCTGAGTTCAATTCCCAGCAACCACATGATGGCTCACAACCATCTGTAATGGGATCTGATGTCCTCTTCTGGTGTGTCTGAAGACAGCTACAGTGTACTCACAAACATAAAATAAACAAATAAATAAAAATTTTAAAAAAGGGGGGAGTGGAGAAACTGAGCAGAGCAAAATTATGCAAATGAATGTGCACGCTCTCCTTTCTTTCTGCTCTTGACTGTGGGGGTGATGTGACTGACTGCTTCAAGCTCCTCCCCCTGTGACTTTCCCACTGACGGCTTCCAACCTGGAAAGGTAAAGTAAAACAAACCCTTTCTCCCCTAAGTTGCTTTCTATCAGGATATTTTAACCCAGCAACAGAAAAGACACTAAGACCAGCATCCAAATTAATTTGTTAATGGTGAAGATTGGGAAGTTGGACTTGGTGGCACACACCTTTAATCCCAGTACTCTAGAGGCCGAGGCAGATGAATCTCTAATTTTTGAAGCCAGCCTGATCTACAAAGCAAGTTCTAGGACACCCAGAGCTATACAGTAAGACCCTGCCTCAACCTACTCCCAACCCCACCATTTAAAAAAGTAAAAACTCTCCAGTGAGTCCCTTACACTGTCTTTATTTGTGTGTTTGCCACCAATTATGAGACATGCAGGTTCTATGGCCCCAGGCTTCCCTGGCACAGTTTAGCTTGCTACACATACAGGGCTTGTATTCTGGCTCATCCTGCTGCCTGGTAGGCCAGAGAGATGTGAATTGACACACACGTGCTCCTGCTTCGGCTTTCCTACCTCGTCAGAAAGCCCCACCTTGTGGAAACAACCATAATGAGATCAAACCTCAGATGCTTCTCAGTTCTCCATAAAGGTGAGTATCTACAGCTAACTATGGTCTGATGTATTAATGGCCAACCCTAAGCCATTATGAATTACGCACATGTGAAATTTGGATATCAAATAACTGACTAAAAAAAAATAAATAAAACAAACCTAAGCCACTATAAGTTCTGAATCTTTTTGTTTTGGTTTGGTCTTGGGCTTTGGAGGCAGGGTTTCTCTGTGTAGCCCTGGATGTCCTGGAACTCACTCTGTAGACCAGGCTGACCTCAAACTCAGAGATCCACCTGCCTCTGCCTCCCAAGTTCTGGGATTAAAGGTATGCACCACCACTGCCTGGCTGTAAGTTCTGACTCTTATAAAGTTCTGTTGCCTGGGCTTGCAGTGATCAGCAATGAGCTATGGCATCTATGTCAGGGGAGCAGGGTAGGTGCTAGTGCTTCACGTTTTCCCAGGGTTCCTACCTTTTTCAGGAGGGGAGGAGTTCTCTGACTGTGAGGTCACCTTTGGCGTCACTACTGTTGGCACTGGGCTGTAGTGAGCCAGGGAGGGGTCTCCTAGAGAGAGAACAGTCACATGGCATTTATGATTGCTTAGGGCAGAATCTGGGGCAGTTTCAGACCTAACTACAAATAAAAATAATCAATGAATCAATGCACATTCATTTCTGGCTTCCAGGGACAATCCACAGGAAGTGGATATCAGTTTTTCAACTCAAATGTAAATTTTTGAGCCTTTAAACTGCTTTTCTAGTATTGTCCACAGGTCAATCATCAAATATTTTTGTATGGAATGATACATGTGGCATCAATTTTATCAATAGTAGCTTTCATGGCGAAAACAAAATATCACGCAGCAGAGTTCGTTTATTTAGGGAAGCTATTCGGCGCACAGGAGCTAGGGGGAAACAGTGAAGGGATCCGGCAGTGGTGAAATGACCATGGAGCAAAACCTTTGGATCAGATGAGGCTGACTTAAAGATCCCACCAGCCTGTGAGTTCTGAGATCCTGATGACAGGGCTGGAGCAATGCTGTGGTACAAGCCTACGGATCTGGGTTCTGATCCCCAATACACTTGTAAACTCTGAGCATGATGGCCCAGATCTGCAGCCTGAGTGCTGCTGGCAGGGAGTGGAGGCGGGCAGCTCTGCAGAGCTTGATGCTCAGCCAGTCAGTAAGTGCTGGGTTCAGTGAGATTCGGTGTGTCGGAAAAATAGGATAAAGAGGAACAACAAAGGACATCCTAAGGTAGATCCCTGGTCCTCACATACACGGGCACTTACATGCATGCACACTGTCCCCCCACATATATGTGTATACAGACACAACACATACATATAAACAAGGACACACACACATATTTCAAAAAGGAAAAAAACAAGAGGACTCAGTGGGCAACATGCTTGCCATCAAGCCTGAAGACACGTATACAAATCCCTGAGCCCAACATGGCAGCAAAGAAACAACTCCTGCAGATTTGACCTCCCCCTTACAAACTGTGATGCCCCCTACCCAGATAGATTAACTAAACAAATGTAATTTTAAAATATTCTGATTGCATCTTCTTTCTTTCCTCCTTTCCCTCTTGCCCTTATTCACAGCACCTTTCTATCCTGGATTTCACCACCAAAAGATGTAAGGGTTTAAAGAAACCTGAGTGTTACCGTTTGGATCTGAGCTATGATCCCCAGTTCTAAAGGCTGGGTCCCTAGCCTGAAGCATTCCCTCAAAGGCTATGCAACCTTCAGAAGGTGGAGTCTGGCTGGAGGAAGGAGGTCATCAGGGCTGGCCTTTGAAAGTCATAGCTAGGCCCAGCTTCTGCCCTGTTCTGTGCTTCCGGATTCACATCGTGTGAAGGAAGCGCTAGCTCCACCTCACAATCCCTCCACTGTAGACTTGGCTTTTCCTTCTGTGTGGTGATGGACCATGAACCAAATCATGAGCCTAAAAAGGCTTCTTCTTCCAGGCAATGCAAGACTAACTGGTACATTACGTTTCTCAAGAACGCAAAAGCATCAGTTTTCCAAGTCTGGTTCCCAAAGCTACTATTTGTTTTCGGTCTTACTGGACTTTTCAACTGGAGCTAATACCATGGACCAATCTGCTTTCCAGACCTGGTATCAGGGCTTCCTCCTTTCTTTTTGTCTGCTAAACTCTCATCCCGAGGGTGAGGTGTGGGGAGAAGGATGGAGAAGAGATGAAGGTGATCTGAAAGCCTGGGAAAAAGCCTGGTTCTTCCAGCACTTCCCAGAAGATGGAGCTGGGCATTTTCATAGAAGTTCTGGGTGACTGTACTAGCAGCTGCTAGCCACGTACTGGATACACAGTGGGTTCCTGCTTGAGCAGTACTCTCCTGGAAGTCTATGGGTCACTTTTTTATTTTATCTAGGGAGCAGAATGGGGGTTAGTGTTCCTGGAAGCACACCACCAAGCAGCTTCCATCCCAAGAATGTTGGCCTTCATCTGACCGTGGGTGACTTTTTTTTTTTTTTAAGTCGATTCTCATAGCCTTCCTTGTTTTGTTGTTCTTTATTGTTCAGGCTGGGACTGGACCTTAGAGATTAATCTGCCTCCAGAATGCTAGGATTAAGGGCACCATCACCTCCTAGATTTTTTTTTATTATTGTTCTTGAGCATTAATTGGACACTAGAGGTGGGTAATCGAGGGGTATTCTGTTTGTCAAGTTTACCCAATTTCCCAGCTTCCAGTAAACAAGAACAGTGTATGTTCTCCCGCAGACTTCTGCCTTGTTAGAGATCCATAAAGCTCTCAGGGTGTTGAGTTTGAGCACACAGCCTCATCCATAGACAAACCTCCTGCTACTATTAGGGCAAAACAAACACTGATGGTGTTTATCAGGTTCCATTTAATTCTACAAGCCACTGTTGACATCAGGGACATTTTCTGGGTGACCAGTCAGAGTTCCAAGGGTTTTGACAAGGACACAAAATGGCTAAATGTCAGAGATAGGAGATAACCAAGATTGGGTAACAGGACCCATTGCCCATGTATTCCCATGGGGGTGGGGGCGCTGCTTCATGCCCTACTGGCTTAGTTAGCTCCAGATCTTAGAACAGATCTCTCTGGCTCCCACAGGTTGGCTCCACTCTCTGTCCAGCCTCGGTTGGAGGCAGGGGACAGTGTGGAGACTGGCTACTTACTGATGCACTTGAGGTTGGGAGTTGTCCAGTGGGCAATGTTTGTGTTCTTGTTGATCACACACTCAGTCAGGGTGGATGTGCCAGCTTTCCGCTTGAAACCAGAGTTACAGACGTACCTCTCTCTGGAGTTCACGCTGTAATTCTTGACCCGGATGTCTGCATGCTCAATAGATATGGGGGTTGGACATGTGGTGCCTACAAAGCGCATGAGAGGGGAGAGAGATGAGAAGACTGGGTTTACTCATGGATGTCCTCATGGGAGCCCAAGAAATAGCTCTGTAGCTAGGGTTGAGCGTATCCCAGGGGCTCCATAGTGTTGAAGCCAGGCACAAACACATGGTTATGGTGAGAAAGGACACCCACTATCTGAAAGTCTCCTAGGAGTTTCCTTTAAATTTCATCCATTCAGTGCAGCTGGATACCCAAGAGCCATCAGCAAACCCTCTCTGTTCCTTCCATTGCCCATCCGTCTCCAAGCTCATGATATCTTTTGAAGCTATTATCTTTATCCACTTGGATCAAGCTTGTTTGAGGGATGTCACATTGTTGGTTTTGATTAATGGCAAGAGTCTCCAGATCGGTGCCCTTGTATGCCACCAACAGAAACCCCCGTAATTGTTAGCCAGGTATATTTGACTTGACGCTTCTTTGCAGTCTGCTACTCTCACAGAAAAAAAAACCACCAAATGTATTAAGAAGCCTGCAAGGTTTTTTGTCAGAATCTGCCCTTCTAGATTCTTTCCCCTTTGGTTCTTCATAATTAAAGACCTTTGATTCTCCACAATCCTTCTTCTTCACAACCCGCCACACTTTCAGCTGACTCCCTCCCGCCACCCTTCTTTGCAGACTGCTATGTTTACCTTCTAGGACAACCTGTATTATTGGCTTAGCTGGTAATCTGGGTCCTAAGGTTCTGTGATCTTTCCTCTCTGTATTTGGCTGAGTCTACTTTGCTCAATGTTGTATTCTTGATCCTAGAACAGTACCTGGAAATACTAAGTGTTCAGATACATATGGGAAGAATTATAGTTAGGCTTGGTTGTGGAGGCTCAATCTTTTAATCTCAGCACTCAGGAGGCAGAGGCAGGCAGAGGCAGGCAGAGGCAGGCAGAGGCAGGCAGAGGCAGGCAGAGGCAGGCAGAGGCAGATAGGGCTCTGTAAGTTTGAGGCCAGCCTGGTCTACTTAGTGAGCTCCAGGTCATCTAGGGCTACATTTAAGGCCTTGTTTAAAACAAGCAATGGAAAGAATGATAGATAAACACTTTTCCTCAGTAACAAGCTGGAGTGTGAACCCCACCCATGTGATTTAGTCTGGTTTGTTTTATTTCTTATATGTAGTCAGTTTCTCTGATTATTTCACGTTTTCAAGAAGAAACTAGGAACAAGATGAACTGTCCCAAAGACGATCTGCCCCAAATAGGTCAGCTCTCATAATAGCCAGAATCAGACCCACATTGCAAAACTCCAGCTAAGATCGGCTGCGGTGGGAGAGCTCTGTGACTCAGAAGTGAGGAGTTTTAGAACACGATGTTCGAGGGTTCTAGAAATGGATGAGTGGTCCAAAAAGTTGGCTACTTCTACATCATAGCTGGTTTGACTTCTTTTTAACCCCAGCACTCGGGAACCAAAGACAGGAGGATTTATTTGATTTAGAAGCTAGCCTGGTCTATACAGCAAGTTCCAGGACAGCCAGGACTACATAAATTCTGTCTCAAAACAACAACAATAACAACAACAACAACAATAGCAACAACAAGACAAACATGGGTGTTTTGCCTGAATATATGTGAGCTACATGTGCCCAGGGAAGAGGTTGTCCCATCTCTTAGAGCTGGAGCTACATATGATTTTTAACTGCTTTGTGGGTGCTGGGAATCAAACCCAGGTCCTATGGACAAGCAGCCAATGTTCTTAACCACTGAGCCATTTCTCAGCTCAGGTGCTGGTTTGACTTCTTTTTAACCCCTTCTGGAGTTTTAATTTTTCTTTCTTTTTTTTTTTTTTTTGTTTTTTGTTTTTTTGTTTTTTTGAGACAGGGTTTCTCTGTATAGCTTTGGCTGTCCTGGAACTCATTCTGTAGACCAGGCTGGCCTTGAACTCAGAAACCCACCTGCCTCTGCCTCCCAAGTGCTGGGATTAAAGGTGTGTGCCACCACCGCCCAGCTTTGGATTTTTAAATTTTACTTGATATATTTAAGTGTTTTACCTGAACATGTGTGTGTGTGACATGTGTGCATTATTCTCAGTGAAGGTCAGAGAGGGTGTTAGATCCCCTGGAACTTGCAATCTATCGTTAGAGATGGCTGTGAGCCACCATGTGGGTGCTGGTAACTGAGCCTGGGTCCTCTGCAAGAGCAGCAAG